>JAEVFJ010000004.1:600000-1091934 GCA_021029105.1 Cristinia sonorae | reverse complement strand
CGGTCTCTGGCTTCTTCGGACCCGCGCCGCCTTTCCTGGGTGCGGGCGTTGGATCGTCGTCGTCGTCCATGTCCTCGTCTTCTTCCTCCTCCTCCTCGCCGAGGCTGAGGGTCGACGCTCGCCGTGTGGTGGAGCTGGCGGTGGAGGAGCGGGTGCGCTTGCTGCTGAGGGCAGGTTTTGGAGCTGGAGGGTCCGGCATGACGGGGGAGGGAGCCTCGTAGGCCTTGCGCTTTGTGCCGCGCTTGCTGCTGTTGGCCCCGTTTATGGTGGTGACACTGGACGGCCCGTGGGTGGCATTGGATCCGTTTGAGGCAGCAGCCGCGGCGGCAGCAGCAGCAGCGTTGGCCCGCTGAGCCTCCTCGCGCTTTGTCAGCTCCTGGTGGGCCTGGGAGAGCAGGAAGAGGCCGTTGGCAGCGGTGGTGGCAGCGTTGGCGGCACTGGCGACGTAGCCAGCGGAGTCAGAGGGCCTCGGGGTGAAGCCGGAGGTGACATGGGACATGGAGAGGGGAGAGGGGTTGGTGCCGCTTGAGTTTGCGGCATTGTGGTGGGTCGCGAGTACACCGGTGATGGCAGAGAGGGTGTTTGGAGTGATTGTGCCTGTGAGGGAGCCGGGGTTGTTGTGGTTCATCATGGCGAGGAAGGCGGCGGTGTTTGGGCTGGGAGGGGGGAAGTTGGCGAGGGGGGTGAGGCCGGAGCCCGCTGGAGTGAGGCCGGTGCGGGGGGTGAGGCCGGTGCGGAAGCTGGCGGGATCGAAGGAGGAGTGGTGGGTGGACTGGGGGCCGGTGAGCATGGCGGGGGAGAGGGGGCCCGAGCGGAGAGAGTTGGAGAGGGAGGGGTTGGAGAAGGACCAGGCATAGGAGGAGGGGTCGGAGGGAGAGCTGATGGCGGCGAGCGGGGGGAGGACGGGCTTGGGGTCGTCGTCGGGGGTGGTGTGGTCGTCGTCGTCGTGGTCGTCGTCGGCGGGGGCGGGGAGACTGTGGTCGTCGGGAGTGTCGGTGGTGCGGAGGGAGGAGTCGTTGGTGGGGCGTGCGAAGGACTGCTCGAAGGGATTGGGCTCGAGGTCAAAGTTTGAGCGGTGGACGGGCGAGTCTGGCATGATGACGACGATGGAGGGGGGAGGGAGAGTCTCGTATGACGTGGGACTGGCGTCATTATCTATATCCTCCCCGTACGCGGACTTTCAAATCCCCCCTCGGCTGCCTGAACCTTCTCCACACTCACGTTCTCTATCTGATCCTGCGCTCTGGCCTAGAACCCCTGTACATCTCCCGAGCGCACACTGAGCTCAAGGGTTAAGTATGGGATACTCTCTCAGCAAATAGAGGCTGAGGGTTTTCTCAACACATGTTCTTCAAACACTGTCCAGCCCGTACCCTCAGGCTCTATCTTCAGCCATTGACTCGACTTCTGCCTCAGGCTTCATCGTGATGTCAGATAAGTAGCCCTGGATCACCCACGTCGCTGCCGCGGAAGCTGAGGCTGAACTGGTGCCTCATGATGCACATCTCGTAGCAACGCAGCACAGTGCAAAGATCTGCTCTCGTCGATCCCCTGTGTCTTCCCCTGTACGCACCATACTCCTTGAGATGAGCGCACAACCAGTGATTACCCCGTAAAGACGTAAACAAGTTGCCGCGAGAGTCTTCCCAACCCCTCCATCGTCATTGATCGAAAAGCAAATCAAAACTGAGTTTTCCTCACCAATGCCACCGACGTCCACATTCTCGGATGACCGGGGAACAGTACTTATAGAAAGGCGGATTAGACAGAGGGCGTCATTATACATACTAGCATACGGAATACTCAACTTCGGGCACCAGTTCAAGAAGAACCCAGAGTACTGCCTGTGAAGCCACCAAGAAAAAAGACAAAACAAAACAAACACGGGAATGGGAGGGATAAGAAATGTACATGTGGTCTGTACTGAACGATACAACTTCCTTCCTGTCACCCTCTCACACGGAGAGGTCACACGTATACAACACAACAACAAGAAGAAAAAAACAGACCTCGAGGGGTTGGATGTTCCGCCTCGCTCGAACCACCTCAATGCCCGCCTCCTTTCATCCCGTTCCCATTCGTGTCCGACCTCTGCATCGCGTTCAAGAACTGCGCCCACTCGCCCAACCCGAACCCGATCGACGCTCCCCACATCGAGCTCTCGTCCGCCGGATGCATGTACGGCATATCCGGAGGCCCCATCATCTCCATCTGCTGCTGATGGTGCATCGACGCGGCCGCCCCGTGGTGACTCGGCAGCGCGTACATCGACGACGCGTATTCCACTCCTCCACTGCCGCTCAGTTCCGGATGGGACGAGTGAGGCGGTTCAAGACTGGTAGGGGAATGTTGTGCTGGTTGGGTATGCGTGTTGTGGGAGGGGAGGGAGCTGTAAGGTTGGTGTTGGCTATGCGGGTATGGTGGATGACGCGAGGTTCCGGATGAGGTTGAAGGTGGGTATGCACTGCTCGTCGTCGTCGTGACGTCCGATTGGCCGGGGACCCAACGGACAGAAGAGATAGGATGTTGCGGTGGTCCAGGCACAGACGTATGTTGCGGATGTGAGTCGTAGACAGGCTGAGGGGCCACATCGGGCGACGAGCTTTGTGAATACTGCTCCCGAGTGTATCCTGGTGAGTCTGTCGTCCGAGCGTAGGTGGTATCTTGGTAAGGGAACGCCAACGTCTTCACCAGATTGAGAACCTGCCCCTTCTTCCGTTCTCGCTCGTCCGGTGGGTCGTTCCCTAACTCTTCTGAATACAGAGGTGCAAGAGCTTGCAGGATGGTGAGCGCCTTGTCGCCCACTGGCATCCAACGACTCTGCTCCAGACACGCGATAGCCTTCTTGATGTTCTCGCGGAACAGTTTCCCAGCGGGCTGGTCCGGATGGGAGATGAGTTGGAACGAGAAGAACATGGCTGCACTAAAGATGTGAAACGGTCCCCAGTTCATGTGACCTGGTACGGCGAGAGATGTATTGGATAGGAAGTCCGGTCGAGTCTGTCCCACAAGTGCAATCAGTTTTCCGGCAGCATTGACAGCGGTCTCTAGTGATGTTGGGATGTGCGCGTATGGGCGGTGTAGAGTGAAGCGGATGTGGTAGTATGCAGTACGGATGATGACACTTTGAACCCCTGTGCGGCGAAGAGAAGTGACGGGACTGGCAAGGGATCGCGCTATCCGGTACTCGTCCAGGTCCATCTCTTGTGGTAGATTCTCTTCCCAGTGCACCAGCGACCTGTCGCTCTCTTGGATGGAAGAGTACGGCACTGCCCGGAAGGACACGGCGTCGTTCATGATATCTCCAAGGATGTACGCCAACTTAAATAAGGCAATGTTGGGAAGGTATAGTCGGCCAGTTGGATCTAATTCGGGGTCACAATATGATGGGAAACGAGTGTTGAAATGATGACTAGAGATGGCTAGAGGTCGACCGAACATGAATGCTTGCCATCTAATGCGAGATTGATTTAGCGCGAGACAACAGCGCACAGAAGTGTTCGCGACGTACCTTTCGAGCAATATGATATGCCACCAAGCCCATCGACGTCGTTCTGCAACAGCGCGGTCAAAACGCGTCCTACTTGGGTCACGATGCAGTCCCATCGCGGTGCCGATGCTGACCAGTTCTCCTTTGACACTCCAGGTTTCCTCCGGATCCTCTTTCGCGAATGTCAAATAGTGACAGCGGATGAGAAGCAACTCGATGAGCTCCAATGTATAGCCTTTGCCAGCATTGTCTTTACGCAGCGCCTGACGATGTCGCGAAAGCGATTCCAGCATGACGCGGTAGTACTTGCTTCCGATTTCCTCGCAAGACCCAGCAAGACTTGCAAACAATGCGTGGCCGGGAGGAAGATATCGCACGGATAGTGCAATAATCATGCAAACAGTCGCCAGAACAATGCGATCCCCATTCTGGCCAGACTTGAACCTGCTCCAGCCCTCCATGAATGTTGGTTGGTTGACATGGCGATAGATCCAATTACAGTACTCGAAGTAGTACTCGACAAGACCGTCGATGGTGTGCACCGGAGGTAGTAGTGCCACTAGCTCGTCGTCGTAGGCGTTCTGCACCGGGAGAGGAGGGGTGTGCCCAAGGTCGTTGCGCACCCGGTCAAACAGTCGAGGGACCTCCGGAGTATCACTATCTTCCTTATCACTTCCCTGCACAGAGTATGAGGACATAAGACGTGCAAGAATAGAAGAGACGATCTCACTGCCAGTAGATGCGACATAGCGCTAGTGGGACCTGCATAGAATCCGCTTGAACCTTGCTGGCCCAGCATGCCAGGGGCATCGGCGGTCTGTGGGGCCTTCCCTTTCTCGGAGTGTCTACCATTCAGCGTTACATCCAAGTGTTCCTTACGATGTGGATGAATTAAGGGTGGTTGACCCACAGGTCCGCGCGAAGTAGTTGGCGACGATGATATGGGGCTTGTCGCGGAGGGGGCGCGTAGGCTTGGGTTTTGGTAGATGAAAGACTCCAACAACGAGAGGGAAAGCCGTATGCGATTGAACTCAATGCCTGGGTCGACACGGGCTTGCCTGTGGTCGTGAAGATCAGCACAAATGTAGAGAAGTGGAGAGACCGGCGCAGCGCTGTGTGCGAATAATGATACGGATATAACGGTAATGATCATCCGCACCATCTCATCAATGTTTGCAAGGCGGGGCACTAGGATAGTTCGGGAATGATAGACGGACTTACACTTGGTCGTCGTTCCGGCTGAACTGATCGACATCCTGGCCTTGATAGCAGGATGCGGTCGTCCCTGGAAAAGATGGTAAGAGCATCAGTCTACAATTGCAAGGCAAGAGTGAGAGAACGGGGGATGCTAACCTCTCAGGATGCAAGAAGAACACGGTCGGTTTCTGTGTGTCCGAGGAGGGCGAGGAGATGGGTCAGTTTGGTACTGGGAGGGGAATGATCCGGATAAAAGAACATGACAGTTCCGTGAAACGCATATTGCAACCTCTCATCTTCTCCGTTTGCTCTGCAATGTACCACCACTACGAAAATCCCGACGAGTCGTTCAAGGAGGAAACAGGCGCACACACCTATCGCATTTCAGCTTGCTGTTCCTACAGGGCTCGCAATTGATGGCTTTCCGTGCTCGTTTCGGAGGCCCAGGCCGTGCGTCTGCCGTTATCTGCGTGGAGGCAGAGGGGTTCACGGGTGACTGGGAGCGAGGGTGCTTCACGCGGGGCTGGGACGAGGTAGCCGGTGAGCTAGATGACGGCTCGGCCTCACCATGTTGATTCGTGTTAGGCATCTGAACGACTTCCTATCTGGACGTAATGAGCCTGCAACAACTATGTGCTCGGCGTGCTGGGGAACACACCTTGGCTCTTTCTAACTGTCTGCTGAGTGACTGACTGCCCTTCCGTCTCACGTGTTGGTGTCCGAGCGCTGCAGGGATCCCGGTGACTAGTGGCAATACGATACGCCGGAGACTATGCGGATGGCAAAGGGAGGAGGTGAGAGGAGGGAAGGAGTGAAGAGCGGTGGTAAGAAATGTGCAGTACCACGTCCAGCCTGGAGGAGAATTACTTGACGGACCTGGCAGCCTCCCCCCTGGTCAATATTGGCTCGGACAAGCGCGGACATCGTCGGTCCGCCACGTGCTCCAGACTTCGTAAATTCGATACCTCCTCCCTCCCTCGAATCCTCCTCCCGTTCTGTTCAGATTATTCAACCTTTCTTGATAGATGGACAGGTAAGTTTGCAAGTTTCTACTCCGTCCTCGAACCACATGTACCTCCGGTGAATAAACGTCACAACAACTTTTATCATCATCCTATCAACCGGCATCTTCATCTTGCCACGGGCAAACCTAAGACAGCACGAGATCCACTCTTATCGGGGTACACTAGTCAAATAATCTACAACTGATAGCCTTTTCTCCACCGGCACTGACCAGATATCCATCTCAATGATCCATGACGCATGTTTGAACGACCGCACTTTTCTGAACGACAGCTCCCCGCTCAACGGCCGACGGTGACCAACGAACAATCTGTAGTTTCGAACACGGCGGCACAGCGGTCTCATGCAGGAGCTCTAATCCCCCTTGCAGCGCACCGACTCGCATAGTCGCCAGAAGCTGTCATGGAACATCAATACTCAGTATGAGCAACTGGAAGCACGGACCCGAACTCACATTGTGGGCTGCATTAGAATGATCATAGACTCCGCCAAAGAAAGAGCTAGTGGCATCTTTCCCAACGTGAGTTTCAAGGAGCTTGCGGCCCCCCGGGTGTTGATCCATGAACTCGCCAACGTCATGAATGAATCCAGATATCAAGACCAGCGGTCTTTGATGCGCTTCGCTTTGGACTGTCAAAGGTGTCAAAAAATCATCATCATAGCACGCAACCGACGTACAGCTTTGCCAATTGATAACTGGCAACTCGTCAGAGGGAACTGGCCAAGGAATGCTGTTCCGTTTCTCGTTCAGAGTCTTGAGTTGCATTGTGAGGAGGCTTCGTTGAATTTCTACATCGGGGAACTTGCGAAGGTGGGAGGCCAAACCTGTGTACGAGCAGAACGCAATGAACCATTTCGTAGGATCCCACTGATACCACTTCACCGCATTCCTATAGTCCATCGGGAATTGATGGTGGAAGTTGTGGTAGCCCTCCCCTAAGGTTATTATAGCGGTAAGAAGGTGGTCCCGAGGGCTGTGTTTGTCATCGAAGGTCGTCTCGCCGAGCCAATGCGCCAAAGAATTCACGCAAAACACGGACTATTCTCCAGCTTATCAGTTTTGGATGACATACGCAAGAACGGGAATCCTTACATGGTGAACGCAAGTCAGCCTTAAAAAGCCGGCGAAGAAGATACCACCTCTCCAGTCATCCCAGAACCATCCTGCAATAGATGCTGGCAGAACGAGCCCAAAGACGAACGTCAGGGGGAAGAACCAGCGATGCTGCCATCTCACGACGACGTTGTTCTGTAGATCCTTGATGTCCACGGGAGCGAGTTTGATGCGCGGCTTTACGAGCATCCAACCCAGATGCGACCACCACAATCCGAGATGTGCGCCGTAGGGGTCTAGGTCGGTGTCGGTGTATCGATGGTGCGCACGATGATGTCGACTCCACCACCGAATAGATCCTTGGACGGCCCCAACACCGGCAACTGCAAGGAAATATTGCAAAGGCAGACGTGCATTGTATGACCGGTGCGACCAAAGTCTGTGGTAGCCTACATACGCGCCACGCGTAGTCAATATCAAATTAAGCTTCGTTTGTGCTGAGCCACTCGCCAGCAGTGATGCCTTCGAAACGGGCTATGAGCAAATCCGTTCACCCGCGGAAACGTTGACTGACACACCTAACATGTTCCACAGGTAGTACGCCACACACAGCATAGCCGTCTTCGGACGAAAGACAGTAGTGCAGAGGCCGTAGATGGAAAGCAAAGGTGTGGCGGTGACAACAAAGACGTTGAACCATATCACTTCCTTCATCCAGTTTCGAACCGTTATGGGTGGGAGAGGGGAAGCTGCCGCAAGATGAGCACGGATGAATGCACCTGCGCTCCCGACATCAGGCACGGAGACTGCATGGTTCGGAGGAGGAATACCCCAACAGGTGGAGGGTTCGGGACTTGGACGACGTCTCCTCTGTGGTGAATCCATAGGGCGAAGTTGCGGGTGCTTTTCGGCCAGGACCAAGGGTATTTATGGCATCGTCTGGGTTGAGGCCAGGTGGGCCCGACCCGTGGTAATCAGAATGAGAGAAGGGAGTTCATTTTGTTGGAAGCACCTATGACCGGGACACAAAAGTCCTTACCCTCCGCAGAGACTATCTCGATATGGATTCAATCCCGTTTGATCTGCTCTGTATGTATGTGAGGGTTCAGCAATGAATACCTACATAGGGTATGTCCATGTCGGTACGATGCGGTCAAAACAAAACGCAGACAGCTAGAGGAACAGAACGGTGAAGAACTTCATAGACCTCCTGGGGCGCCGAGGTGCCGGTGATCTTCGTCCATCACATTTGCGAGTTTCTCCAACTTCACCTGTTCTTTTTTCGCTTCGAATACCCATCTGATCCAAGGTAGAGACTATAGAGCACCAAACAGCACCAAGATATCTTCGAGAACGTGTGAGAAAGTGAGCGCCATCATGCTCACACCCACGGTACACGGAGGTCCGTACCCATGACTTTCTCGTTTTCAAACATAACTCCGGGCTGCCCAAACAACGATATCAGGCTGAATCATCGAAATATCCATAAGACCGAACCAGAGGGGCAAACGTGAATGTCACCACCGCCATTCTACGTCTCCCACCGATCTTCCCCTAACGCCTTTAAAGGGCTTGTATAATTCTCCTGTCATCTTCAGTTGCTCAACCTTCAAAGCCGAAAAATTGTGTTGATTTATGTCGAATGTAACCCGAAACGCTCGAGATGGCCGGAGATATTTCCTGCAACAATTCGATGAATGCAGACGAGGGAATTTCGTAAAAACTACTCACTGCGAAAGCACAGTACCTCGGAGGTTGAAGCTTGACGAGGCGGGAGCAGATTTGATGTGCCAACTTAATGTCTACAATTGTTGGAATGAGTATGTGAAGTGTGCTGGTCTACTCACACATGAGTTGTTACCTTGGTCTTGGAATCGAAGCTCCACGACGAGTTGTTTGTCGCAACCATGTTCACGCCAGTCGCACTCTCTCCTAAATAGAGTTGTGCCACCACATTATCCAAACTCCGGGTCGTCAACCTTGACACCAAGGTAATATCAATAGTGCCTAACGATGAACATGAGCGTAGGGCTTGAAAATCAGTGCTGGATAGGGCCATACTGCTTGACTCTTCCAGTTTCACGTTTGCTTTGATCTGAAGGGGGATGACAATCTGCTGTACGCTGCCCGAAGTATATCGATACTCCATGAGAGTGAACCTCCCATCTGGAGGTACAAATGACAATTGCTTATCTCGGGTCCACCGTTGTATTCTGTATTTATTCAGCAATGCCACTTTAAAAATGGCATTGAGAAAGACACTCACCGTACACATGGGTGGAAAGAGCAGTCGTTGAGGTTTTGTACCCCCGCAAGATTGAGTAGTAAGTCAGGGGTGCCTATGGGATCTAGGTCAGGACTTCGCTTTAGGCATGTAGAAATGCATCGTCCCACCAGAAAGCTTGCAATTGGAGTCGACACGTCCCCAAACTGCAGTAGTTGACGCAGCGCCGTTCCTATTCACCCCTGGCATAAGGGTTGAATGAATGGTGGACAGAAGTGAACTCACTTATTCACAGTTGCCTTCAACGTTTCCGCAATATCAAAGTATATTTCATTGTTGTTGTATCTGACACCCATTTTCCTCCATGGTATCGGCGAAGAAAAGGGTTGGCCATGCGCAATTGGAGCGGCCAATGCAGCTACACCTGCTACTGAGAGCATCTTGTGCAACATTGATGGAGGCAATACGATATCCCTGAGCGCGTTGGGAAACGTAGTGGATGGATGTCCACCCGCATCTAATGTCTCTTCTAGGAGCTGGAGAAGACTTTAGCAGGCCACGCTGATAGTAACGAGGAATGATGCAACATACCTGATACACCACATCGAAGTTCTCCTTCAACGTTTCCGAAGAGATATTTCCCAGGTATTCCGACAAGATGTCAATGAATGTCTTCATAAATGCAAAGACATACAGCGGGTCCACTGAGACTATGGTGAGATCCCAGTCGCGCGCTGCGTATGAACAGGACACGCACCATCTCCAGTTACCGGACAAAGGAACCTCAGATCCCCATGCTTGACGTGACAACACACACTCGAGGCATCATACTCCAAGCTATGGACAAAGAGCACCGGATCTATCGAGCCTCGAGCGGACTTCTCCAAAGCTGCGTTGAACGCGTCGATGTGCAGTAGGGGATAAGCTGGAGGACTAGAGCGGAATCCTGACTGGATAATGGGATGGCTGAATCACATTACCTTCAGAAAACCTGCACAACGGACTTGGGTATTTGACGTACCCAAAAGGATCCAAGATGATGAGTCCGTCAATGGCCATACTTAAAGGTCATGGAGGGAGTTGAAGTTGAGACAAATGGCTCGATCATGATTCAAAGCGTAATGAACGAGATCTTATCTTATCTGTCCATGTTCTCGCCTCTTTCATGTCGTGCAGCTGGGAATGAGGTTATCGCTATAGTCTATTTTCCGATGCAAAAGTCTCTAAATACAACGTCTAAAATATCTTCAACGTCTATACGCCCAGTGATCATACCTACCGCCTGAGCCGCATATCGGAGCTCTTCAGCAGCTAACACAACATCGTCGTTGGCTTTAGACCTCAAGTAAGTAGGAGTTGTAGGAGAAGTTGAGAGTGGAAATACATACACATAGCCAAGAAATCATCTAAAAAACGAACGGACGTTTCTAGGTGAGCTCGATGTCGAGCATTGACAATCAAGGGCGCATCCGACGGGTTGTCCTGCGATACTTTGTACCTGCAGCAATATCATCAGTGACGTGCAATTCTCTGAGGTGACGAAGCAGCCAACTTTTCCCGTAAATGCCCACCAAACTCATCTAAAAACTGCCTGACGCCATTTCCATTGGTCAAACTAACCGTCCATGATCTCGGAACTCCCAGTTCAGCAAGCATATCGTCGAGATCGCTGGCAGGCATCTCGATATCAAGCAAGTCCACCTTGTTGAACAAGACAAAAGATTTTTCTTGCGTTATAATGGTCTTCAAAGAGGGTGTTATGCCCCAGAATGGCACACCCCTTGCCCTAGCCTGGAACAAGCCCGGCAGAGGTAGAACGCACAGTGAAACGTCTGCTGTAGAAACTCTGGCGCTGTGTTGTCAACTATCGCGTCGTATCCTTCAACCGCATCAACTCACTTGTCAGTGGCACGTGCGACACCGATGCGTTCCACAACGTCGTCAGTGTCACGCAGCCCAGCAGTATCCGCAAGGATGACAGGAAACCCTCCCAAATCCAGAGATATCTCCAAAACATCGCGCGTTGTTCCTGGGACGTCTGTGACGATGGCAGCTTCACGTTGTGCTGCGAGAAAGTAGTGATTGATGTAGCACTACTCGCGGTGCGGGATGACATACCTAAAACATTGAATAAACTGCTTTTACCCGCGTTTGGAGGGCCATAGATCGCGAGCCTAACACCAGAACGAAAGATCTCTCCCCTGTGGAAATCAGCGAGCTGGTCCTTTATAGTTTGACGTATATGTGACACCCGCATCCTTGCTGTAGATATGGCAAAAATCAATATGGTGAAGAAAGGGATAGAACATGCACTGCACCTTGGTCGAGGACACCTTCCTCGATATCTTCCTGCTCAAAGTCGATCAAAGCTTCAACCAAACCCAAACATGCAATCATAGATCGCCTGAGATCTTCAAGCCATGTTTTCAGTGAACCCTGTCATAGCCGCAATCGTTACTCTCGGCTGAAAGAAACAAACCTGGAGGCTCACAGAGGTGGAACGAAGTGCTAGTTTACGTTGACTCTCTGTATCTGCATTAATCAGGTCGTGCAAACCTTCAACCTGAGTGAGGTCAAGACGGCCAGAAGCAAAGGCACGCCGCGTGAACTCTCCCGGCACCGCAAGCCTACAGAAGGGCAGACACGCCAATGCTTGCAGAACTGCCGTCACCACCGCTCTGCCAGAATGCACGTGAAGCTCTAAGACGTCCTCAGTTGTGAAGGATTTCGGACCTAATCACAGCATCAATATAACGGCATTCATTTCTGAATAGACGGAGCGTACCCTTGAAGTAAACTGCAAGCCCGTCGTCTATACATTCGTTTGTTTCGGGGTGAACGACCTGACAACGATGCAGCTTCCACGGGGTAGGTCTTGTAACATGAGGGTTGGATAACCTAACTAACTTGTCCCATGCTTTCATGACATCTGGACCTGACAGTCGGATAACTGCGATGCCAGCCTTCCCAGCTGGCGTAGACAGAGCATATATTGTGCTGCGCTGAGCGTCGGAAGGTGCCAGTTCATCTTGTATATGTATCTGGCGCTTTGAATAAGGCAAGGCACGCGAGGGGGTGAAGATAACGCGACAGCTCTGGATCACAGGACGGGGGACAACTTGAGAAGCTTGCAAGCGCACCCGACGCGCTCGGAGAACGGCTGAGGTCCTCCATGTCCGTCCCAGCATGGCTCCGGCCACAACAGACGGAAGTCGAGTAATGAGCTATGCGGTACGTGTCGTGAAGAGCATCGTCGATGGACGGTGGTGGTGGTCGAGATGAGAGGAGGAGAGTACTTTCACAGTTTAGACGCGAATGGGCGCCTGCATGATCAATAGTAAGGGCGTGTTATCGTTGAACCCAGTCCCATTCCACTTCCATCCCTTCTCCCATCTCATCTCCCTGCCCCTACCACTACCCCCCGCCAAAACACTCGCATTCAACTCAGCCGACATACACGAGTGATTCAAGATGGGTCAATCACGTTCGTAGATCCTAGTCCCTGCCACCAGCGGACTCAACCTAACAACGGATGTTCCCGTGCAGCGTCCCAGTTCATGGAGGATATGGAGAAACGTTCCAACTGTTAGTGTCTCAGAACTGCGCTCTCTGCAGTGCAATCACTGATGCGGCATCGTTGCAGTCAATTCGCAGGAGTTGGAACGTTTGAAGAAGCGCTTCATGAAGCTAGACAGGTATTACAGCTCAGGGTGGCCTGATCTCCAGTGCTGACCACCATCGTAGCGATGGATCAGGGTCAATAGACCGTGAAGAGTTCCTGCAAATACCTGCCATCGCAAACAACCCATTGGCATCACGGTTGATTGCGATATTCGACGATGAGTGCGTCTTTGACTAACAAACTAACCCCTTCCTCTCATTTACCATTAAATTTAGCGGTGGAGGAACTGTTGACTTCCAGGAGTTCGTAGGAGGTCTTAGCGCTTTCAGCAGTCGTGGTGATCCAGAGGAGAAGCTGCGATGTACGTTTGCACATTACCTTCTGCGATCCGATGGCTTACCTGAATCACTCAGTCGCATTCAAAGTGTACGACATGGATCGAGATGGTTATATTTCCAATGGAGAGCTTTTCCTCGTACTGAAAATGATGGTTGGCAACAACCTGAAGGACGGTCAACTGCAACAGATCGTAGACAAAACGATCATGGAGGCGGACAAGGATGGTGACGGCAAGCTGAGCTTTGAAGAGTTCCAGATTATGGTCGCTCAGACGGTATGAGTGATATATCTTCATTTCCTTGGATCACTAACATATTCTCCCCAGGACATCGTGAGGACGATGACAATTGACGAAGTATTCTAAACTTGTCTTCTGTTGGCCCTTCGTATATACCCTCTGGAGCTCTGGGGCGCTTGCATATTCGACAGCGCTCGAACCTGCATTTTGGCGCACGCCTGAATGTACAATGGCGGATTGCATTCACCATGGGACGTATTGATCGTAGAATCATAATAACACCTTGTATCGTTGTAGTCCGTATCCTTCTCAGACTCTAGCATCTTACATCACACCCATGTTACAGGCAATCGCAAGCCATGACGTGCCGCTTCAGAGACAGAAACCAATGAAATTGCAGATATCTTCGTAATTCTATAATAATCCGAGGATGGCAATTTACATGAGTGAGAGGTCGCCGAACTTCTCCCTGTAACCTGTCACGCAACAAATTAATCATTATGTGCGCAACGCTATGTACTTGAGGTAGTTCAACTCACCAGGAACGGTCCATTTGCCCTTCTTCATCATGGTCTCGACAGCCTCCCGAATTCGAGGGTGAGCGTTGCCAACATCCTCGGCCTGATAGCCGCAAAATGAATAACAGAAAAGAGGGAAGGAGAAGATATATTGGACGTACGGTGAGCTCCTCGAATGGACGGGCCTCCTCGATGTTTGCCAAAGTAGCTTGGAGATCCTTCAACTCAACGTCGATCTTCTCTGCGGTCTCTTGTGCTTTCGCGACCTATGTATCAAGTGAGTCTTGCCATGTATTGTGAGGTATGCAATGGGCAGGACATACAGCCTTAGTCTCGAATGTCTCAATGGCCTTGATGTGAGAGCTGACGTCGTAGGTCACAGGCTTGAATTCTCTCAAAAGCTTCTCTGCCTCGTCAACGACAGCCTTGTTCTTGAGGACCGAGCGGTAATGTTCCAGGTCAACGGTAGTGGATTGGGCGGCCAATTGGGACTGGATGCGCTGGGCATCCATGTGACGCTTGCGGAATGCCTGAAGTGCCGCAACGGTCTCTGTGAAGTGGGAAAATACGTTTAGTGAACTTGCAGTATTTCAACAGCAGTAAGAGAGCTGACCCTTGCCTAGACCGAGGGAGGAGTAAATCCTCGTGAAGTCCTATTGCACGGGGAGAAAATTATGAGACCTGGGTCTTGCCCCAATGAATGGCACTTACGACTGCTGCCGCCGCTGCTTTTGAGGCCATCTGAGGGTAAGCAATAAGAGAACAGCAGCAGATAAAGGAAAAGATGTATGGGCAACACTGACAATGCGAATGAGTCGGTCGGTCGGGGTGTTGGTAGTGACGGGGAAGAGTGTGGACGAGGATGGACGCAAGCCGGCTTCTGCCGATAGCACGTGGCATTAGGTAAGCTACATCATCAGCATGGCACTGTGCTCTGTAACCTAAGGCGACTGACTGACTGTGACAATAGGTACAGTGATGTAGAATCACGACGAAGAGGTAAAGAGAATGTTTATGGTTTGATATGAGATCCCCCCGGGGCTATATCCACCTTTGGAGACAACTTAGATACTGTATAGCGATGCTATTAAGCAGCACCCCTGGTCACTGTGCGGAGTTTCTGAACCACGAAGGCTCTGACTCGGATATTCTTCCGCAAGAACTGACAACCATGTATGCGATAGGTAGGATAACGGAGAAAGAGGGGAGATGCAAGTGAAGCTCTCTTGAAGAGCAGCGCCGCGAGATGAGATCAAGCGCCGGCTGCACTGATCGGGGAGTGGAATCACGTGGGGACGATGTCATAAGGTCCGGTACTTTCTGGGCCAACCCCCTCTGCAATCTCCCCTTCATTTCAAGGTCCCCAGCCTCCTCTACACCCTCCATCTATCCCCCGACATCTCACCCTCATTCCCCCCGACGACAATGGCTCCAATTTCCGCACTCTTGGCGTCGTCCGAACACTCCCAGAGAGCAATCCTCGACGCCATCGAACAACAGTTCCAACTCACAGATGATGCTCTGGTTACCATAACTAAACAGTTCCTCGAAGACTTTCGTCTCGGTCTGGGAGAGTACAATCATCCAATGGCAATGATGTGTGTTTCCCCAAACTCCCCAGATTCTTATACCTCTCTGATCTCTCCCCCACAGCCCAACTTATGTTACTGGCGTGCCAAATGGTTCAGAAACTGGGTACGTATCCACACGACACGTTACACATCGTATGCATCTTCGCAAAACATACGGATCTTCTCTTCATTCGCCAATGCGATCCTGCACCTCCTATGTTTTCATCGAACGAGTGCCTGGAGGAGCATGGCGCGGTAGCATCGTGGTCCACAGTCATGTTCAGTCGATCGGGCGAGAATTGGCAGTTCGCAGATCCTCTACCTCATTTCCTCGCTTATTCGATATTCTCTGGCGTGTATGCTTATCTTGCATTCTCCACGCAGCACATTTCTTGCCTTGGATCTGGGAGGAACAAATCTGTCAGTACTCCCTAGCATCTTCTCCTGTTCCTCGATCTCATGCACAATGATCTAGCCGAGTTTGCGAAGTGCAACTGAAGGGAAACCACGATTTCACTTTGCGACAGCAGAAATATCGTGTATCGGAAGCTTTGAAAACAGGAGAAGCAACGGCACTTTTTGGTACGCTGGCTAGGATATCCTATATGTCCCTTCGACATCTGACCAGTTTCTCACTCGTACCAGATTATCTGGCCGACTCTGTCGATGCGTTTTTGACAGAAACTGCATCTTCGCCGACAAGTGCGCCCGCTGATCCATTTGCGAGCTCCAGTTCTTCCCTTGATTATCTGGAGGGTAACAGCGCCGCCATTCCACTGGGCCTCACATTCAGTTTTCCCGTAGAGCAGACAGCTTTGAATGAAGGGAAGATCCTCACATGGACCAAGGGCTTCTCAGCAAAGAACGCCGTTGGACACGATGTTGTCAAATTGCTGCAGGACGCATTCGACAGGAAGCATCTCCATGTTCGATGCGTCGCACTGGTTAACGATGTGGGGTATTTTCACATGTCCTGAAATGTTTTTACTGATGGTTCTCTTTGGGTTAGACTGTTGGTGCACTCTTGTCCCGTGCGTACAGCGCCGGCGATTGTTTGCTTGGTGTGTGGGGTTGAACCTGCTTGGCTTTGATCCCACCTCACATTCTTGATCACAGGTGCAATCTTTGGCACAGGGACGAACGGCGCATACCTCGAGAAGGTAGAAAACATCACGAAGTTGGGTAACTCGGCTGCTCGTCAGCGCGGCGGCCATATGGTTGTCAACTGCGAATGGGGCGCTTTCAATAACTCAGTAAGACTGTCTTGATCACTTTGATGATACTCATTTTTCAATGATGCTATGACTAGAGAACTACTCTCCCCACAACACCCTTTGACAACAAACTTGATCGGGAATCTATTAATCCCCGACTTCAAGCATTCGAGAAGTTCATTTCAGGCATGTATCTCGGCGAGATCACGCGTAACATTCTTTTGGCTCTTGTGGATGCTGCACCACGGCCCCTCCTCTTCAACGGCAAAGCAAGCCGCGAGCTCAATCAGCATTATGGATTGGATACCGCAGTGATGAGCGAGATTGAGGAGGCATGGGAGAACGGAAGGGTACCAACCTCGGGAAAGGCTGAGGGTGTGGACGGGGCCTCTGCAATCGACACCGTTGGCGTAGCAACAGAGTCGAAGACTAATGATTCACTATGTAAGTCATCATACAGATAGATCTTCTTACAGACCTTACAGATTGAACCTACAGCCCACTTCACTGCTGTTGAGGAACTATCCGCAGAAGATCAAGCACGCCTGGAGCGTATTAGGTCGATCATTATTCAACGATTGTCCATGGATGCTGCTGATGTCTCACTGCGAGACGCGGCGGTCGTTCGCTGGGCCGCTTCGCTCGTGGCTCGGCGAGCAGCCAAGCTGAGTGGTAGTGCAGTTGCAGCCATCATGGTTCAGACTGGTCATGCGAAGTTGGGTGGAGGATATGTTCCGAAAGAGGATCGGTTCGTGATTGGCGTGGATGGAAGGTGTGATGCCCTTTTCATTGCGGGCGATCTTTGCACGCACTGACACTGACGTTTGATTTTTCAGCTTGATCGAACATTATCCTAACTTCAATGCTCGTTTGCGCGAATCTGTTCGTACATTGATTGGCGAAGAGGTGGAGAAGAAAATTGAATTGGGCATGGCAAAGGATGGAAGTGGTGTAGGCGGTAAGTTTTCATAATCATCTCCCATTAATCCTGTCTGATTCCGTTCATAGCTGCTCTGGGTGCTTTGGAGGCAACGAAACACGGGCTGTAAATCTATTTATCTATCCGAGCGTGCATCGGACCTTCACTATTCGCGCATGGCATGGTTATCCTCGTGTCTGCTGTTTATTTCTACTTCTATGTTGTAACCCTCACATGCCAGCAACAATCTGTGTGGCGTGTGGTCCCGATTCTTAAGCTTGTGCTATGGGCGTTGTGAACAAAAGCCTAGGATAGAGAATTGGGAGCAGTACCAAACATTTGTAAGAACTACGCAGTCTTGTACTTGTAGAGCAGAATGTATTACCATTGATCTTCATGGCCATAAAATGCCAAACGCGGTGGAGTGTCACTAATGCGATGTCAAAAACGAAGCATCCGTTAGGATGATAAATTAGATATGAAATTTATACATGTCCGCAAATTACAAAGGAGACAAGTAGATTAGCCGAACGAATGAACGGACGCTCTCGGAAACCAAAGACCTGCAAGATGAGCGAGATACGGATGTGACACGCTCCACAATTCGCTCGAATGTGGAGGCGTACAGGGGTCGGAACGGCAGCGGAATGTGGGAGCAACGCGGAGACGAAAACTAGAAAAGTGAAGGAGTGTCAACAACATGGACCCACAAATCATAGATGTGTCGCAACGTAAGTTTACCTTTACGCCGCAGGACGGGTAGATAGATAGTTCTTGAGAATCGGGAAATCGGCCATCGACGCGTCTACCATTTGCAGGTAGGTCGTGTCTGAGTACTTCGCGACGACGATGTTCCCTCGCCACGCGACAGACTCCTTGTAAAACGACCCCTGCACCTCACGAATGCATTTGTTGATGGGGAACGGCATTCCGTCGCGTGATACCACGGGGTAGAACAGAATGTACGGAGAAGTGAAATTCTTGTTCATGCCGTCAAGTTTCTCCACGACCTGTTCGGCGCCGCAAGGTGAGCACTTTCGGAAGGCTGGTCCGAACAAAAACGCACAAGACTTACCAGGTAGCGCCATGATTGAGGCCCAAGACCTTCGGCTATGTAGTCCATGAAGATTTCGGGATGAGGGATTCTGCCACAACGGTATGGTTCGGCGGGGTTGGGTAGGATAGTTGCGAGTGGGCTGGTCATGAGGGAAATAACGTGAGGGGGTCGGTCGTCGCAGGGGAATACAATGGCGTCGTAGGGAACCATGGGATCCATACTGGTCCACTATGAGGACGTAAGATACTGTTCAAAATAGTCAAGAAATAATACTCACAGGGAAGTGAAAAGAAATTATATAGAAAGGTAGGGATACAAGTGGGAGCTGAGCCACTGAATGTCAAGTAAGAGCAAGATGAAGTAGTACAACCCTCTCATTGCCAGGACTTTTATGCCTTTGAGAGTGCCCGGCAATGAGGCGAATACTGGAGCAGATGTGAATATGTGCCCTACATGTGGTGATTTGCAGATCCCCTATGTCAGTGTGCATATACGAAGATGGCAACAGCAGACAAGACCCAATGTGAGCTTCTGTCACGGAACCCAGGAGGACATGAACTGGCGACACCTCTTGCACCCGCCGGCCGCTTTCCGAGTGTTCGAAAGAGTGTTCTCATCATCTCGATACCATAAAAGGCTTACAGTCGTAAGTCCCAGTATGACAGGTGTGTATTGGGCCAGCGGCCTGCAGGCGTACGGGATACTAGAGTAAGAAGATGGTAATCAGTTCTGAACGGAGGTACTTGACCACCACCCCGACAATACGCTCACCTGCCGGCGATGGCATGACTCACCCCTGTCAATGTGCATAAAATAAAAAGGTGCAAACCTGGTGCATGACATGGATCTTTGAGATTGATCTTTCCGCAAACGCGTGGTATCTAAACACTCCGCGATTACCTGTATCTACGACGGTAGTCATAATGCTGAGATTTATCGCTGAGGGTGTTTGCAGCATGTCCACACACACCGCAGAAGAGCCAGCCTAGACTCATTGGATCATTGGGATGAAATGAATGACCGGTAATCAACCCTGCCTGTGGAACGCACCACCAGCCACGATGACCGACTCATGGCTGTTAAGCGAAGATGTATATATAATCGTCGGAGGCAACGATTTACTCGATGCTCTCGTTTGGAGGAGGATTCCTGAGGATGATCTGCTGCTTTGGATGGGAAATGAACCCGCGAAGGTATATGATCACCGGAGTGAGGCCATGCTTCGGCCAAATAGCTGCGACAATTAGGATGGGCCCACTTGTCCTACCTGCACGTGCGGTTTTGCATCATCCAGGGCCGTTCAAGAATGGTGACGATGAGCTGCGATCCAGACCATGCAAGTGAACCACGGACTACGCAGGCTGTGCACATCTGGGCAGTGAGATGGTTCGTGCCACTTTCATTGATACTGCACAGTGTGACGCAGGTGGCCATTTCCTCGCTTTGATCTCAGCGGCAGGATGTCGCACGCTCGATTCGGTCGACGATCTTACAGACCGAGGTGGCACAGTTCTCTACATCTCCGAGGAAACCATGAGTGCCGTGAAAGTATCGTGTGAGTTGTAGCTTGAAGTCGATGTAGAAGTGGGTACCCAGGTGAGTGCATGGGTGCCCCCTGGTCCCTGAAGTCAACAAAGGTGGTTAATACAGGTGATGC
Source organism: Cristinia sonorae (assembly GCA_021029105.1). Lineage (NCBI taxonomy): Eukaryota > Fungi > Basidiomycota > Agaricomycetes > Agaricales > Stephanosporaceae > Cristinia > Cristinia sonorae. The sequence continues at coordinate 1,071,811 of JAEVFJ010000004.1, read as the reverse complement.
ATCTGTTCTTCCGTTGTGGCGTTTGGAAGGTACTGACCGAGATTCTGTTCATGAAATCGATGAAAGGACGGTGCTCATTGCAATGAGGAGATATCCCCGAAGAGCTTGCGGCCCTTGCTGTTTTGACCGGTAGAAGTACACATGGTGGTTCTCTTCAGCCATGGCTGAGCAAGAGACGAAGGTTAAGTGACCGTGAAGAGTTACAGTCACAGTCACGACAAACGCGACGCGTCTGTCACAGCCATGGTTGGACCTCCAATCAAGTCTGAGCATTGGCACAGTCTCTTTCATCCTCATATCTCCTCTTCATCCTCTGCTGTTGACGACGGCGAGTAGCCACACTGGAACGACAAGATTTTGCGTTGGCCACTTGTCATAGGCAATCCGAAAACGGGCTTGAAGCATGGATGGTAGTTTGATTGTTGCAGCTCAACTCTCTTCTCTCTTTACGCCATACCAGGCATCGTCCATTGTCTTGCCTACTGCGCAGGGAGATGCCCCATTGCCGTCTGCAACAACAAATCCAGACTCTCCCTCAGAACATGCCGCCTTATCGGACTTCTTCTCCTCACCTCTGACGGGCACCATTGTGCTCCGTCTTATACACAATGGCCTCATTCTCGAACTGCTCTCGATTACCCACGAGGCCACCCCCATTCGTATTGTGTTCCCCGCGGCAGTTCTTCCATATCCATCGCTCGCCATTTGGGAAGGAAGAGAGCTTCATGTGCTCGCGCTCACAGAACGAGGCTCACTCTTCAGGGTTGTCCTGCCCCTCCTGGACGGTTCGGCATTCTGGAAGCAAGCACATGCATCGGGTAACTACTGGTTTCGGGAATACCTTGTACACAAGTTCAAGGCCGAGGCGGCCAATTTCGTACAAGTTCAAGGTGCCCACAGTGTCGCAATTGGTTTAGATGATGGATCACTCGTGCGATTAGAGACTCGAAGGATGGGACATGGGAGTGAGAACGGTAAGTAGTCTGCGCATGTTTGACTTCATAGGTTTACTCACCATCACTGAACACGTAGACCAGTGGGATGAAGCTATCTACAGCCATAGCTCAATATTCAACTCCCTGACTTCTTTCTTGCATGCTAGCTCATCCAGTGGCTCTGAAATAATCTCAATAACGTCTTTGCCTCAACCTACGGACGTAGGCGATACTTGGACCCTCTCTCGTGACCGCACTCTGCGCATGTGGACGGTCAGCGGCTGTGTCTCAGCTAAGGCACTATCCGTTCTCCCCTCTTCTGGAAGAATAGCTTCCCCCACACCCGGAATGGCCTCAAATGCCCCTGGTTCACTGCTACAGCATCACCCACAGCGCTTGCTGCGCGCATTCATCCCCTCGTGGTCAAACAGTCCACATATTCTCGTTTTTGTCCCCACCGAATCGTCATCCGCCACGGCAGGGTTCTTCCAGCTGTTTAGCACTGCAGGAGATCATTTGCACCCAATGGAGATGATTGAATGTCTCACGGACAGCGGTCATGCACACTTGCAAGACTTTATTGTCATTGGAAACACCCTGTATTCCTTATGGGATCGAAGTGGCCAATCTATCGTAGCCGCCTGTATCTTCCATAACCCGGACGCTTCAAAGCCCGTATGGCAGGTTGCCGCGTATCCTCAGGAAGCCGAGTTGACACCTGCATATCTGGATGAGCTTCTACTATCCCCAGGTTCGCTCACCGACAGATATTTCGAGGCGGTCATGCGACCCGGCATGTTCTCTCCGCTAACACTTCAGACTGCGCTGGCCCAATACACCGATTCGTGTCTCTCTCATCCAAGTTCTGCGTACGCACGCCCACCCCAGCTACTTACAACGTACGCGTCACTGGCTGAAAGCATCACCGCTATCGTTGGTTGCACTGTGCACCTTGGGAAGGATCCTCAGACTGGTGCTCAACAATATGACAAGTATTGGAATGCCTTGAAACGTGATTGGGAGGGGTTCATCGCCAGATGTCGGGAGGTCGAAAGGAGTGCAAGATGGCCTCTTGCCATCGGATTTGATCACTCGAATGGCACTTTGCTAGTGGCAGAGCGAGAGCGGATTGGTATTGTTACAAGAGAGGATTTGCCCCTGCAAATGCTCCGACTGCTTTCAACGGCCCAAGCCGTCCAATCCCAATATGGATTCTTGGAGATACTATGGACCCTTCGCACGAGGATCGGAAGACGGATCATGCTTTCATTGGAGTCTCGATTGATCGACATCTCCCACCAGGAAATTGCCTTTCCATACGCCGATATCATCCTAGATCAGGCACATCGCGCGAACTTCACCGATGACCTTGACGAAGGCCTTGCGGAATGGATCAGAGGACGCCTGCAGAGTGTCACTAACCTTGATGGAGCAACCCGTATGGTCCTGGACGTCATTGGGGGTTGCGACCAGGCTGTGAAGAGGGAGGAGGAGGAAGTCGAACTACTCCTTCCTCCACCAGTTCTGGAATGGACGAGACTGTTGACGGTCTCGTACGTGAAGAACTCAGTCGCAGCACGATACGATCTATGTTTGTGTCTGATGGCTTTGCTCTTCTTCTTGTCAGAAGATCTGCAACAATGGGACCCCACGCTCCTCTCAGAGATCTTCGTGGTCTTCAGGGGCATTGCGATGCTGCGCCAAACCGCACGTCAGCCTGCCGGCGAAGAGAAGGTTTTTGATTCAGAGAAGGACGACGACATGGTTGTCAAGATGCGCAATATGAATGTCTCGTCTGGAAGGTCCACATACCGCCCCACACGCTCCCTACTTCATCAGCTCCTGGCTCGCGCTGCTCCTGGGAGTGTAGTCCCCGACAGTGCACATCGATTCTTAGACGGATCCGGGCTCCTTCAATCCATTGATCCAGCCCACGTCACCAAGGCAGAAGTTGAATTCTGCAACACTCTCAGGGCACTCGGCTATGCTGAAGCTACTCGAGATGCAATCCTCTGGTTACCGAGAACTCCAGGAGTTTGTTACGTGCAGGCATTGCTTTGGATAGACGAAGGCCGATACGAGGATGCAGCTCCTGCTTTGGAAAGTCTGTCGAGTTGTTTCGGTGTGTTCAATCGCTTGTTGTTGTATACCCGCTAATGACCAACCTTAGGAGAAGGTCGAACCGCATTGACGCAGGAGGACGCCGACGGACTGGCATGTGTGCTACCAAGACAGGAACTGTTCGACTCTGAATTCAGCTTCTACCTACATGCGGCTGCGTTGTTCAGGGATGTAACAGTAACATCTTACGAAGTTTCCTTCACTCAGCTGGCCATCTCGGTCGCCCCTGTGGTCAACACCATGCCACTTTGGTCCACAGTTATTCGGGGTCTGATCGAGTTGGGTCTCTACGACGATGCATATAGAGCGCTGATTTCCTCCCCGTACGAAAAACTGTGAGTTCATCGAACGGTCTTATGATCCGTGTATGTCCTGATGTTTCCTTCAGGAAGCAAGAGTGTGTCCCATCCTTGGTCTATCGGATGTGTGAGGAGCATGCAGTCGATCGCCTGATATCGTTCAATTTCGTCGGTTTGAACGATGAAGTGGAGGAGTGCCTCTCATTCAAAGCACGGAACGCAGATCCGCGGGTACGCCCATTTTATTCGATGATCCTCTATACATGGTTCATTTCAAGAAATGATTACCGGAACGGTAAGCAAGTTGCTAGACTTTGGAGACTTTGCTTACTGACAATTGCGCGAACTCAAACCAGCCGCCCTTACCATGTACCAGCGAGCGAGGAAATTGAGTGCGCTTTCAACAGACCCAGCAGAGTTTCATTCATTGGCCGAGATGCAACTGGAGGCATGTACTGTCAGCATCAACGCTTTGTCACTGGTTGACCCCAAGAGTGCTTGGTTCGTCCTACCGGCCACGGACTGGGGTGCTCGCGAGGTAAGTGCACGGGTAAACCTAAGTACCTATTTTCCTCACCTTAGTCTATCTCAGGGTAGAAAACGGCGAAAGCTGTCGCGGTTCATCCCCGAAGAGAAATACTCCGATGGGAAACGTGAGGTAGAAATCGTGGAACTTGCCGACATCAAGCACGAGTATGCTCTTCTCTCGGCCCAGGTTGAACTCGTTCATATCCAACCACAACTTCTCTTTGTAAACGGTAAGCAATGCCACCTGTTGACATTTTTTTCAGGTCATAATTGCATTTCGTTTACTAGAACTTCTGTCGCAACCCTTATCAGTGGTCCTCAAGTTAGCCCAGCTGCACCTCTTCGACACCGCCTTAGCAACTGGGCAAGCGCTAGGCGTTGACTTGACGGACGTGTTTTCACACCTCACCAATCAATGCCTACGATTTTCACAGAATCCTGACAACGTATTGTAAGCGAACTCCATCGTCTATCGAAAAAAAAACTTTGCTCATCAACTGTAGGGTGGAAGAGACGTCAGATTGGCTGCTCACTGACAAAGTATCCTCATGGGCCGGTTCCACCCCCGACAGAGCATGGCGTTACCTCCGTCAATCTTTGGAGCAATACGATGGTCCGCAATCCGAGTATGCGTACAGCAAGATCACACTCGAAACAGTGTTGGCATTTGAGCGATCATCGCCTACACCCCCGTGGTTGGTTCAGATCCTTGCGGTGCGTTTCTTGTTGTCCTTTCTGAGTCGGACGTTTCAACTTACGGCGCATCACGGATAGGATCATCATCCTGAGTATCTCATTCGACTGTGCTTACGATATGATATCTTGGAATATGCCCTTGAACACGTCATCAACCTCATATCCAAGGTGAGTGGACACTCTGACAGTGCTTGCGGAACATTTTTAACAGTATATTGCAGAACGACATCAGCGTTGGGATCCATCCACCGGGCTCCTCAGCAACATGGCTGCCCTATACCCTAATCGATCAGGTCATGGTTGCTGCCGAGTCACAGAACGACTTGACTTCCCGTGGACAGGCCCTCCGGAATCAACTTCGTGTAGATGTATCAGGTCGTCTCAAACGCATGCAAAAGCTGAGCGCACGGAGTTCTTGAAAGTGATAGGCCATTCAAAATTCTTTCGTACACAATGCCATATTTGCAACATGACTCTGTTCGATGTATCGATACTGCTATAACGCTGATGACAATGAGCGGAGGACCAGAGGGATCCAGACAGCGTTTCCGTGAACTGAAAGGAACGGTATTGGGAGCGAGCCTCAGCCTCGGCGAGGTACAGCCCCCCTACTTGCCCACGTGGAGTAACTCACGTGGTCTCCGCGACTCGCGAGTCGCAGACCGGCAGTTTACGGAATCCACGTGGTATTAGCCGCCCAGTCTGAATTCTGGCAACACCCCTTGAACCATTACAGTACACTCTCCTTCCCTCATTCCATACTGTCGCAAACCGCCAATATGTCGACTTTCAGGCGATCATTTATGAAGAATTGGTTTGCTGTTGAGGTATGAGTTTCTGACATTCGTGTGCAGAACTTTGGGGAGACTGACAGCATCCCGCTCAGGCAATCCCCATGTAGGGCTTTCTACTATTTACAAACTAACAACCGTCCTGATTTCGTGCATTGTGCTTAGCTATGCAGTCATGGGTATTGCCGTCACGGGAGCAACATGGTATTTGGTTAGACTTGCGCGTGGTTCCAGTGGTACGCTGTTTTCTCTCAATTCACTGTGACGTTGATTTGATACGAATACCTGACAGTCGTCTGGACGAAAGAGAACCCAACACCCTGGAACGACATTAAGCCCAATGAGGGCACCAAGCTGATCACTGTGAACCAGCACTTCGAGAAAGGGTATGTTCTCACTTTTATTTACCAGCGAGCCATAGTATGTTAACGCCGCTGTTTCCAGCTGGGAAAGGAGGAAGCTTTGAGGAACACATCTCTATAGAAGACATTGTTATCTCTAAACTTTCTTGGCAGAGTAGTGTTTTGTACCAGCAAATCCTCGCTCAGTCCATCTGAATTGCATTACCTTCCTCCCTCACCACCTCCGCTTAGACCCTGTCACTCCTCGAATGTCACGTCGGTTACCCCGTGACAGTACAGTCCAACTTTTGAAACTGATGGTGCGTCCTTTCTTTCATCGCTTGCACATCGATTATGGTGGTTCCTTTGGATTCCCCTCAGCCCGTCTTTCCGATACCCCCTCTCTCTGAGATCCCTGATACAGCCGAAGATCACCCTGAGGATGGGCCATTCATCGTGCGCCAACGTACATGAAACTCCAGATTGATGGTTTGTTGACCAGCAACGCAGGAAAGCCTGGGGGACCTCCAGCCGAGTCTCGTATTCGGAGCGGCGGCATTCTCGAATCAGTATAATACAACGGAATATCTGACCAGTGACGTTCCCCTGCGGACTGTGAGGGCTGCTTTACGGTGAATCGTCTGCCGTTATATAAAGTACCGCTTCCTGACTAACCCCTACAGTTATGGAATCACCGCATTCGATACCTCTGCATACTATGGTCCTTCTGAAATTGTGCTTGGAACCGCCTTGAAGACACTTGAACCCGAGTTTCCCAGGTCATCATACAGATTGGTACAGTGCTCCTTTCGGTCTACCTGTTGAGACCTATCTCACCGATGCCCCTCTCCCAGATGACGAAATGCGGGAGATATGGATTGAATAAAGAAGATTTTGATTACTCTCCTGCTACCATTCGTGCTAGCGTGAACCGCAGTTTGTTCCGCTTGAACACTTCATACCTCGACGCTGTCTACCTCCACGACATTGAATTCGTGAGCGAGCAAGTACAGCCCCGCGACAAAGGGAACCATCTCCTGGCTCTCGGTTCTGAAAGCGAAGCTTATGGTCTGGGCAAAGGCGATGAGGCTAAAATCCATGGACCTGGTGACCAAATTATCCTGGATGCTGTGGCGGAGTTGAGGGAGATGAAGAAGGAAGGGTTGATTAAGCACATCGGAATCACAGGTGCGTCCCTTGTTTCATCGTGCGTATCTTCAACTGGTTCAACTATTTCACCAGGGTACCCTCTGCATACCCTGCTCCGCATCGCCATCTTGGTTCTTCACACTGCGCCCTTCGAACCCCTCGACATCCTGCTCTCATACTCTCATCTTCACATTCAGAACGACACCTTCCTCGACTTCGTTCCACAACTGCGGGACCGTGCTCGTATTTCACAGTTCATGGCCGCATCGCCGCTGAACATGGGTTTACTTACTCCTTCCCCTCCATCATGGCACCCAGCACCTGACAACCTCAAGGATTTGGTTCGGAAGGCTGGAGCGTTATGTACTGAACAAGGATGGGAGGGGGGCTTGCCCAACGTGGCCTTGGGTTACGCATATCGTAAATCGAGCGAAGCGGGTCTTCCTATGGTTGTCGGCCTCAGCCAACTGAATGAAGTTCACGAGACGGTGAAAGTGTGGCGTGAAATCCTGGCCCAGAGCGCAGAAGAAGCTGTGAAGAGGGAGGCATTGGAGACAAAGGTGAAGAGCCTTTTTGGGGACCTGGTGGGTTTCTCATGGGCATCGGGTTGAGGACTTTTTTGTACGTGATAGCAAACCACTGTTTATGCCAAAATGTAGTATAGATACAATGATGTGATACAATGACGCATTGCTTCCAAAACAACCCTCAAACAACTACCTGGTCTTGATAATGCCCGCGTTAACAAGCTTCATGATCTTTGAGCGAACGCTTGGGTTCTTCATGTGATCTTGGAGGGCTTGAGGATCCTTCTGTGCTTGCTGGAGAATGGATTGCATGATTGGGTCTCCCATGATGTTCTGCGGCGGTACAGTCAGAAGAGGTTTCAAACACAAGAAGTATAGTGATGACATACCGCAATCTCAGGATCACGCATGGCACGCTGCAACGTCTCCTCCTCACTCTCTCCTTCCCTTTGGCTGAACAACGCCTGTTGACACTTGAGCATCTGCTCCTGGATTTCTCGAGTGTGCTTCTTCTCTTCGTCAATATCTGACGCCACCTGCGCAGCCTCGATCGCCTTGGTGTAGTCCCGCATGGCGAAGAGAACATGGCTCTTGCGGATGTACGCCTTCACGAATTTGGGGTCCACCTTGATGGCCTCCTCCGCGTCTTTCAACGCCTCCGGCAGCGCGACAAGCTTGGTGTATGCGTTCGAGCGGTTGTTGTAGCCACGAGGGTCAGCGGGGTCACGCTTGATGGACTCGGTGTATGCCTTGACTGCGCCTGCGAAGTCTCCAGCCTTGAACAAGGCGTTGCCTTGCTCACGGGCCTCGTTGGCCTTCTCAGGATCGATGTAGGCAAGTCGTGCAGCCTCGGCCTGAGCCCGCTCGGTTTCGCGAAGCTTGTTCAGGATGTCTGGTGTTCGGTGCTCCGTCAGGGATTTGTTAAAGTATTTGATGGCTTCGGGCAGGTCGTTCTTGCGGGAGTATGCCGATCCAATGCGACCCAACGCTTTCGCGATAAGCTTGTAATCAGCCCGGATCTATGGGTGTCTGTTAGTCCCATCCTGCCGTACAAAACTGTACTGAACTTACCGAGCGACCCTCTTCTACAGCCTTCTCACAAGTCTCAATGCACTTGTCAAACTCGCCTTGCTCAAAATAAACAGCTGAACAAAGAGTCCTTGCTTTTAGAATAGAGCTCAAAGGAGACGATGAAGCAGTACGTACCTCCGAGGTTGGTCAAGAACGTGATATCCTTGGGCCACAACTCCCAAGCTTTTTCAAAGTGTCCAGCTGCTTTTGCGAAGTCGCGCAGCTTGTACGCCTCGCTACCAGCCTTCTTCTCCGCCTCAGCGTCCTTCCTTGCCTTTGCCTCCTCATCGTCTTCCATCTCAACATCTTCCGTCTCTTCTTTCACTGGCTCTGCGGGTTTGGATGTGGGAGGGGGAGATGGCTTGGGGGTGGACGTGGATGCGCTGGGAGTGGGGGGTGTTGGTGACGAAGGGGAATCTGCAGGCTTGTATCCGGGTGGGAGGTCATTCGACCCTTCGTCCCTACTGAAGCCTTGCATGTCGATGCCCATGAGGACGCCGAGGACGTCGATCATTCGCGCATCCCCCGAGAGAGCGGTCTCCGCCAACTTGGGGTTTTGTTGAATCATCTGGATCTTTTGCACGAATGATGGGTCGGCGAGGTGTTTTGAAGTGCGCGGGTTTGCTGCAAGTTTGCCAATGAGGTTGGGATCGCCGAACATCTTCCCTAAACCGAAGGCTTCTGCGCCATCGCCACGTTCATCTGCAGCTAGAGATGGGGAGGGCGGATGAGAGAGTGTATTACCGATGGGACTCAGGTGCAGACCAACCTTTAGCGTCTTGGACTTCCTTCAAGCCCTTGCGCAGAGCTGGGCTATCCTCGAGCTTGAGACCGGTTTCATATGCCGCGACGGCCTCGTCGTACCGTCGCTGGCCATGGAGAGCAGCACCTTTGCGAGCATAACCTTTGGACCAAGCGGGATTGATTTTGATGCACTGTGGCGAAAGTCCATGAGATTGCGAAGTGTGAGCTTGATAAACCTCTCTCACCTCCTCAGCATCTTCCAGCGCACCCGCCCAGTTTCGTTTACCAGCCTTGGCAGCACTGCGATTTGAGTAGAGGACGTGATTGCTTGAATCTATGGCGAGCGCCTGAGTGAAGAGTTCGATGGCTTTGTCGTAGTCCTTGGCCTGGAAGGCCTTGTTTCCTTGGTCTTTGAGAGCGTCCGCCATTGGGGACAATGACAGTGGAGCGGTATATGGGCAACAGGAGGGGATATGCTGTGGGATTGTCGGAGGGGAGGGGACTTTATGGGTGGTGGGTGACGCGGGGATGAAGGTTCGAGAACGTTCCAGCAGCAGTGGCACAAATGGAAAAGATGGATTCAAAACAAATGCAGTACTAGCAGAGTGGTAATGTAATGCCAACGACGACGACGACGACGAGGCTACAATGTACGTTGTCGGATGTTGAACTTTGCGTATGCAGAGCTAACCTGTCCCCAGTTCACCGCCTTCCAGAACTTCTTCACGTACTCCTCCTTGCCCCAGATCCCATGTCCCGCACTCAGCCATGCATGCTCGTGTATCGACAGACACAAAAGCGGGAACAGCACGTCCCCTACTTTGTGGTTTTTGCCGTACACCGATGTCACTTGAGCTGCCTCGTCGGTTGAATACGATCGCGACTGTGAGACACCATTCGAGGGGGGAACTCTTCCTGCGGGTGCACCGCGACCTACTCGAGCGGTTCCCGTATAGCCCAAATATGTGGGGGGCTTGTCGACCATTTCTTGACGTGACCGGATGAGAAGGGTCTCGGTGCCAAATGAGGGGATAATGGCTAATGAGCCTATAGCATCGCAGACAAGCCACACCCACCCAGGACTGAACATGCCCAAGGCATGCCCGCCGAACTCAGACTTGAGTTGTTCCAAGGAGTCAAAATGGCGTTTGATACCTCCCCCAAGCAGATCACTGATTTCGTGCTCGTTTGACGTGCTTGGTTCGGGGTGTTTCTAAAGGATGTGCTTTGTCAAATGTTAAGGCGCCAGTGATGCGATGCTGGACTCACCAGTCCCTTCACGAAAAAGTCGTTATTGAGAGCTTCGCTTGCATAGTTAAAAGCCATGACATGACTTGGTTTCTCTGCTGCTTGAATGACCGTATGTGCCAGGGATTTGGACTCGAGTTCAGTCCCTTTTGTAGTGTGAATATAGTGAACCGGATGCAGAAGAGTGAACTGTACATACCTCGGACTTCGTCATTCAACCTCTCCAATAGTCCCCCTTGATATTCAATGGCAACCGCACGGAAAGCCGCTGGAGGTAGAAACTCGCCCCTCCCTTTCTCCACGTCGTTGTATTCCTGTAGTGTGTGCAGGGCACTTCTCGGAGGCCAGCGAGGTCGCGTATGACGCATAGCTGCGCGAGACGACGCGCCTGCTAATCGCAAACCAACACCCTGCATTGCGAGGTTTTTGGTGACAACTAGGTCAAGATTATGCTCAATGAAGAGGATGAGAGAGAGGAGAAGTAAGTGCGGACACAACTGTTGGCAAGAGTTGGAAGAGACGCCGCCACCAGTCCAAATAATTTGACCACGTGGAGGGCAATCCTGTGGCGAGAGGACGGGCGTCTGTTTATACTTACCCACCTCCTGCCATGGCACCAGCAAAGACACACCAAAGCCAGCAGTCCAATGCTGTCCACTCTCTCTGGACGGCTTACAACCAGTCAACCTCATCACGTCTAAAGACCGTGGACGCATTCCTTGTCTTCCTCATGCTCTCTGGCGTCATCCAGTTCCTCTACTGCGTTCTCATCACAAACTATCCTTTCAACGCGTTCCTTGCAGGGTGCGTAGCCTCTTGGTATTTGTTCTTACTGCCCCAGAAACTCAAAGCCATGCCCGAACAGATTTGCGAGCAACGTTGGCCAATTCGTCCTGACCGCTTCATTGCGTGCTCAGGTAAACCCCCAGAATCGCTCAGAGTTCAAGGATGTGTCCCCTGAACGGTACGCAGACCCCTAGTCAATATCTCGACGTCTCTCATGCCCCATTGCTCTAGTGCATTCGCTGATTTTGCGTTGGGATCCATCGTTCTGCATTTCTTTGTATACAACTTCCTCGGTTGAGTTGTGACTGGAATATATTGGTGCTTCCGCTGTGTCCAAGGATGTGATTGTCCGTTTGCATTTATGGATCATTCTGGTGTTACATATTATGAAACCGGGAGAGACGACGATACGAAGACGGGGACGTGTGAATATGGGTAACGATGCGGGCATGAGGATCAGTGCTTCCTCTCGAACGAGGCCGACCGCTGTTTGGAGATGGTCAGTAAGGGTTCTTGCTTCATACAAGGAGACACACCCCAAAGACGACTACTGCAAAGTCGAAAGCGTATTCTCCTGGACACTCGTCAATAGTGAACATGGTTAGGGCTTTCACAACGTGAATACATACCCATTTCCAAGTAGGACCTCAGCAATTCTAGTGCTCACCATCAGACATGGATTTTCAACACGCCGAGACCATAGAATACTCACGTCTGATATCTTTGTTTGGTACTTCCGAAAGCTTCGGTCTGAGAGGATATCTGGTCAGAAGAGGTGAGAAGGCCACAAATAGGTGACATACGTTAAGCCCGTGGAACGCTTCACTCCTGCGAGGAATGCGCTGATGAGGAGGGCATCGATGCCCAAGTGAAACAGTTTGCCAAACATGGTGGTAGATGGTGCAGGAATAGACAGAGACAAATGAGTGAGAGGTTAGAATATGAGTGTGACTCTGTGAGTGGCGGTTGCTGCTCAAGGTGTGCTCGTTAGGCGCCAATAACTACTTTCCGCTTCACCCTCATCGACCACCTTCACCGAGAGTAGCTCGACATGGAAGAACAACAGCCGAAAACCCCAAATGTCCCCGATGGGAGAGTATCTGAAGAAGACCCTGAGGTCAGCTCTGACACAGAGGAGAGCGATGCAGAGGATGCGTCCGGCTCACTGGAACAATCAGGCGAGGTCGGGGACAACCTCGCTCTGGTATCGTCCTCTGCAGCGACCGAACCTGAAGTACCGGACCCTTTCCTTGTGGACGATTCAGACGATCCTGTCTCTGATGAAGAGGAAGATCAGGACGCGTCTCAGTCCGCTGAAGGATCGGAGGAGAACGACAATGTTACCCCCGCGGACGAGATTGCACTCGCGCAGTCCGTCGTAGAGCTCCCTCCGCTGACCACTCCTGTGTCAGCGTTGATGTCTACAGAGGCGCATCCTCTTGCCTCTCCCCTTCAGGTGAACAAACCTATGCCTCCTGCCCCCGTTGACACACTTCCGGCCCCATCTTCCCCCACATCATCCTCGGACGATGATGAACCACCAGCGTTGTTTATTTCGGGTCTCACTGCGCCGACGATGTTCCTTCCCATTCCCAACGTACGCCAATCTATTCTCAACCTACCTGAGATGTGTTTAATGTCGTACCACCGCTGTGTTCGTAGACAGATGCTTTATCGACCCTGTTGGCGAAATATATCCCACCCGAACAAAGGCCACGGAGAGATACCACTGGTGAATGGCAGCGGAGTGACTATCATACCCTAGTTGTAAGTTATTGAAAGATGCCCTGCTTCTCTCAGCCTACGCAACTGCGCACTTATCGCAAACAAAGTCTCATCGTTCTGCCTTTCCAGATGACAAACAGTTGGCGTGCTTTAGCACGGATGGCACGAGATAGAATTGTCGCCACTGACCCAGGAGAGGTCGCTCTTCTCCTTAATGCGAGTAATTCTCGTTGCTCTAAGCACTTTGCGGCGATTCTGACTTTACTTCCAGCTGTGGTATGTCCGTTTGTCATCTCTCGCCCGCCTTCGTCTCTACGCCCAAACGAACCATGAAATGGCCAACCTTTTCTCTGTCCTTTCCCCACCCCAACCTTTGCCTACTTCCAACACTCTATCGACACAACCGTCCGCTGGCTCATCTACAGGGTCTTCCCTTTCATCCCACCCCTCCGTTTCTTCCCTCGGTCTTCCACAGACTCAGCATCGAAGTACGCTAAGCCAGGCAGAGCATGAATACATCTGGGAGAATCTGTTACCGTTTGAACTAGAAGTTCTCCGAGCGAAGTCGAAGTATTGGGAGGGAGACCATATGGGCTATCTCGATGAGCTGAGTGCATTGCTTGGGAAGTGTAAGAGGTCAGCTAGGAGAGCTGGAAGAGGGGGCGTTAAGGGAAAGACGGGGGCTAGGGATGATCAGGCTGTCGGTATGTGGAAGGAGAGGGGGGCGAGGATATGCTTGATTATGGTTTCGCAACTTATTGAGATGAAGGTACTTCATACCGACTATTCTTCTTTCATGGCTTGGACACTTAGATTGACTGCTCCTAGGATTTCCCCGCAGCGACAACTCTCATGGAATCCCTTCTCTCATCCAACTCTACACCCTCCCCACGCCTTCGGGCTGCACTTGCACGAATACATCTACAATCGGGCAACCTCGCCGCCGCGACTGAGCATTTTGCAAAGATAGCAGACGATCCTACCTCTCCTCGCTCACTCAAAGTCATCAACACCGCTTTGTTGGCTGGGGCTGAGGGAGATTGGGATAAGGCCGTGACAACGTTGCGCACTCTCGTCGATGCAGACGAAGGGGAAGAGGGAGTTGAGGAGAAGGAAAGACACGTCGTACGTGAACGATTCAGCCTTCTCCACGTGTGCAGTGTGCTAACTTCTCTGGTTTCTCTTTTAGGCAGCGAATAATTTAGCCGTGGCATTGCTTGGTCAGGGACATCTCAAGGAGGTTCGTAGGCTTGTTATCCAAGTATCGACCCATATGATTCATTGGATCTGTTTCAGGGGATCCGGGTCCTTGAGGAGAGTCTCCAATCGTCCCCTTCAACCGTCGTTTCCGCGGAACCAATGTTGTTTAACCTATGTTTGTCCCGCTCTTCACGCACGAGAACCATGCAACTGACAACCCTTGATCAGCCACACTCTATGAACTTCGCGCAAACATTGTTGCGGAGAAGAAACGTGACCTGCTGGTTGAAGTGTCGAAGTGGGCAGGCGATGGTCTCAGAACGACATGTTTAAAAATGACATCGGCATGATCTTCTGAAAGTGACTCGCGACTTGTCTCTCAGTCACTCATATCGGTCAGCCTTGGAAGACTAGCAGTACATTGATTCCTCTCCATCTCCATAAATTCCATTCCGCGTGGGATACATTTGGACATTAATACATTGTTATGTTTCGATCCTAATACTGAGATAGACTGGCATCAAAGGTTCGGCTTTGTCACAGGAGAGAAAAGATTCTGTAGCACGCGGATTGTCGTGTCCTTCTCGTTCTTGATCACCTTGGAGAACTCCTTGAAGGTGGGCCCGGATGAATCACCTGCGGCAGTTCAGCAAAAGGTGCATCATAATACAAGGCGAGGTGTAGGCGTACGTTGCAGTTGGAAGGCGATGCTCTCGCTTGTGGTGATCTGAGCACCAGCTTGCCGCATTCTCTCCAGCGCGAAGGGAACTTCTTCTTTATTGCAACTGGACACACCATCTGCAATGATGTGGACATCGTACCCTGCCTCCAGCAGATCAAGCGTTGATTGCAAGACACAGATATGGGACTGGGGTGCAGTGCTTTAGTTTCGCAGCTTCGCTCACATGGTACTATAGCATACCTCGATACCGAACAACACCACAGACTTACAGAGACGGGCATCAAGGATGGCCTTGACCTCGGGGTTGTACATGGAGAATAGGGTCTTGTCTATGGTGGCGATATGTTGCGCACCAAGACTTTCCAAATCCAGTTCAGGTACCAGTGGACCCAGGGCTGATTTGAGAAGACATGAGCTATGACCTGAGGAGAGGAGATTAAATAGGGGAAACATACCTTTCGCATTCTGGACAGTGGCAACAACGGGGACTCCCAGTATCTAGGGATGCACCATCAGCGGCGATAATGCTGCGTAAAGACAGGACGTGATGTGCACATTTGCCACCTTCAACATCTTGTTGGCGGTGGCTACGACATCATCGAAGGCGAAGATGGCTGAACCTAGTTCGAGTTGGTGATTTAGGATGCGGTACATGGGCCTGATATACGCACGGAATCTGGTCTGCAGGTCGCAAAGGAAGAAAACTGTGGAGGCCGCCTCGAGTTTCTTGACCAAAGACATTGCTGTTCATGCAGTTTGAGAGATTTGGACTCGGTTGGCAGATGATGAATGGCCGGGAAATGCCGGGCGTGATATTTGTTGGCCACGGTTGGTTTTCAGAGGTTCGCTCTCGCCATCAACGTTCAACGTCGCCGTTGGGTTGCCCCCTCGAGCTCATCACCCTCCTCCTAACGACCCCCTCGTCGTCGCCGCCGCCATTCCCTAACACGGTCCCGTCTTTCTTTTATACACACACGTTCTTTGACAAGAATCACCGCTCTTTGTTTCAATACCCACATCTTCAATCATGGACCGTAACGCTTTTGTCATCCCCACTTCCGCAGACGACTTCGAGGCTGCCGACAGGAAGAGACTCGACACTTTCAGCTTTGGCAGTGTACCCCCTCGCGCCGCAAACCGTCGTTCAGCACCTCTTCTCAGCAATCACGCCCGTTCTCATTCCCGCAAGGACTCTTCTGTTTCATCTATTCCTACTACTGTTTCCCTTCCTCAAATTTCCTCAATCGACTCTCCCCCCACTTCCCCTGGCATCACCTCGACCAAACGCAATTCACATCACCGTCGACGATCCTCCGTTTCAACTCGTCACGAGTCCGCCGAACTCATGGGCGTCACACTTCCCCATATCCCGCTATCGCTGTCGGAAGACAATATTAACCTCGGCGACAAGGATTCTGTTCGTCGAAGGGCTCTTTGGGCTCTTGAGGGCAAGACGGACGTTGGCACGTACGCGAAGGTGGAGATCCCGGAACTCGGCAGTGATGAAGCCAAGAAGCCGTTTGATTTTCGTGCGTATCAATTATGCCAGTAATAACTGGGCTTGTTCTTGCTGACACTCTTGTTCACATGGTCACAGCAAGCAAACCTTCGTTTCCGCCTGGCATCGGAGCTGGTTTCGGCGCCGGCCTGAACAACATGGGCAGCAAAAGAGATTCCGTTGGTAAACTCGCCCCGTCAACTTCCAACACCGAGCAGCTCGGTACCCTCATTGAGGAGGAGGAAGAGGAGGAAGACACATCTATTCTCGACGTTACCGTTACTTCCAGCCCTGTGGAAGAGTCGCCCGCATCTGTCGTTGATGCCGTTGCCACGTCTGTACCCCCAGCGCCTGTTCGCCACCGTCCCGCCAGCCTGAACTTGCGGCCGCTGTCCCTTGTGGCTGGTACCATGGATCTACCGACGCCTTCTCCCTCCCCCAACGCTGCCGTTTCTCGTCCAGGCCTTAGGGCTCTTACTTTGACGTCCTCCCCTGTCCCAGATTCTGGCAATCATCCTCCAAGTGATGCCACAGGCCAGACCGATCCTCTCTGGAAACGTCGCTCAGCGGTGTTCATGCCATCGTCAGCACCGCCTGCACCTACGCCACGTGCTGCACCCTCTGCCATCCAGGTCCCTCCGCCTGTTGCGCCTTCTGCATCACGGCGGACAAGCTTCTCTTACCGTTCTGTGGACATCCCTGTCCACGGTCTTCCTACCCCAGAGATGACACCCGTGACAGACCGTCGTCTTTCCGCTGCCAGCACTGACAGCGACTCCAGCCGACATTCGTCTCGTGGTTCCCGTGCTCTCTCTGTTAGCGAGCAGCATTTTTTATTTCAAGCCCATCAAACCCTTGTCCAGCGTATCAGCGACCTCGAGCGCGCACTGTCGGCTCGCCCACGTTCCCGCCCCCAGTCTTGCGCATCGGACGCTTCATCTCAAAGTGAACCTGTCAGCGATGAGATGCTTCAGCTTGTCGTGGATCTTAAAGCCGAGCGGGACGAACTGAAGAAGGATGTTGATGGATGGCGAAATCGTGTCGCTGACAGTGAAAAGCAGATGACTCTACTTTTCAGGCGCGTCGAGAATGAACGTCGGGAGGCTTGGGTTGCTCGCGAGCGCGCCAGTCTTATGGAGGCGGAGAAGAGGTCCACAGAGAAGAACCTTCTCGAGAAGACAGTTTGGGGCGAGGAGGGCTGGCAGAAACTTCAGATCGCCCAGGAAGAACTCAAAGCTGTTCGCCAAGAATGCGATACTCTTCGCATGGAGGCGAAGCAAGCAGCTGCTGACCGTGAGCAGATTGCTCAGTTGAAAGCTCTTCTTGACATGGAAACACGCAAGAGGGAAGAGTTAGAGAAGGACCTGGAGGCCCTCCTCGCAACACCGACTCCGCGAGCTTTCGAGATCCACAGCAAGCCTATGAGTGGTGCTTCGCGGACTATGATATTTGCCAAGAGAGGCGGCCTTGGGTTCAGGTCAATTGACTCTGTCAGTTCGTTCACCGACGTTGACTCCGTTGGCTCCGTCGACCACAACAAGATGAACCTGAAGGTGGTGGAAGAGGAGGACGAAGAGGACAGCCGGGACGAGACCATGAGTGAATGCTCGACCGAAGATAACGGTCTTACTGGTTATGAGGATGAAGAAGACAACGACCAATATGCCTTCCATGACTCTTCATCGTCTTCCTCGCTTGGTTCCCTCAATGACTTCTCTTCAGCTGCTACTGATGGCGCGAACGATTCTGCTGACAGTGTTCCGCCTCTCTCGATCAGTCGCTCTAGCACTGCATCACCCGCTCCTGTGTCGACACCACCTCAACAGGCTTCTCACAATCGCCACAAATCTCTTTCGCGAGGGTGGACCTTCCCTCAAGATAACGGTAGCTACGATGCACCCATGGCCCCAGTCGCTGAGGTCGATAGGTTCTTCAACTGCTTGGAAGATATTGACAACTCCCCTCCACTCGCTTCATTGGAAAGCGGTAAGACGTTGTTCTCACAGGCGCTTGCTGGTGACGATGACGAACTTCCTCCTTTTGTTCTACCCTCCGGCTTTGGCGTCGAGGTTCAATCTCCCGAGCTCGAGTCCAAGACGGTTTTGGACGTCGTTCAAGAGGAGGAGGAGGAAGATGAAGGATTCAATTCTGGTCCTGACGACGAATTCGTTGGGCAAGAAGTCGAAGGCGGTATCATCTTTACCTTCAACCCCCCTCCGTCATTCAGCGACGAGCCGGAAATTGCGCAAACCCCAGAGCTACTCTACGACAGCAGCATGTCGACCCCCGATTCATCTTTCAGCGAGGAGAACAGTCGCAGTTCATCAAGCACCGGCTCGTCGCCACATATCAGTCCGTCATCAATCCCTCGTTTGGCAGGCTCTAAGAAGCCACTGCTCCCTAGCTTCTTGCCTATCACTTCAACCCCAGTGAAATCCAGCCGTGCGCCAGAAAGTTTTCAGACCCCGCCAGCGATTTCTGGGCCCCTGAAGCGAGGGACATCACCGAATGAGATGCGTCGGTCAGCGTCGCCTGCGACTCCTTCGAAGCTGCCTCAACCTTCCTTCATCCGCCAACCTCGTCGCGCTGATGCTGTCAAGTCGACCTCTCCGAACCCAGCTCCTGGCAAGTCACCATCATCTCCCAAACTGTTTTCGAGTATGTACGCGACTCCTTTCCCTTTCCTTGCTGACTGTGAACATTCGCTGACGCTGCAATTTGTAGACTCGATGATACCGTCTCTTCGCAGCCCTCCCACGCGTCTCCGGAAATGAGTGGTTCCACTGGCGGATCATCACCAGAGCCCGCTCTTTGTACACCTCCGTCTTTGACGTCCATGTCGCCTACCTTGCCTTCACGAATCTCCATTCAGAACCTTGCAAACCTCAACCCCTTCTCTTCCCTTGCCTCTTGGTCGTCATTGTCTTTCAAGTCCCCTCCGTCCTCTTCTCCGTCACAAAACATGCCGAAGGCCGCCTCCGTATCTCAACCACCTCCTTCCCGATTTATCTCGAGGGAGGCTCAATTGGAAAAGCTCAGGTTACGACTAGCCACAGAAGAGGAGAATCGTCATCACGGCTGTTTTGAGTCATCTGCTATCAGGAACACCAAAGACTTCGTGATGCACCTTTGACGCAACTTGCGACATTGGTTTGTACGCGTTACTCCCTCCCATATCATTCATGCCACTTCATCATCATCATCGTTCTCATCTCATCTCGCCCCCCACTCGGACATATTGAGTTGTTTACTTCATCTCCATTGCCATCCACCCCTTACCTTCCTTCATGTCCATACGAATGCTTCCTACTCCCCGAGCTTGATGCTCACTTTCCTCGCGTTGGCCTCTGGCGCCAGTCAGTGTACAGTTTATGTATGCGATGCTGCCTTGTAAAACCACAAGTGTTCAATTGCACGCGGCACATATCGTGGTTTCTTCATGGCGATTTGTTGATACTCTACTACTTTATGTCTCGTTGGTATGTTTCTCACCACAGTATGAATTCCATCTTATGAACTTTCGTCGAACAAGGTGGGTTGGTCAGGTTGTGGGGTAGATTTTAAAAGAAAGGTCATAAACATACGAGGTCTACAGACGGTACAACATCGTAAACATAACAGTGAGATTACAACTCTTCATGCCTGTGCGGCACATGAGCTTTCTTCGCCTGCTCCTTCTTAGCTTGGGCTTTCTTTGGGTCGCAGTGCTCGGGCACAGGCGAGGAAGGATCAATAGGGGGGTGAGAGACGCGGCCAACCCTGTTGTACTTGGTAGACTCGGCGTAGAACTTCTTCCAGTGGTTGAGGCTCTGAACAACGTCGGGAATGTCATTAGCAGACGTTTCACACGAAATAATATTACTGGGGCGACTAACCTGCAATTCCTTCTCATCCAAATCTCGGATATCGTGGGTCAAGTGTGCGGCGTCGAAGCACCCGGTAGCGTACGCCCTGGCAGCATCTTTGCCAGCCCTTGTCACAAATATCGCCACGTCAGTTTTGTTCGAAAAAAAAAGGAATGGTGCGGACAACATACATAATGGAGTAAGTTCCACCGGGACCGTAGGCCGACTTGCCTGGTGTCACATCATAAACGATACCGTCGATCTGCGCACCGAGTGTCAGCGGTTGTACGAAGAAGTCGATGTTATTGTGCTTACAGCCAAGTAAATGGGTCGTCCGTCCACACTGCCGTCAAACTTCGCGAGACCCGACTCCAAAAACAAACGATCATTCGTCTAACAGACAAGGATATGAGTATACGAACTGTCCCAAGTGGTTTCTCGCCGCGGAGAAACAAGGGGGGGGGGGGACACTCACGGGGATGAATTGCTTCAACGATGATACGTGGTTCTCCCAGAGATAACTGCCAGTGAAGAACTTGCCGGACAAGAGGATGATCACGGTCACGACGAAGAAGAATTTGAGCAAGCCCAAGCATCCGACTTCAGGGACTTCGGACGGGTCAGGCTCTTCGGGCCCAACCTCCTCTCCCCGCGCGAGCTTCTCAGCGCGAACCTTCATGCGCTCCTTCCACTCCTCGTGCAACTTCTCCTTCTCCTTGCGGTACTCAGCGTAGCTACGAACAGGAGTGAAAGTGTGGGTAAGAGGGGGGAGATGCGTTGCAATTTCAGATGGAATGCTTACGCCAGGAAAGGACGGTTGGCTGCCTTGGTGGAGACCATACGGTTGGGGTCCATTGGGTCTTGCACCTTGGGCTGCAAGTCCTCTTTCGTGGGGCCAGCCTCGTGCTTGCCTTCCGGGTTCATAATCCAAGACATAGTGGCGAGAGGGTAAGTCGGGTGCGTTGGGCGGCTGTGGGTACAAAAAGGACGTGAGAGGGCAGCACACGGAGAGTGTGATGTTTCACGCACCGTTAAGTACGTGCGAGAGGTCGACGTGGCCCAGGGACGTGGTGGTTTGGTGAACAAGATGGATCCAACCCGTCTATCAGGGAAGAAAAAACCGGGATAATTCTAGGAGCAATGAGACACACGACCAGGCACAACCCAAGCCTAATGTTTTCTCGGGGCGCAGATAAGGAGTTGGCAGTTGCAGCGAATGCGATGCAATGTATTATTTGTATGTCCCAAACAAACGAGTAAGGAATTGTCTAGGTGTACGATAAGATGTGTGGATGGTACAGATGCGAGAGAAAACTCGAAGATAGCAAAAATGATGTGGTGAGGAAAGCTGGAACAATGCCTATGTGTAGAGAGACAAGCCAGAGAAAATGAGATGGAGAGAAAAAAGTTCGGATTAGTGAGAGAATAAGAACCCCCAGGGTACATTGAACCTAGTATTATGCACGAAGAAATTAAATGAAAGAAAGGAATGAGGAAGGAAGGAAGACGGCATAGCAGATATTGCCGAGGGTAATGGGGATGCGATATGGAGACATACGAGTGAGTAGGGCATGACATGGGCGTAGTAACACAAAGAGAGCAGAGCAGCATAAGCATAGTTCAGCAACGACAGGGGTAACCAGTTCCACAATCCTCGTCGCAAAGTTAGTCAAGGGGAATTGAAAACGAAGCGACAGGAGCTCATGGTTGTCCTTGCCGATCTTTCGTATGTTGCGAAAGCGCGGCTGCTCTCTGGGATATTGTTACATACGCGCCGCCGACTTCTTCCTCGTTGAGGCCTGGTGGCACAGATGGGGTAGAGGCACCTGAAGGCATCAAGGGAAACTCGCTCATGGAGGTGTCATCCTCGTCGTGTAACTTGATTCGCAAGGCCAGGAAGCGCGGGGTTTTGATGAACTGCGAGAATTCGGGTCAGTATCTGCTGGAGAAGACTTGGAAAACAGTGTACTCACCTTCGGAACCGAGTCCGTGGCCATAAGTCGGAAGACGTGCGTCTGGATGCGCTCGTACAACCGAATCATCGTCTGCAGCTGCGTTGCGTTGAACGCAGTGGCTTGCTCCATCTCCACACGGCCCTGGAAAGCCTTGCCCGTCAGGTTCGTGATCACGTCGCTGAGGTAGCCCGATAACTCGTTCCGCAGACCATGATCGATGTTGAGCTCGCACTGACTTGACGGCGCAAGGTAGGTGTTGTAGATGACGAAGGCCATCTGGATGAGAGATTCGTGGTGGCGCTCCATTGCAGCTTGACCAGGAGTTGCCCTCTGGCCACGGACGCCAGGGGTTGTCGACGCCATAGCACTTGACGTGATATTGAACTTGCGTTTGAAGTCCTGCACCTCCAGATAGAACGACAGGTTCTCCTCACAGAAATTCGCACGAAGGAACTCGCGGAAGAGACTGCGAAGCTGAGGCTCCTCGATTATATACTTCAAACGCTCAGTGTTGCTCTCCTTGTGAGCGGCAGCCTTCTTATCCTCCTCCTTTGCGGCATTCAACCTATCGGTAATCGACGCTCTCCTATGAATCCTGGCGTCGCTCGCGGATCGTCCATTTGCACTGGCCTCCTCCGAAGGGTCTTCAGAGCTGCGGGCCACAGAAAGGTTCGCGCTTGAGTTGTTAGGTGAGTCGCGCGATCCATCCGGGAGATCCCAACGAGCTGTTCGACGTCCCTCCTCGGTGACTTTGTAGATGGCTTTCGCTGTACAGCGGAACTCTCCATGTTGCTGTGGATCAACTCAACTCGTCAACACTGGGTCAATTATGTAAAGCAGAGTAATACGTACTGATACTGTACTCGCCACATCACCCCGGCGGTGGGTGTGACCTGTGACAATGTATCCCATCGCGGCAACGCGGCAGACCAGTGGGTAAGCTGTGACACATCAGGAGTGGCGGCGGGTGACAAAAAGTTGGAAGGCGGCGGCTGCGCCGCCGCCCCCGAACACATTGGAAATTTATGACGAGGAGTTATAGTGATGAAATTGAACCCGTATTGCTCTTGATGCATCACAAAAACCGCCCACCGATTACATGGGCTTCCCACTCTCGGAATCTTCCGAATGGTTTCAAGACGCTCACAATGCTTGTGTGGCGATTACAACCTGCAGACGATTACAACCTCGCAGAACGATTTACAGCTCCTGCCAAGCACGACGAGCAACTGCCCAGAGCTCGCTTTGGACGTCGCATCAGTGAACTGAAATTTTCCAAGGGCAATCGCACCACAGCAACACTCTGCAAATACATATAAGTCCCCTGTTCCCTCACTCAAACAGAGTCACGTCTCTCTCACATTCACCTTCAGCACCTTCCCCCTCGTTCGTGTCCATCCTCCACTTGATCGCTATCTTGGACAGTCCACTCGTTCCCGAACCTTGAGGTTTATTTGAGGCGGCTCTCGAGGTCCTTTGACCGAAGCTATGTTTCGAGTCAGAGGGCCGCGAAGGCTTCTTCGAGTTCCCCTCGGCCCTCTTGCACTCCCTCCGCGACATTGGGGTGAGCATTCTCTTGTTTACGAGGAGCCGGCCCTACGTCTTCACGACAATTGGTCTTCTACAAGGTAAGGGGAAAGGTTCAAGTGTCCACATCTATCATTGCTCACACATCAAATGGGACTCTAGTGACGGCTTCAGGCAGTGGGCATGACCAAGGTAATACTGTGATGAGGTTTACGCGCTTCTCGGGTATGTGTATTCTTACCTTCTTTCGCTCTCATAGTCATTGTGGCCTTGTAGTTTGTCATTTTTCTATCAGGTGTCTGGGACAGGGCTTACGGTCGGTCGCAGTTTGATGGTCTAGTGTCAAGGGTGGGGAACATTCTAGTTTTTTTTCTTGATTTACTATAATGTATCCTGTCGCATATACCTACGAGTTACATAGCGTGAATGTGATGCCCTCGTTGTCCCAAAACATCTCAAGATGTGTATTGATCAGTGGGGAGCAGGCGAGTCGGGTCAAGCGATGGCACCGACGAGCGTTGTCGAAGTGCCAAGAGTGTTTCCCGCCGTGATTAGCGATGGCAAAGCGATGGTATCCCCGGTCCCTCAGCGGAATTGCTAGTGGTTGTAACCCTGTCAGAACCGTCTTACAGCCTGCTTGTAACTTCGCGTCATGATAGTACAAGCGTCTCTAAGCCTTATTTACTTCCTAATCCTTACATTAGCTTGGAAACGGGTTTCAAGCGATTTTGACCGGTTACAACCACCTCAAATTTCCAGGAGATTTTTGTGATGTGCATCCATAATGCGCCGAAGGCCGCAAAAGGCTGTTTTTCGTTATATACAATGTGAAGTGTCGCAGGCGGTGAAACCATTGGTGACTTGTGACAAAGAGAGTTCCCGGCAGCGGTGGAGGTCCTTGTGACATGTGACACGCCGGGGTGATGTGGCGAGTACAGTATCGTCGAGTTTGGTCCACCAGCGGCACCGCGCACAGTGAAAATGATAGCAGAATCATTGTTCTTGCGCTTATCGCTGACGAGGGAAATGAGCCCGTAACGAACAAACTGCGCCGCCATCTCCGCTGCCTCCTCTCGACCGATTACGGAAGTGAAGTCGCACAACCATTCAAGCGCAGTGACAGCAGCGAAGCAGTTCTTGTGGGTGACTGGAGACTTGCCCATGATGACACGCTCGGAAACATCCATCAAAGCCACGCCCCTCGACCTCTCATGATACTTCTGGAAGGCGTCCATGGAGTCCAAGTTATCTGGCGGATAGTTGGGTGAACGACCAACGAATCGACGGAAGAGGGCGAGGATAACGGAGTGGGAGACGATAATCTCATCGTCGGTTGACCGTCGTTCGAGATGGAGAAGCTTCATACAGATCGGTTGTGAAGTGAAGACGTGGGAGAGGTGGTCACCGTTGATGCCGTTTTTGCTCATGAATCGTTCGAGAACGTGGAGACCTTTTGGAGTGAGGACATAGACACCTCTGTCCTTGAAGAGGTTTGAACCAGGATCAGCGGCGTTTTCGATGAGGCGAGCGTCCATGAAATGCTGACACATAGCCTTGGCCATGTCGCGGGTCATTGAAAAGGTGGTCGTTGTTGTGGTCGTCACGATGCGTGAAGGTTCTCTGGGATCCGGCCCACGATTAGACTGCGAGAACTTGAGGTTGGCCAGATTCCGCGCAGCGTCGTCACTGGGAGGAAGAGATGTGTTGGATGGGGTGCGAGAAGAAAGCAGAGAGAAGAGAAACATACGTCAAGAAGGAGTTGGGAAAGTTGCGAAAGAACTGCCTGTTTGTCGTGAGTTCGAGGGATACGATGAGGGTTGCGAACAGATCGAGGGTATCCTGTGCGGGAGAGGAGAGGTATCAGTGAAAAGCAGGCACAGACGGTGGAGAAGAGACCTGCCTTGAGATACGGACGACCTCGCTTTGTCGTCTTCATCATATGGGACGAGGCGGGCGAATCAGTGGTGGTAGGCATTGTGGGAGGGTCGTGGATGGGGACGACGGCTCAGGGAGAGTGTGGAGACAGAAAAGAGGAGAAAAGCGAGAAGAAAAGGGGGAGATGGGGGAGGAGGGGGAGGGGATGTTGTGGTTGATGAGAAAGACGAGGAGGAGGGCGGGAGAGACGGAGGACACTGACACAGGCAGCGAGCACAACGAGGTCCACAACCGACCCCTTGTCACACGTAACAGCAGTCACACCTTCCGCCCTCGTCACCGTCACACCCGCGTCTATCACAACATCGTTTCTCCGGTTACACTCAATACTTTCCTTTTCCGGCCACCTCAAACAGGGGCGTATCCATGCAGCCCGCCGCCAGTGGCAACCGATGTCCGGCCCGTCCCTCGGCATTCTCCGCTCAGCCGGCCTGTCGCCCCCGACCCCCGAGGTGCCGCTGCACTTGTTCATGGATTTTACGAACATCAACGTGAGCTTTGTTCGAAACAACAGCAGATATGTAATCCCATCTCACTGACCTCTTCCAAGGATCCTGCAGGCGTACAGGCTCTCCTGGACCGACTGCGCTCGTCGCAGGCATGGCAGTCCATCGCCCCACCCCCCACAGCCACTAATTCCAATGCCTCAATCCCATCGGTCAATCCGGAGTCGCCACCAACAGCTTCAGCGACAACAGTCGCAGCACTGCTCTCCCAACTGACTGCCCCCGCTGATAATGCTCCCAGCACCGCAGACACAGCGTCTTCATCCGTATCTGCCTTCGGGAGTTCATCTCTGCCTGCAACTGATCTCCCATATCCAGCACCAGCTCATGTTCAACCCCCGGTACGCGGGGCGGACCTTCGATCTTGTACCTTTCAGCAATCCCTGCCTCACCTCGGACGATTGAGTGAAGATACACGATTTGTGGCTGCTCTCACAGCGGTAAAACATATTATCCTCCCCCCGTTCGGATATACTTACTCACGCCTTTCTGATCAATACTTGTAGATCATGAAAGAGCAGAGGGATCTAGAGAGGCGCCTCTTCGACGAGCGTCGAGATATCCAACGAGCACAGCAAGAGAAGGTCAAGATGGCCGTCACGAAGTACGTGGAACACATCTCGAACCAGATGCCATCGTACTAACTCATCAACATCTCCACAGAGCCAAAATGGTCGGCTCGGGTGTCACACAGTATGAAGCGAATGTGGGTCCACCCCCCGCGATCACCGGTCACCATTGATGGCTGACTGTCCCTCCGGCACCGCTCACCTGCATACTTATCTTATCATACAGTCCATGACAGAGTCGTTCAAGAGGCAGCTCGAAAAGTTCGACCTTGAGCGCGCCCTATCAGCCTGGGACGGTCTTGTCTCTAAACAACAGGCCGAGCTGGAGGGTCTTGGAGTACCGTCGATGTTCGTCACGACTTTGACGACAGATAGGGAGGTGAGTGATCCGGTCAACATATTTTCGAAAATACCCAGTTGAAAAATCTATACCCCTACAGACACAACAAAAGGTTGTCCGGGTATTGACAGGCATCGCTTCCTAACCTTGTCCTAACCTGAGGCAAAATTCAAACACCTTCTCTGTTCGACTTCGGGATCGCCCACGACGCAGATCTGAATCTGGCAGGGCTTTAAATTGGCGCATCAGTTGGATACTCCAGGCTCCGGCAATGCTCCAGAATCAAAGTATTGGAGAATAACTTGAGAAGTGCTGAGGGACTTCAGTACGATTTGTATGGTGTACGTCTTTGGATTTAGACTATTACATTAACCATTTACATTGCTTGATGCCTCCGGGACAAGAGCACTACCTTCGATAATCTCGTTCTCGGCGTTCTAAATTGGTGAGCGGTAACGATCAGGGAGCAACCGAAGGGCAACCGATATGTCCCAAGACTCCCAACACCGATCCCTATGAAAAGGTACAGCGTCGGGGTTCAAGTGAGGCTGAAAAATACTGATTGGTTCACCGACAGGGGTTAGTCTGGACCAGCGGAGAACCCAGGCGGAGCATGAAACAGCGTGAAGACCCTCGATATTCAAGAACATCCTGGTAACCCAGCAATATCTGAATTTCAATTTCCTTCAGTAGTAGCGGAAGCAAACTTTTATGCTCTAGTCCGACCACCAGGTCCACCACTTCCACCATTGCCGATCGCGTCTTTTGTATGCTGAACTATATTATCCGCACCATTCCACCTCCTTTAAGTGAACATGATCATCCACCTGAACCCTCACCACGATGCCCTTTGTTGACCTCGTCGCAAAAGACGACTTCGCGTCGCTGTGGTACAGCACCAACACGGCATGTCGCAACGTCGGAGGGTTCGACCCGACGAGGCCGACCATCGTCATGCTGCACCCTCTGCATGTTGACTCTACGTGGCTCTACCCACAGTTAGACGACCCTCGCCTAACCAACAAGTTCAACATCATTACGTTCGACACTCGTATCACTGGGGCTTCTGTATGCCGCTTCAGCGGCATGTACGATCTATACGTTGCAGCCGCCGACATTGCACACGCCTTCTACCATCTTCGTATTCCACCGGCCCATATCTTCGCCAGCGAGGTATTCTCCTATGTTGCGTTGAGACTGGCTGCTCTGTAAGTTCACTCGTTGTTACTCAGTTGTTGTTGTTTTTCGCGCTGATGACGTTGTGTGTACAGCTTCCCCGATCTGTGTTTGAGTTTAACCTTGTGCAATGTCTCCGCTCCGACAGAGTGCGTTCCCTTCGTGCATAATGCCCCGTAGTTACTTACGAATTGATGACGCTGTAGACCAAAGGTTGTCTTCGAAGGATGGGAGGAATTGATGCGACTGTGGTGTTATGCGGAGGATTTGGAGAGCTTCGAGCACGCATGTGGTTTACACTTGTCACATACAGCTGCACCAGTACGTTCTCACCTAATCAAATTTCGGGCATATAGACTGACATGCTGTTTTCAGGATGTTCATCCTGATTTGGCGGACGAGGTCCGTCCTTTCCTCCATATTTCATCTCATATCCCAGCGGTTTGGTGACATCTTGCTCCATAGATCGTCGCGCATTATCAAATGAACTGGCCGCCGTTCAAGAGGAACAAACTCATTACTTTTGCCCAAGTCATTCTTAACGTGTGTCTCTTAATCCCTGTTTCCTTGTAACGCCTTCTCATTTTTCCATAGCGAACCCCAATGAATGCAACGGAATTAGCTGCCGTACGGTGTCCAGTACTTATGTGCCAGGTATACCGTCTTTCATCACAAATCTCTATCGTGGCTCATGTTCGTACAGGCGGACAAGAATCCAATCTTTCCTGTGATATACGCTGAACAGCTTGTGGAAGGACTTATCAACGTTCCCAACGGTGCTGTCCTATACAATGTGAAAGGTCCGATCGCTTCCTCTTCTCACGGCGTTGGTGTATCTCACTGAAAGACCAGCTGCTATTGGCTTTATCACGATTTTCAGCGCATCCATCGTCAACAAGGTCTTCAGCACCTTCCTTGCCCGCCAACCCCTCACCCGTTCCGACTTGTCAAAACCTACCGAGTCGCTAGCGGAGTTCATGATGTCAGGACTGCGACGGCTTGCAGAGTTCACAAAGGAACCCTCAATTCTGACACGCGACCCTAAGTCCCCTCTGTCGTTTTCTCGGGTAACTCAGGAGGTGTGCCGCAACCAGGAAGCGGCGGTGAGGGCGTATGAAAAAGGACAGCGGCGGGCATTCTCGCCTCTCAGTACCAACGGTCGCCCCATGCGAAAGTAAGCACCATTGATCCGTGGCGCGATTGGGGAAAGTGACTTAACATGTGTTCAGATATTCTGAACGGAAGGATGATTGGATGCAAATAGGACCCGACGGTTTCTCATATTCAGGTAAGGGTCCTTTACCTCCTATCACCCATTTGCCTTTCGTCTCTAATTGCGCGTTCATCTAGGCCGTCATTCGAGACCAGCTCCTTCTGAAAACAAGGACAAGAAACCATCTCCCCCGCCAGAGCCACCAAAACCAGCCCAGGTCGTGGTATTGGAGGACATTGACATACCTTTGTCCGAGCCCGTGTCCTCCACTGAGCAGGCTATCGCGCGTTCTCGCCGAGTGGTGGTAGGACCTGTCAGCACCGTGGAGCAGCAAGTCGTTAAGGGACTGGAGATACCTGCAAACACAGGTAAATCGAAAGGTTCAAAAACGGCCACAACGAAGACACAGCAGATCATGCGCAAATATCTATCGTAGGGCTACATCCGACCTCCGCGAGTTTGCGTGCATTCTACTCTTGAGTATTTATTTTGGCTATTGTACATCGATTAGTTCATACCATATTCTTCCTCCTTGCCTTGGATAACGGAATCCGAAAAGACTATTTTTATGCCCACAACGTAGCATTTGTCAGAAATTTCTACTACCTGTTACAATGTCCATATGTAGTCTATACCGAATACCAAACCCTGGTGTTTCTAAGTCATTATGTGCTGTCCGATTGCGAAAAACGTTGAAGGGAAGGAGAAACGCAACGAAAATGAAATCACAGACTGCCTTCGAGCATCTTTGCCTTGTAATACCTCACCATCTCCTCCAAACCCATGCGAACAGTCCACTTCGGCTGCCAGCCCAAGCTCGTCTTCGCGCGGGTGGTGTCGGGCCTCCTCTTTTGGGGGTCGTCGGTGGGGATAGGCTTGTAAACGATCTGGACGCGACGGGTTGGGAGGTCGCCATCTTCCTTCTGGACCTTTTCGACGATCTCGCGAACGAGTTCGGCGAATTCACCGATGGTGAATTCGTCACTGTTACCAATATTCACGGGACGGGTTTCATCAGAGTTCATGAGGGCAATAAGACCGTCGACGAGGTCATGGATGTACTGGAAAGAACGGGTTTGCTTGCCGTCACCGTACACAGTCATGTCTTCACCTCTCAACGCTTGGACGATGAAGTTAGAGACCACCCGTCCGTCGAATGGGTTCACTGAAACACAAATCAGGGTTTGCATGGACATCAAACAGAAGAATGTTAACGTACTTCGTGGCCCTGAAGAGACACGTCAAAGTGAGCATGCGAACGCCGATATTCGCCAGATAAAGACTACGCACCATAAGTGTTGAAGATACGAGCGACGCGAACGTCAACGCCATCTTGACGGTGATAGCCGTAAGTCAGGGTTTCTGCGACACGTTTGCCCTCATCATAGCATGCACGAGGACCAATGGGGTTAACGTGCCCCCAGCTGAAAATTGCAATGAAACAATCTGTCAAGAATTGTTTGTGGCGAAGAGGCGGATATAAGACTGACTAGTCTTCGGGCTGAGGGTGGACTTCCGGGTCACCATACACCTCTGGCGGTACGTTGAATACATGCGTCCATCATTCGAATAACTCATGTCCTGAACTCACCAGATGTGCTAGAGATCAGGAAGCGCGCTTTCGTGCGCTTCGCAAGACCAAGCATGTTGTAGGTTCCCATGAAGGAGGTCTTGACCGTCTTCACGGCGTTAAACTGGTAATGGGGAGGAGAGGCCGGACACGCCAAATGGTAGATCTCTGCAATACACAGTCAATTAAATCCGGTGCGGATGGGATGGAGCAATGACCCACGATCGCATTCAATCATGAACGGCTCGACAACATCGTGGCGAACCAACTCGAAATTCGGATGTCCGACCCAGTGACTGACAGTGGTCTTTGATCCCGTGAAGAAGTTATCGAGGACAGTGACTTCATGGCCGAGGAGCATCAAACGATCAACCAGATGAGATCCGACAAAACCAGCGCCGCCGGTCACCAGAACACGCTTGCGATTTGAAGGCGGGAGAAGTTTGACAGGAGGGAAGCGGGACAAGGTGGTGTATGAGATTGAGTGAGAGTCCGAGTGGTAGATGGACTTGGATTGGTAGGCAGCGGCATCTTTCGTGAACTTGGCGTGCTGCTCAAGCTGCTGGATGTCATCTTCTCCATCACCCTTCGAGGCAACAGTGACATAGTGGGGGCGAAGGTAGAGAGAACGAAGAGCGTCGAGGGACACTTCAGAGTCGAAGCCGAAACGCTCGAAGCCGACAGTGGTTATCTCCCTGCCGTTCTTGTCAAGGGTGCGGATCTGCGGAGAAATGAAAATGAGTGCAAGACCAGCGTGCTAGATGAGAAGAACACCGACCGACGCGGTTTTCAAGGAGGACATGAGGGGCGACACGTGTGGAACGCGAGAAACGATGAGCGGGAGAGGGAGGTTGTCTTGGGAGAGCTGGGAGATTTGAGAGTTCCGTCTTTTAAAGCATCGGGATGGACGCCACGGGCGTCTACTGTCATCCTAAATCTGAAAAATTAATCTCGTCTCTTGCTTCGGCTTTCTTCTCATTTCATTACCCCCCTTCTGCAACAATGCCTCGCGCCAACAAACCCACCGGAAAATCCAGACACGACCCCCTGCATGTTCAGCTAGGCGAGGACGAGATACACGCAAAATATGGAAAGATTTCCAAACCCGATCGGAGGAGAAAGTCCAAGGGTCCATCCGATGAGGCTGATGAGGCTGGAGGCGACGTTCGTTCCTTCTCTTTACATCCTTGTGTACATACATACCCATAGACATGTTTGAATCAGGCCATTCTCGATCCTAAGACCTCCCGGAAGATCTTCGAGCTCGCTAGGGACCAGCAAGAGGAGCTCGAACAGTCCGAGGGGGACGATGACACCCTCGAAGAGCAAACCGCCTTCACTCGGCCACGAATCTCTCAGCCTGATGACGACGACGACGACGATTTAGGAGAGTACAATGAGGATGAGGAGGATGAGGAAGAGATCGAGGAGCTCGTACGTGCTTGCTTCGTTCTGTTGTGCATATATCCAACCTCATTTGTTCAGCCTTTAGGAATTGGACGAAGCTGATCTCAAAACGCTAGATGCATTCTTACCGTCCAATTCTGGCGAACGTAAGACGTTGGCCGATATTATCTTCGCAAAACTCGAGAGTGCGGGTGCGCAGAAAAGTACGGTGATCGAGAAGAGCGAACAGGGTACGTGAACTACGTGTTCTGCAGTCACATAGCGCTCTCTAAGCCCAACAAATCAGATCCGGATAGTGCGCCGGATCCTGCAGCTGGATTAAACCCAAAAGTCGTCGAACTGTACACAAAGTGGGTTCGTTGTCTTCGTATACAGGTGCTACTTTAACATTGGGTCGTAGAGTCGGACATGTTCTTTCACGATACAAATCCGGGCCCCTTCCCAAACCTTTCAAGATTATTCCATCTTTGCCAGCATGGGCACGTATGCTAGCCCTGACGCACCCAGAGAATTGGTCACCACAGGCATGCCATGCTGCAACCAGGATATTCATCTCGCAGATGAAACCCCCGCAGGCTCGTATATTCCTTGAAGGAGTACTATTGGACGCAATTCGAGAAGACATCCGACTTACGAAGGAGGGTCAAAGAAAGAACAAGAACAACCGAAAATTGAATGTGCACTATTATGAAGCCTTGAAGAGGTCACTCTACAAGCCAGCCGCCTTTTTCAAGGGCATTGTCTTCCCCATGTTGAACGTGAGCAATGTTTCTGCGAGATTGGGTGCCAGTATGTTAATAGACATCCAGTCCGGCTGTACCCTCCAAGAAGCGGCAATTGTAGCATCAATATTGGCGAAGGTGAAGGTCCCTGTCCTCCATTCTGCTGCTGCACTACTGCGTCTCGCTGAGATGGAATACGCTGGTACGTTAAGCCGTTTGTCCAACCTTGCGAGCTTTTCACAGATCCTTTCTAGGCCCTAACTCCCTCTTCATCCGCATTTTACTCGACAAAAAGCACGCCTTGCCGTACAAAGTCGTGGATGCTCTCGTATTCCACTTTATCCGACTTTCAAACACGTACAAGGCCAGACCAGGTGATGCGGAAAAGCTGCCTGTCCTGTGGCATCAAAGCCTCCTCGTTTTCTGTCAAAGGTCCGTCACCATCCCTGAACCAACTTTCCGCACGATACCGATCACCGCGTTTTCGCAGATATTCGTCTGACTTAACGCCAGATCAAAAGGATGCTTTGCTCGATGTCGTTCGAGTCAATTTTCATCCTCAAATCGGTCCTGACGTCCGACGAGAATTAGTTAATTCCGTTGCACGAGGGGAACCACGTCCTGACGGGGACGGGGATGTTGAAATGGCTTGACTTCCTTTCACACAACCATGGGATGAGACGGCGATTGCACATGTAGCATTCGAGTTAGGAATACATTTACATGAGACAAACCAAAATTTGTGGTGTGAATGAAGTCTATCATAGTGCTCACTTCAGACGTTTCTTCTTGCTTGAGCGCACTTCTGACTTCGGTGCGGTCTTGATCGCACCCAAAACATCCTCCATCACCCTGTCACGACCAGCACCCTTCTCGGCCTTCGTGGATTTTGACTCCTTTTCCGGTGCAGGTTTCTCCGCAGCGTGCTCAGAACTCAGCTCGGCCTTCTTGGTCTTCTTCCCCAAGGCCGTGCTGAACAGCTGATCGATCTCGTCTTCTGGTTGTTCGCGACGCTTCCGCTTGCCCGACTTTCTGGGCGAAACATCAGCAGGAGGATCTACTGTGCTCGAAGGCTCGGGCACAGGTGCTGGAGCCGGAGCTGCTGGTGGTGGTGGTGGTGGGTTGGGCTTGCTTGTGATCTGGAGGTTCTTCCATTTTTCGGTGTCTCTGCGAAGCAGATTCAGGTTAAGCCTTCTTGCAAAGAACTTCCCATAGAAAGAAGCAGCGAGGGTTTGCTCGTGGTAAATGAGGCTGCGCGCAATCTTCTCCTGAACAAAATAAGTCAGAAACTTGCAGAGAAAATCAAGTTATGAACAGCACGAACTTTCAAGTAAGGATCAGCAGATGCCCAGCATCGGTCAGCTACTCTGCTTCCTATCCGGTCGTCGGCCAGAGTGTGGAAGTGACCCATGAACTTCAGGATGAATTGTCGTTTGGCTTTGAGAGGAACGGCCGTTGAATCCAACAGTGCGTCGAAGACTCTAGAACTGGTCACATGGCGGGACATTGCCAGAAGGTCGTCCATGCTCTGAGAGAACACGCTGCAGAGAAGAATATCAGCGTTTTGAATGTACAACCGCCCGATAGTGCCTCACCTATCAATAATAATTTGATTGTGAGGAGATGGTAAAGACAGCATCGTCTGAAGAAGCACTGCGCCTTGTGTTTTAGGTTCTGACGGGTCCTCTGTCTGTTTCTTTGAGCGATGCTCGTGCCCGTGGCGGTTGGAATCATGGCTTTCGCTAGGTAAAGCCTTGAAATCCTGAAGAACGGGAAGTCAATCAGTTTGAGGGATAGGATGAATGTTCCTAATGGACATACCTGGAGTGGAAGAAGCCTTAGGACGCATGGAACCAAGTTGGCCCTGTCAGCGATGTTCTGTAACCCAAATGCATTGCAGATAGCCTATACAACCGTCGAAATCAGTGTTGACAAGCAGAAATAAGGGATTGATAATGTACCTCCAAGACTATACTTTCTTGTTGCCTTAATTCGCTGGCTCGATCCACCATGGCACGGAAAACTCCAATTCGAGCTGACTCTGATAGGACATTAGAAGTGAGCTTATTCGTGCTCATAAACCAAGACGTGGCACGTACTGAGAATTTTCCCGGTAACGCCATCCAATTCTTGACAGGCATCTGATAGTTGGGCTGCACTAAGGCGCATAATCGCCTTCGCAACGACGAAGTTGGCCACCGGGTGAACTGCTAGTCGAGGAAGCTTTCCCTGAAAGTATGTAGCCCAGAGGACATTGAACACTTTCCCGGGAGAACGAGAGACAAGTGTCTCTAGGAGATGCGAAGAGGTCGGGTCCCGCAGAAGGGTGCCGACATAATCCGACGCTTCAGGCTTGGCTTCGTCGTCCTCATCTGTATCGGGATAAAATGTGAGGGGTGATAGAGTTTTTTCGTCGGAAAGTTACATACGAAGAGTAGTGATCATGCCAGTCAGAACAGAGTCCATCAATGAACCAGGTTCGTCAGACATTTGTTGTCTTGCTTCTACTTCCAGAAGCAACTGTGGTTCAAATCAGTTTCTTGAAAACGCGAGGTCAGGGTTACATGCATACCTGCAATACTGGACTAGCAACTTGGTTAGCAGCTAGTGCACGAACTTCGTTCCCATCCAGTTTATCCCGAAGGTCCATGACGAAACGTCTTGCAGCTGCGCTGAACCCGTCCGGTCGAGCAACAGGTCCGGTGACGTTCGTATCTCGGTCTAATGAGGTGAAAACAGACTTCAGCGGCCCTTGTTTAGCCTTGTACGCCGCGCTTTTCTTTGAACGAATGGTTGAAGGTCCATTTGCATTTGTATGATTGGCAAGTTCGGGTATGAGCAGTGATAGCAATGCACGGACAACATGTGAGGCGAAAGGATCCAAAACTAATGACGAGAAAGTTGGCGTTATTTCCTTTGCAAAGCGGAGTCAATACAGGTTACAGAGGGTATCCCAACGAAACGAACCTCGCAAATGTCCAAAACCAGTTGTGTTAATGTTCGAAGATCATCCGAATCCTCGGAATCGTGCGCAGAGGGAAGAATACCGCGGCACTATTACGAAAAACTTATTATGAGACATCTTCGGGTGAAATGAATGAACGTACTGACCTCTCGAGTGATAGTGTCTCCAGCTACTGTGAGCAGCGTCTGGCAGACATGAGAAGCGAATCTATGCTTCAAGAGTTGCTCGTATCTGGTAGTATTACTGAGCAGGTGTTGCACAGTGATATCATATAAGGCACTCACGAACCACTCAAGCGATCTATGAATACCCTTCTGGCGAAGTCATCCATGGAGTACGCCATTCTCTCCAGTATTCCCGAGCAGTCTGGGTCTGTGGCAAGCTGTTTTTCTTTCCCAGACATTTCGTTCAACGCAGCGACAAAGAAGAGGCGTCGGTCTAATACAAGAGTTAGTCTGTACGTCTGTACCACAATATGGATAATTAAGATTGGTTTTGCAAACCTTCATTTGGATCGGAATCATCCTCTGCCTCGGGTACTGCTTGCTCCTCCTGCCATTCACGTATCTGCACATCAACAGTACGGAAATATGCTTTCACTTCGGCGTCGACATATCCGAATGGTGCCTCTCGGTCCTCTTCACAGTTCGCGGGTGCACGCGAGATCCAAGAGGGTCCAGCTTCTGGCGTAGGTTCGACCTCCTGCTGAGGGACGAAATCTTGCGCTGGCTCCTGCTCAGCAGACTTCTTATGTTTCTTGCCTCTTTTCCGGTTCTCTCTGGGCATTGGAGGAGTGCAAAAATGGAGGAGTGAGGCCGCGACGAAATAAAGTAGCGCCCGAAGTCAGCACTATGAAACTTTTAGATCTCGATCTGTACTTCCCAAAATGGAGGTACATTCTCACGGCAAACATGTTACCACAAAATTTCTAGAGGACGGACTTTGCAGCAAAGAAACCATTCTCAAGGCCAGTTCGAGTCTGTGCCATCTTCTCATCTTATTTCCCCCATCTTGCTGCAAAATGCTCGTTCTATCCGAGACTTCGCTTGGATTCTGCCTTTTCAAGGTCACAGACAAGGGAAAACTGTCGAGCGAGAATGTCTGGGAGGAGTTTGAGTCCCCGCAAAAGGCCAATAAATTGTAAGTCGTTCGCATAAGCTCTGGTGCACAAAAGTCACTGAGCAGCCTACTTTCGCTGCCCTGCTGCCCTGCTGCCCTGTCATCTTTTCAGCCTGAAACTGAAGGCCCTTCACCGTTTCACCTCGACCGCTGCCGCCGTCGAAGAAATTACCGCTGTTCAGGATAGCAAATTGGGAAAGGGATTGAAGCAATTCCTCACCGAGGAGGTTGTTGAGAAGGGAAAGGGGAAGGAGACTCTAGTTGTAGCAGACTTGAAGCTTGGTAAGTTTCAACAAGTTCATTACTGGATTTCGCGGCTTATGTACATCTCACAGGGCGTTCTATCAACAAAAAGCTCGGCATTGAGATTGTCCCAGACATCTCAATTGACCTGTTCCGCGGTATTCGAAGTCAATTGACTTCATTGCTGGACGGCTTGGACCCTAAAGACCTTGCAACCATGAGCTTGGGTCTCAGTCATTCACTATCTCGGTGAGGAAGGCGTCGTCCTAGGTTCATTACGAAATTCAACCCTTTCCTCAGGTTCAAACTCAAGTTTTCACCGGACAAGGTCGACACTATGATTGTACAAGCGATTGCTTTGCTTGATGATCTCGACAAGGAGATCAACATCTATGCCATGAGGGTTAAGGTGTGTGTTTTCGTCGGTACAACTCCTGCAGGCTTTTTACGGTATTTGTGGGTAATTAGGAATGGTACGGCTGGCACTTCCCTGAGATGGCCAAAATCATTGTGGATAACCTGGCATACGCCAAGGTCATTAAGGCAATGGGTACGCACCTCTAACCTCTACTGTGCTTTTCAGAAGTCTAACGCGTTTCCACAGGGTTCCGAACGAATGCTGCCACCACTGACTTTGCTGCTATCCTACCCGAAGACCTCGAAGTAACTGTCAAGGCCGCAGCAGAAATCTCAATGGGAACCGAAATATCCGACTCTGATATCACTCACATCCACGCACTATGTGACCAAGTCATCTCGATAAGCGCGTATCGGAACCAACTCTGGGAATACCTTCGCAACCGTATGAATGCCATTGCACCAAACCTGACTGCCCTGGTTGGGGAACTCGTCGGTGCTCGGTTGATCAGCCATGCTGGCAGCTTGCTCAGTCTTGCGAAGCACCCAGCAAGTACTGTTCAGATTCTTGGTGCAGAGAAGGCATTATTCCGCGCGTTGAAGACCAAGCATGATACCCCCAAGTATGGATTGATTTACCATGTGCGTACCGTGAACATACAAACGTGAACGTCGTTTTGAGACTCCCATAGGCTTCACTCATTGGCCAAGCGCCACCAAAACTCAAGGGCAAAGTAGGTTAACTGAACTGCCATATTCTACGGTCTACTCACCTTGGCTTCATAGATGGCTCGCATGGTCGCAACCAAGGCCGCACTATCCATTCGTGTGGACGCTCTGACTGATGCGGACGGCAAGTCAGAGCCCACTGCCCCTTCAATAGGTATTGAGAACCGTGCCAAGTTGGAGTCACGTTTGCGTGCCCTCGAACAAGGCACGGATGCAGCAGGAATCCGAGCGGCGCAGAACGGCCGCAAGCAGCAACGGTTCCAGATGACTGGCGACACCAAAACTTA
This sequence comes from Cristinia sonorae, assembly GCA_021029105.1. Classification (NCBI taxonomy): domain Eukaryota; kingdom Fungi; phylum Basidiomycota; class Agaricomycetes; order Agaricales; family Stephanosporaceae; genus Cristinia; species Cristinia sonorae. The sequence goes on along the minus strand of JAEVFJ010000004.1, from coordinate 1,033,005 downwards.
CAACGCTTCAGCTGATGATGTTGACCTGGTGCCCACTCAAAGAGAACCTGCTGAGCTGGCGGTTCAGGCAGCCTTGGCCGTCAAGGAGGAGAAGCGGAAAGCCAAGGAGGCTCGGCGAGCACAGAAGAAGGCGCAGAAGGAGACTGAAGAGGGCTCGGATGCTGAAGACGCTGGCGCTATGGAGGTCGACGGCGAGGAGAGCAAGAAAGAGAAGAAGCGCAAGCGTCGAGAAAGCGCAGCAGATGGTGAAGAGGTGCAGTCAAAGACGGAGGTAAGGCCATGTTCACTCAAGCTCACCATTTTAAGTCTTACGCTTCATTCTAGGAGACCGAAGAGGAGAAAAAGGCAAGGAAAAAGGCTCGCAAGGCGGAGAAGGCGGCAGCCCTCGAAACCAATGGGGATGCTTCATCGTCGAAGAAGAAGCGGAGAAAGTCGGAGGTGTAATCATTGCTGGTATCATAGGTTGTTTATATATTTTCATCAGTACCTCATATAGTTCACATTTTCCTCAATGTCGATTCATCTGTACGATAGCAAAGATTGATTCTGGCAGAGAACGATGTGAGAGAGAGCCTCTGGTGAATTGGGCGTCTACCGTAACTTCGTGGCACCATAAGTTTACACGAATTTGAATGACGTGCAAGTCCTTTCCTCTCTTTCCGACGCGTTGTTCCCTTCGAAAACGATGTCTTTACCCCGTCCGATTATTGTCGTGACTGGTGCGAACAGGTACACCTCTTGAACAGCTCTATTTATTCGAAACGTTGACGCACATACACAGTGGTGTTGGATATGGAATATGTCGGCGTTTCCTCCAACAATTCTCCCAACCCACCCCACCAGATGCTAAACCGCAATTCCTTCCCCTCACATCCGATGGTCGTGCTGATACCACATTCGCAAAGACGGAATCCTACGAGGGCCTCACCCTAATTCTGGCTTGCCGTAACGAAGGTCGGGCCAACACCGCCCGTCAACAGTTGCTTCAGGAACTTGACGAGTACATTCATGGGGAGAAGCGGCGACCTGGATATGATGGATACGCAGAGCGGTTTAGAGACAATCTGGAAGTCAACATTCATCTTATTGACATGTCCAGTTTGCGAACTGTGTTCAGATTTGCCCGAGAACTGTCACAAAAGTCTGTCGGTCGTCTCTTTTTATAACGGTATCGTTCTCATATTCTTTACTTTCAGGTATCCTTATATTTCTCACCTCATATGCAACGCCGGAGGAGCTGTTTTCGAGGGAATAGACTGGCTGGCGGCTCTGGGACAGCTAATTCGCCATCCCATCATTGGTGTAACCGTAACAGAGTTCAAGATTCAGCAGAAGGGCGTCGTGGGACCGGACGGATTGGGGCTTGTATGGCAATCGAATGTATTCTCTCACTATGTCTTGGTGCGTCTATATTTCTCAGTCATATTGAAAAAGAGAGCTTACCTTTGGTTCAGTCGCACCTGCTTGAACCGTTATTTGCGGCTTATGCCGACAGAAGTGGCCAGCCTGGCCGTGTGCTTTGGACCTCTTCACTGGAAGCATCACCGACTACATTCAACCGCGGCGACTTGCAATGTATTAAAACAGACCAAGCGTACGAAGCGACAAAGTATCAGATTGACCTCTTGGCCTCTGAACTACACCGACGCACCCTCGAGGCTACCAAACCCTCCGTTATCCGTCACATCATTGTTCACCCTGGTATCTCCCACAGTGACTTAACGAAAGCACTCATCGGTGCCGCGCTTGAGTATGCTAAGCTGGCTTTCTTCTACGTTGTAAGTGCCAGACCAGACAAGGATCATACGAGGCAAAATCACTCACTCATCGTCGTAGGTACGATTCTTCGGTTCACGAAATCACACAATTGAGATCACCACTGCCGCCATCTCTGCTACTCACCTCTGCCTGATCTCGCTGCTCTTCATCCCAAACATGCTAACAAAATTCACACACGCGAGGTTTGCGGACCGTTCACGACCGCCCACCTTGCTCGAAGATAGCCAGTACACCCACGACCTATACCGAACCGGTAGGCGGACAATGGCCAATTGCGAAGCAGCTGAAGCGAAAGGCAAGCCTTCCGCCATCAAGTTCTCCGCCGAAGCGGATAGGCTCGGGAATGCGCGCGTTGGAGTGTATTCGGTGATCGACTACAAGGAGCACGAGGAGGACGCGAAGTACCTCGCAGACATGTGCGAGGAGTTGTACCACACGTATCAGAAGTTGGAGGGTGCGGGGAGACTGGACCAGTTCTCGGAGTTTGCGTCGGTGTGGGGCACCGAAATGACCAATGGGACAACACTTAGCGAGAACGATTCGCGAGCGTTGGAGAAGCCTGAATGAGGTCGTTGATATTGCGTGTGGCACTCCGCGTGTTCCCCCTTTCCCTGCACACGATTGACCACTCTCACTGTAGGCTCGTAGGAGCATACCAGATACCGATACCCCCACGATATTTATGGTCTATTCTAGAGATATAAAGCGGCCTGTATCGTTGATCAGACTGCACGTCGCACATAAAGCTGAGTGCAAACGGTATATAATGTGGTTTTGAGCCTATAATTCTGTGTCAGCTGTAATGGCTGAGTGGTAAACTCGTACTCTGGACAAGGTGCCCTGTTCGCCCCTGTCTTCCCAAGCCAAGGTTCGAAACTGGCTTGGGACGGAAAAAGACAGCACTTTTTTGTCCTTCATATTTTCCACTGTCAGATAAGAGAAACCAGTTGTATGAGGTTTACTCCCTTGACCCATCCATGACGTTGAGAAATCCGCCCGTAAAATATGAGATAGAGGGTATCGATACATGGATAGCTGGTAAATACACAAAAACATCTACAGACAGTCTACAACAGGTTTTGCTTGGGTTTGCTATGAAATTGCCGTCGCTGTGGCTGCTTGGCCAGCAGGCATTTGAAAAAAGGGAATAGTCCGCATGTTCTCCGTCGATGTCGCCGACTCTTCCAGCTTCTTGCGCCCTCGGTCTGTCTGCAAAAATAAGCAGTCGAATGATATCAGCGTACCGTTCCATCGATGAGGATGTCGTAAAAGTCACGAACAATCGCAGCTGTGGCCAGTCCGCGTTCCAATCCCTCTAGCAAGGTACAGGCCTTGCACAACTCGTTACTTGACATGTACCCGCACCGCTTGCACGTCTCTGCAGCGTTGTTGAATAAGACGCAACTCCGTAAAAGCTGATCCACATACGTTGAATCTTTTGGGTCGCTTTCACTTCATCCTTCACTTCAAAAGCCTCTCCTGAGTGGATGATATCAATGATGGCACTTGGTCGTGCAGCTTCTAGGTCCTTCAAGAATACTCGGGCATGGCCTCGATATGCATCCGGTGAATAGATGCATTCTGTTGAGAAATAATCTAGCTTCTTGAAGTATGCGTACCTATAAGCAAATACCGTGAATTTGTCTCGATAGGCGTAATGGAGAGGAGAAGGTACGAACATGACGATCTCCTTCTCGTAAGTGTATTTGAACGGCTTTGAACGTTTGATGGTGTCTTCACCCTGAGTGCAGATGAGCGTGCATCTACCGAGACGTGCAATATCTCCTCGCATGACTGTTCCACCCATGAGCTTCGTCTCTGAGCATATATCCCAGGCATGACAGGGGAGACTCACTGTTCATCAAAACCGTCTCTGCGATGTCATCTGCATTGTGTCCAGTTACAATGTGGTCTACGTTCAACATGGCAGCTCCTCTATCAAGGGCCTGCCTTCTGAATACACCACAGAATGTGCAGTTGTTTTTCTTGCCGATTTGAGCGACGATAGCGTCCATAGTCCAGCCGTAGAGCTCGTCATAAGAAAGAATCTTCAACGGCATATCGTATTGCTGCTGATTTCTCTTGACTGTCTGTCATATAGACTGTTTCAGATTATTGTAGGAGATACCAGCATTGGAAACGTACCTCCAGCGAATCGTCTCTGTACCCAGTTATCCCCTCATCAATGGACAACAAGAATAGTTCAAGACCATAATCATAGCGGTCATTCAGTGCCTTCATAACATAAGCCAGCACGGTAGAGTCTATCTGCAGCTTCAGTTTCGCCTCAATACAGATCCACGAGTAATGCACCTTTTCCACCAGAAGCCCCGATTGCAACCCTATCCCCTCTCTTGAAAAGCCTTGCCTCCATGATCGTGTTATGCACCTCCGTTTCGAAGACGTAGAAGAAGCAGTCTCGACATATTTGCTGTCCTGTCTTTGGTCGCTTGAGGATTGCTCTTGCTTCGTTGCACAGTGCGCAGAGCTTCGGAGGCATGTTCCAATGGTACTGGTTATGATGAAGTCATGAAAAGCTTCAAGTGGCTAGTTTGACTGTCATCCTGCGATTGTGCTGAGCGCCAATCTAATCTTGAGCGGGTGCGCGAACCGTTAATGTTTTGTTGCAAGTTCATTCTTGCTTCGCACCAGCTGTGGGACAGTGGGCGGTGGAGTCAAATACTCACTCACACGAGTCGTTCAGTAGAGGACTCTCCGTTCGCATTGCCCTTTCTCACTGTCGAATCCTGCGTTCGCCGTCATGAAGTCGCTCTCTGCCTTCAAAACATTTATCTTGGCCAGCCTTGCCTCCAGCGTACTTGCTCGGGCTTCAAGTTCCCAGCATGTGTTTAGCACTGTTCCAATCTCTAGCTACTACAGTGCTATAAAGGACGCAGGTACGAGGTTGGACTTAGCCTCTGTAACGTCGGAGGGACACTACACCGCCCTCTCCAACCCACGGTTCCCCAATCACCAAGTACGCGTCAAGAAGAGCAGCTTTTGTGATCCTACGGTCAAGTGAGCCTTTTCGTCTTCATACACACTGACTAGGCACTTATCGTACCCCAAGTGTATACACAGGATATTTAGACGTCGATGCTGGCGCGAAACATCTTTTCTTCTACTTTTTTGAAAGCAGAAGGGACCCAGCCAAAGGTGCAGTGTTGTTGCACGTCGTGTTGAACTCTTCTGCAGGCTGAGCTTCATTGTCGGTACCCTAGACGACGTCATGATGTGGATTAACGGAGGTGACCCATCTCTATTCATTTTGCTTATCATATCCGAGGACTGACGATACTACGCTGATAGGTCCCGGCTGTTCTTCTTCCATGGGTCTCCTTATGGAATTAGGTTAGACCCATCTCCGTCTCGTCCAATAGAGAAGCGCCACCCTCATACACATTGCAGGACCATGCAGCATCGATATGACCAACAGCTCTAGCAACGGAACAGTCTGGAACCCACACTCGTGGAACAACGAGGCCAACATATTCTTCCTTGATCAGCCGTAGGTCACACACTCACTTCTATCACTTGTGACCAAGTTGACGCGGTCGGCAGAGTCGGCGTTGGATTTTCCTACGCAGACTTTGGGGAGACAGTGGATACGACGGAGGATGCCGCAAAGAATATTCACGCTTTCATTACGATATTCTTTGAGACGTTCTCCCAATTCTCTGGGAGACCCCTGCATTTGTCCGGAGAGTCTTACGGCGTAAGGTCTACCTCTCGAGGCTAGAGATTCCAAAGCTTACATTCGCCTAGGGTCGATACTTACCAGCATTTGCGAGCTACATATACGACCAGAACAAGATTGCTGAGGCGCAAGGTCACTCGACCCTCAACCTGCAAAGTGTGCTCATTGGAAATGGAATCACCGACATCTCTACGTAAGTCCTCAAATGATGTACTAACTGAAACCATGAGAGCTCAGACCGCCGTTCAGACTCTACCCTGGCCGATATGAAGTAGAATGCGGTACTGCTTCACTCGACATTCCGTTCCAAACTATCAGCAGATGCGTTCGTATGAAAACTGCGGTGCGTCATGATGATCAAATGCTTTTCGGCCGTGCATCAATAGCTCACACGGACTGTTGACAGCTTCCTCGTTGTGTGGACATGATGCAGAAGAACTGTGTTGATCATTTCGACTCCATTGATTGTCGCGCAGCTGTGAACTTCTGCGATTCCGAGCTCAGCACTGGGTATTGGGCAAGCGGTAAGCTGTTCAGCGTGTGCAGGGCATGATCTCGGCGTTGACAGTCTTCCCTAGGTCGCAACGTTTATGACATCTCCAAGGTAAAGTGTCGAACTCCGAGTTGCAGTGTCCGCTAATAGAGATATGTTGTGTAGCCATGCCTCGGGAATTCCCTCTGCTACGAAGAAAATACTGTGATTAGCAGCTACCTGAATCAGCCGGAAGTGCGGGAGCTTTTGGGTGTCGAGAGCCCAAGAAATTTCACGCCTTGTGCTAACGACGTTGGGAGATTGTTCAATGCCCACATGGACAAATATGCTGTGCCATCACAGTTCTATGTCGCCGGGCTGTTGGAACGGGGCGTTCGTGTGCTGATCTACGCAGGCACGTACGATTGGCAGTGCAACTGGGTTGCGAATAAGCTGTGGGTGGATAAACTTGAGTGGTCCGGACGAGATTCGTATGCGGTGGCCGAGTGGCGCGATTGGACAGTGGGGGGTGTGAAGGCTGGTGAAACGAAGAGGTCCGGGTTATTGACGTTTGTGACTGTTCGGGGAGCAGGGCACATGGGTGAGTGTCTCACTGTTTCGTTTGCGAATCCGGTGCCAATCATGGACGCTTATTTGATGCACGACAGTTCCTCACGACAAACCGGCAGAATCGCTTGCGATGGTTTCGAGGTGGGTTGGGGGACGAGAGATATAAAGATATACCAAGCCAGAAGAAAGCTGAGGCGGAATACTGAGTGTGGATGTCGCTATGGAGATGTATGTAAGGAAATATACCGGTCTCCCCGACCCGAGGCAGTGGAACGATCAGTGCCATCAGTTTGTGTCGATCACAGGTATAAGACAGTTGTGAGGGGAACTGGACACTCATTCCCACTCTCTCTCTTTCTCCTCGATATAAGTATAAAGTCCTCCTCATTCTCCTCCTCGTCTTTCTGACCCTCTTCCTCCTTCTCTTACCTGGTGTAGATTTTGGGCTGCCCGGTAGCGCCCCTGGACTTCCATTCGTTTCTCTACTTTTCATTCTCCAGCAGGCTCATTCCTTTCGGCACCTCCTCCTTCTCTAATCTTCGTCTTAAGTACATCTCTCCAAGTCAACATGCGGTTCGCTACCTCTGCTTCGCTCATTGCTCTCGCCGCTTCTTCCCTCGTCTCTGCTGCCCCGGTTAGGCGTGCTGCTGATCCACAGGATCTGCTTGTTCTCAGTGAGCTGCATTTATCACATCGTTGCTACGCGAGCATGTGCTAATTAATATCTACCCCTAGCTTTTGCTCACGTCCTTGAACAGTTCGAGACCCAGTTCTATACTCAGGCACTCGCCAAGTTCCAAGAGCCCGATTTCACCACTGCCGGTTTCTCAAATGCCCAGGTCCCCATCCAGCAATTCACCGCTATCCAGGGTGATGAGGCGACACACACAGAGATTCTCGCATCAACGATCACTTCTCAGGGTGGTACACCCGTCACAACCTGCACGTTCAACTTCGACGCAGCGTTGTCAGATGTTGCTACCATGGCAGCCACCGCTCGTTTAGTCGAGAATTTGGGTGTCGCAGCTTACCTCGGTGCAGCACACCTCGTCAAGGACCCTGTCTTACTCACCGCTGCTGGCTCCATCTTGACTGTCGAGGCTCGTCACCAGACCGTCCTTAACATCCTTACCGGTGGAAGCGCGATCCCCCAGGCATTTGACATTCCGTTCAGCCCCAGCGAAGTCCTTGCCGTCGCGAGCCCCTTCATCTCTGGTTGCGACCTCGGCATTCCTGGTGAGTTTTCCAAATATCACGGGGGGTACGTTGTATGCTAACCTCTTCGTTTAGCGAACCCCACGCTCTCCGTCACCAACACTGGTTCCGTCGGCCCTGGTACCTCTCTCTCGTTCGCTTCCCCCGCAATCAACGGCTCTACCGATGTACGTTCCATGGTTGATTCCAGTCACCAGAAGACTAACATTTCATGCATCATACAGGGCTTCTTCTGCCAGATGCTCGTTGGAGGTGCACCATTCGCCATCGCCCTTCCCTTCGACCAGTGTGTCGTTCCTGACGGCATCAACGGACCCGTCGCTCTGTTCGTGACCTCCGACTCTCAGCCACTCGCCAACAATGTCCGTGACCAAGCAACTGACAAGATCGTTGCTGGCCCGACCATGGCCTTCATTGACACTGCACCAGAAGTCATCGCTGACCTCGCCCGTGGTGGATCACCCGCTCCCGTCCCCGCGTCCGCTGATGAGCCCACCACCACATTGAGCACCTCGAGCACCACGACACTCACACCCGATGAGGCCAGCGCCGTCCTGTCAAGTGCTGGTGTTGCTGCACCCACTGCGACCGCTGCCGCTTCGAACGTGAACGCTGCCTCTGGAACCGGGGCGATCACCGTCATGGGATTCTCGTCCGTCCCCGCAAACGCGTAGACGAAGAAACGCCAGACGCACTTCTTGCTTGCAGAGCGGCACCCCCTAACCCCCATTTCTCCTTTGCAAATGGACTTTGCATTCCACGGTCTCGACGATCGTTTTATACCATGCATATTGGACTTTGAGACTGCTTTCAACCCTACATGTACTAGACGAACATTACTTAGGAGGCTTTCTTTGTCGCTAAAACCTGCTGTGGATTATACTGTAGTACTGAATCCGGAATATACATCAAGGAGACGGGATCAATACTGCTTGCTAGTGTGATGGGTTCTGTGAGGGTATAAAATACAAGGTGAAGGGAATACAGGTATGGCCCAGTCAAATTCCAAGACATGAATAGATACGAGCCCACAATTGAAACAAGAATGAACAGTAGAAAAGGTACAGTATGTGGAAATGAAATCCCATAGCAACATCTACTCATCGTCGCTCTCGGATTCATCAGAAGAATCGTCGTCGTCGTCATCTCCCCAAAGCGGGCCCAAGGCTCCCTCTAACGCAAGGTCGTTCATGCTCTTTGGCGGTGGCTTCTCAATCATCGCGTCTTGAAGGAAATCATCCTCCGCTGCTTCAGGGTCCGCGTCTTCTTCTGCGGCCTCCTCGTCGAACATGTCCTGCAGGAAATCCTCGTCTCCCCCCAGCAATCCGTCCGATCCATCGACGACAGGGGGATCTGGCTCAGGTCGACGAGACGCAGTGGGTATGATGACTTCCATCTGGATGGCACGCACTGGTTGCAATGGCGGCGGCTGCGGAGTGGGCAAAACTGGTGCGCTAGCGGACAGTTGTACTACTTCATCCCAATCGTCTGGATCTGAGTCTTCGGCAGCAGCTGCTGCGACTGGTTCAGGCGTTGCTGCCGCTGCAGGTGGCGCGGTAGCAATGATGCTGGGAGCAGAAATTGCGCTAGGTAGATTGAATTCGGATCCAGTAGGTAGTGCCAGAGAGAACGGTTCCTTGGGTTTCTCGGGTTTGGGCGTTGGTAGGATCTTCTGCCGCTTCTGTCGCAATTGGGAGGCAGTGGCAGGTGCAGGAGCCGGGGGAGGGGGCTGGACCTCTGCTTCCCGCTCCCGTTTGGCCCCCACTGTAAGCTTGGGCGGCGATTCAGCTGTTGGTTTGGGTAACACAGAGCTTGTAGATGCACTAGGTTGCATTTGAGAAGGGGCAGGTCGGGGAGGAGGAAAAGAGCGGAATGCAGACTTTGCAAGCTTTTCAACTTTAGACATTGCCGCAGACTTCTTGCGAACTTTGGTACCTGTTGCTGCTTTAGTTGCCTTCGCGGCTGGCGCCGTCTGGGACGCAGATGGGGTTGGTCGAATCTGCTTTGAGAGTGCTTCCTCCGGCTCGGAGTCATCCGATGGACGAGCGGGGGGAGCAGGACGGGATTGATTTGCCGGTGCTCTGTTGGCCATACCTGACGCGGCTGTTTGCTTCCCTTTCGTAATCGCCGTTAATTCCTTGCCTGCTGTCTTCTTTGTTATCGTCGGAGGTTGAGTGGTCGTCGCTGGAAGGAGGTCCAAGAAGTCATCGTCGATATCTCCCTCGGCGTCCTCATCATGTCCTCCGGTATCGGCCACGGCCTGACGTGAAGGTTTACCACGACTGGACGATTGTAAGGGCTGCGAAAGAGAACTCGATGTCGAGGGACGTGAGGATGATGCAGAAGCAATAGGATTGGCTTGATAGTAATTGAGTCAAGGCGACGTAGAATGCAATGTAAGAGCTTACGGGAAACTGCTTTCCGAGGACCAGCTGGAGTCTTTCTATCATAAGTCAATTTCACTGAAGAATCCACCTTCTCTAGGGTAAAAGACTGAAATACAGGGCATGAGCTCAGAAATCATACAAGTAGTAGGCGTCGAACACACCATTGTCTGTGGGTCAAATATAAGGACGCAGTCGAATTCCTTGGCGGGAGGCGCAACGCCAACGAATGAATGTCCACCATCCTCGAACTGTCAGAAATGTTAGCATATTCCATCGTAGAGTAGGACCGCATTACGAACCTGCGAAGGACGCTCTACAGTAACTTTCGCCTCCTGATCTTCACCTTTCTTCACTGTCAGGGTGCCATTGGCGGTACTATCAATGGATTCCGGTCTGAAGTTATCTAGCACAGAGGAAATGATTGAGTATGAGAGCCGCAATGAACAATCATGATTATACTCACATCTAAAGGAATACAATTCTCGTTCTACTTTGGACCTTACGGTCTCTCCTTTCCGAGCCTTGAGTGCGCGCGAGAGAGAATGTCCCAGGGCGACGTCGTAGGTACCCGCGGGTGGAGGTGTCCACGAGCTGTCAACGCTTGCCATTGATATCAGCGTCGTCTTCTTCTATCCTGACGACGTTGGTGACAAGTAGTAGTGAGGAGGAAAGGGAGGTGGTGGTGGTCTAAGGGAAGGATGGGACGTCGGATGGCCAGAGCGTCCACGGTCAACATCCGGCGGATGCAAGCGCCCGGTATCCTCTATGCGCGTCAATTTAATTGTTCTATTTCTTGCGCGCGCTTAAGCTTGTTAATTCTCTCCTCCTCCTCCTCTCGGGGCGAAAGCTAAAGAACGAACGAAATGAAACATGAAGATATTCACTCTACTGTTCCGCATTGCGTCAATCTCTCATGATCACCCCGATTCGCTGGGGACGAGAGCTATCATGGGAGTGAGTCAGTGCCATCTGGTACGCCGGTTTCAAACTTTGATGACTTTCTTCAAACTTTCTTTCGAGCTTTCGAACAGCCTTACAGACCAATATGCGCATCTCTGCTCGTCTTGCATGAGGCCTCTTAAAACGACACGCCCTGATGAGATGACGAGACCGCCAACCTACTGACACCGTCAGCCTCCCAGCTGTATATTCACCTCGTTCTCCCTTAGCCAAACCCCCATGATCTCTTCTCCGTACGCCCATGACATCCACACTCTACCAACCCACAATAGCCACCATGCTCTTCTGCCGTTCCATCAAACCCGCCACCCGCAGGGCCCACTGCTGTACAGTCATGCAGACCTCCTTCCCTTTCGAAATCCAACTTGGCCTTATTTTTCTGGAACAAGCTTGCTCTCGCCGCGGTATCATCTAACGTCCTCTCCGTCTCCTTGCTACTCCTCCCTCTTCCTCTCCTTGTCCCTGGCCTGTCTCCCATGCCTTCGCCCGTGGCAAAACCCAGCAGCAGCCTTCACAGGTCGCGCATAAGCTGGAGACGAAACTCATCCCTCTCGGGTTAGCGGCTTCCAGCTGCGCTCCTCGATACAGAGGTCTTTGAGATGAAAGTCGTCGAGTCCGATTCCCTTTTCTCGTTAGACTAGATCGACGACAAACTGTGTGTGCGTGCGTTGACCTGGACCTGGACCTGGACCTGAAGGAGACCTTGGACCGATGTTGTGGCGGCCAACGAGGACGCTCGTTAGTCGTGCTCTGTGAGCACGCCGCACATGGCATCGTAGCATATTCATTCCTCCTATCATCGGGTCCTGGGGGTCCATAGGACATTGTTCGGGCTTTGCTTTGACGACGCGATGGGAGCCACACACTCGTTTTCATGGAGTCGCGTCGACGTCTTTCGGTGAGAAGTCGGCACTCACTGGGAGATATTAATACAACTTCATGGAGTCGAGGTCGGCGACCATAGGGCTGTTGCTGGCTAACCTTTCCAACACGCGATTTCCTTTTTTTGTGTTCTTTTTTATCTCTTTTGAATAACTATAAGGACAAGAACTCTTGAGACTGAATGAACAACAATATAGCGCGGGATGCGTGGTATAGGAGAGTGGGCTCTACACCGAAAAGGACAAACGGGAACAATGGGAATGATGGACATGGAGGGGTAGTTGGCGGGCTTGTGCCAGGGAGTGGGACGGACTGAACACGCCAACGACGGTACAACATGCACATGAATTAGAAAATACTTCCAAGTACATGGCTCATATCCTGAGTCGCCGCTTCAGTCGGTCCAGGTCTCGGCCTTCTTTCTTTCTCTTTCCTCGGAGGTCTGGCTGCTTTGCCTTCCGCCTCTTCTGAAACCTTGGGTTTCTTCAATGGCTTCGAGGGAACTACTGCTGGTGTATCAATCTCTCCATCGCCAGCCTTCCGTTTGCGCTCTGCACGTTTATCCAGGACGCGCGCCAGCTCGACATTTTTGAGGTATTCTTGTTGCTCGCGTCTTGACTGGGAGAGTTCGACGCGCAACTTGGCGGCGTGCACCGCAGCTTCGTGAGCTAGACACGATGGTTAGTTTAGATAATAATAAGAGCCCAATGCGAGTAATTCACCTATCTGTTCTGTGAGCATATTCCACTTAAACTTTGGAAGATACTTCATCGTCCAAATATCATCCCTCCACCGTGTTCCCTTCTTCCCTCCTATCGGCTGCGCGTTCAGCATCTCGGCAACGGAACGTGCAACCTTCTTCTCCTTAAACTCAACCCATCCCTCCGTGAAATGAACCTTCTTTGTGGATGTAAACTTGCGGCGTAAGAACGACCGTTTAGGATCTGAATGACTATCAGTTCACCGAACATAAGGGCAATCCGCATATTACGAACCTTCTGGTTGAAGGTACACTCTGCCAATCTCACCGTACGCACTCATAAGATGTCTGACCTTCGTTGGCCTCATCCCTGGTGGGATACGCGAAATGTAAACAACACCAGTCCTTTCCTGCGCAGCTTTGTACGCAGCTAACTCTTCCTTCGTCAATGGCTTAGCTGTCTTTTCAGACGGCCCCGCGAATCCTTCTGCGTCCATTCCTTCGGTCAAGCCGTCGGGGCCTGTAGCCCCAACGTCGTCCTGGTCGTGTTCCTCCTCGGAGTCGGAACCACTGTGATGATCCTCCTCAGCTTCTGCAGAAAGCCTGGAAGGACCAGCTTCCGGCTCCCCTCCCCGAACAGTAAAGCGGTCGTCAATGACAAATCTTGTATCCATTTCAGAGTGTGAGAGCTCCGAGGAGGCTGATGGATATGTTTCGAAGCTAAGAAATGAGGAGAGGGTGAGTACGGAGCGAAGATCCTGAGGAATGAGTTATCGAAAATTACGTTAGACGCTCGCCTCTTGTCAACCTCGGCCCGCGCCTCTCCCAGTAGTGCAAAACCTCGATGTGTCTGTGCTCCGCTAGTCCCGGCGGGGGACTTCGGCTCGGAGGAACATAACGTTGGAATAGACTGGATGTGTCTTAGCCAGCGTATTATGGTCTTCAAAACTATCCCCAGATCATGATTGTAACATATATTCAAAGTTGCGACTCGGACAGTTACTGGGCCATACATTTAAACAAATCCCAGGTTCAAGCATTCCTCAGGAAGTACACTGTGGTGAGGAGCTCACGTCCTCCTCTTTCAAGAGCCATTTGCATCTCGAAATCATTCATCATCTCCTCCTGCCATCGCCAGACAGTGATAGCCTTGGCAGCACGGAGAGATTGAATCCCCCTTCTGTCTGCGTCCTTGGTGTTTGCAGTGGTCCGATAGAAATCCGCTAATGTGACCCTGCCATCCACCTCTAGAACGGCCTCTTCGAGTTCTGTCGAACTCAGAATCCCTTCCATCGTCAATGTTGGGGGCGTTGGGTCGGGTGCACCGATAACTAGCTGGTCACTCGGAAGAGACTTGGTTGTACCTGGTCGTAGCAGGAGATCCAGGGAATTTGTTTTGGAATCAATGGATCTGACCTGCACGAAGTTTTGTTAGTATGTTATGGGCTTCAATCGGATATAAATACAGACCAAAAGGTCCTTTTCGATTTCAACGCCAAACGGCTGGAGGGTACGCTTGTACACAAGAATGTCGCCCTCTTTGATCAGAGAACGTTTTGCGAGGTTAGCAATATCGTTACTCGCAGAGCTAACCATCGCCAATGTTAGCGGTGATAACAATACACGAAGCAGTTTCTTTCACTTACAACCCAGCTTGTTTCGAAGGCTGTGCCTCGTCGTTCCATGCTTCGTCTTTCCATTGCGCATGGAGAGAGCCATCCTGAATTCCTTGCTTGAACTTGTTCACTTGAGCTATTGCTGTTGTGGTCATCCAAGAGGAATACAGGTGGTCCTGAAAAGTGTTCGCTGCTGCAAGAAACGCAGGAGAAGAGAAGAAGTTTGGATTCAGCGTGGCAGGAGAGTTTGCGTTAGATGTATCAACGTCCATGGGTGACGTTCCGCGCGCATACCCAGGATGCAAAGGGGGGAGACTGCGAGAGAACGTAGAGAACGCGGTTGGGGGCATCAGGCGACACAAAGCCACCTGGGACTCTTCGGACAGGTTGACAAAATTCTCATAGTTCAGAACATCCTGTAAGATAAATACTGAACTTGAGAACAGACTGATTTGGTTGGGTCACACAACGAATGGAGTACCCCGTCACACATTTGAACGTGGTACGCACGGTGATGTCCATTGTCGTGAGTTTGCTCTTGCTGTTCGTGAGCAGGTAATCCAGCTTGGTTGAGCTGGCACCATCGTTGTCACGGGCTTTTCGTTTAGAGCCTGCTGAACTCGAGGACGAGGCTTCTGTTGTTGCGGACGTGGTCCTCCTGGGACGAGAAGAGGCTGCGCCAGACATGGTGGGATGGGTGTGGGTCCATGTCCACGGATCTCCCGTCGGCCTTATCACGCTCGGCAGCTCGGCATGCTTACGTGTCTGTGCTGAGGGATGTGTTTGCCAAGCTACTTAACATTGGCTGAGGAGCGCTGGGCGTTCTTGGCTCTCAGCGGACACGCCTCCTCCATCGAATGGTCCCAACTCCTCTGCACTACATTCCATCCCGTGTTTCGAGACTGCTCCTAACGCTAGCATCGGTTGCTTCACAACATGTGCCAGAACTTCCCTTTCGTATCTCCAGCATCCTCGAGCACTCTAACGCCGGCGATGGCACACTTCACAGCAGCCCCAGTCTCCTGCACACTTGGTCCAAACGCGTCGTCCACAAGCATGACGCCGTCTTCGTCGTATCTGTTGTCCTTATCCCCGTTCTTGTCCTACTATCGGGTCTGTTTGCCGGTCTGACGTTGGGCTACATGAGTCTCGACGAGACTCAGTTGAATGTCTTGAGTGTCAGTGGTACACCGTAAGCCCCAGCTACCCCACGCGTCTCTCTGCATTATTGACTGAGGTACAACACAGTGATCAGAAGGCCTATGCGAACAGGATCAAACCCATTCGCAAAGATGGTCACCTACTGCTTGTCACATTGTTGCTTGCAAACATGATTGTGAACGAGACGCTCCCCGTCATCGCAGACCCTGTCCTGGGTGGTGGCGTGCCGAGTGTCGTTGTCAGCACTGTGCTTATTGTGATGTACGTGTCGTATTTTTCCTACTCGGCCCTAGTCCTGTCTTCGCACCTGACCCACTTCGAATTCGGCGCGACCTTCTGGGCGGTATGACGCGTTCGCGTTACGCCCGATCGTGTTTCGTGTGATGGCTCGTGACATGACGTCCTCCGTCACAACTTGGCTGATGCACTTCCACAGTTTCGCGGAAATTATTCCTCAGTCTCTCTGCACTCGATATGGACTATATTTCGGTGCGAAGATGGCAGGTGTTGTCCGCGTGCTCCTATATACCCTGGTACGCTTGCCAACCACTTCCCCAACATGTGTACTGATTAGCATTTATAAGGGCATCGTTGCGTGGCCAGCTGCAAAGCTGTTAGAGGTAATTCACTGATATGGGACGCCGTCCAATCACAGCAGAATACTTACCATGGTCGCTTGCTAGTTTGTGCTCGGCCCCCACCACGGTATCATATACAGAAGAACCGAACTGAAGGAGCTCATTGCGATGCATTCCAGTGCAGGAGAACACGGTGGTGACTTAAGAACGGACACGGTCACTATAATTGGAGGTGCTCTAGACCTTCAGGAGAAGGTTTGGATTGCCGTTCGTGGCGTCACTGATGCTCTATCTGAACTTCTCATATTACAGGTGGTCAAACAAGCAATGACGCCGATAGAAGACGTGTTCATGCTATCAATCGAGGCCAAGTTGGATTACGACACATTGCGTCGGATCTGCCTTACCGGACATTCTCGAATTCCTGTTTACGAAGAGATTGAAGTCCCCATGTCCACCCTCATCGCAATGGGTGCACCTGTAGACTCCCGGGAAGTACTCAACACAACATCTGACACATCTGGGCACAGTTCCATTACCGAGAGCTTGCCAGAGAATCTGAAGAGGGTGAAAAGAATTGTTGGGATATTACTGGTCAAACAGGTATGTCCTTGAAAAAATATCTCATGATGCATGCGCTCAATTTCCGCAGTGTGTCTTACTTGATCCTAAGGGTTCGTCATTTGTTTGTGCACATGAGATCTATGCTGACGGCTTCGTTACAGATGCCACGCCTGTCCGAAAGATACCCTTAAACAAGGTACCCTTCGTACCCAATAACGAACCTCTGTTGGGCATTTTGGATAGATTTCAGGAAGGACGATCTCACATTGCCATCGTCAGTCGGTATAGCGTGGAGCGCGCCGCTAGCGTCAAGCAGGCTGTAAAGCGCGGTTTAACACAGCGATTCAAGGACCGCGTCGGGATGGGAGACTCAGATTCGAGTGATTCCGATGATGAAACTCAGCCTGCATCTAGGAAGTCCAAGAAACGACGCCACAGGAAGAGCAAGGATCGGGATGTTGACAGTGATGCTGAGTCCACCGTTCGGGGCAGTGAGAAGGACGACGAGAAAGAGCCCTCCCATGGAGTATTCAGTGGTATGCGTGGCCGAAGAAAGAAGAAAGAGGCCGATGTTGAGATGGGGTGTTCTTCGGAAGAGAATGAGGCTGTTAAGGCGAAAGGCCTGAGAGCAAGCTTGACGTTGCCCAGAACCTCGTTCGGAAAGTTTGAGCAGAGTATGCCCGCTGATGCAGTGTTGACCAAGCAGAATGCCGATGAGGTGTGTAGACCGTCGATCCATGGTGTATCCGCTCCTAAATCCCCTGTTAGTTCCTTCAAGGAGTTGATCCTGCAGTCATGCCAATGGGCATCATCACTCTAGAAGACGTGTTAGAAGGTCTGTCTCTGTACCTAAACTCTAGTCATAGCAAAGACTTGACTGACAGTTTCAACTTTTAGAGCTCATTGGAGAGGAAATTTACGACGAGTTTGACCCTCAAAGTCACCCTGAACTCAGCTCATACGGTTCGGAAGAGACCAAGGCTTTCAACCTCAATATTCCCCCGCCTCCCGCGGAGCAACTGGGCCCTAAACCCGCCGCGCTTTCGACGTTGAAGAACTTCAATTTCAAAGGTCTTGCTTTCAGCCGTTCCAGGAGCGCACCACCCACACCAAGAAAAGTGGAGAAGGAGCTTCCCGCAGATACACCCCCCACTAACGATCAGGATCCCCAAGTAATCCACCCTTCTGATTCTGCCCCTCAGTCTCCCGTGGAAACGGACGTGGGTCTTCAAAGTTCTTTCCTCTTAAACCTCACGACGCAACCTTCGATCGAATCCGACTATGGAAACTTCACGGTTGATCATACTTCCAGTCGACCAAAACCTACTATCGTCGTTCCAATACCATCCATCCGCGCACCCGTACCAGTTCGCGCCGTCCCCTCTCCTCACAGTGCTGTATCCTCAGCGGTGTCTCGCGGCGCATCGCCTACACCTCCCCTTGAGCAGGCCATACTCATGGAACGTATGCGTCGCGCGACAACAGGCAACGCGGCCGGATCCGTTCCAAAAGGCTCGAGGTACAAGAGTAGTCCACTTACTGGAGGCGATAGGAATGGTATTGTGGTCGCTGAGAGGGTCAAGCGGGGCATGGTGGCTGATGAAATAGACGACAGTGGCAAGGAGAAGAGTGTTCCCGACAAATTGTAGAACTTGGAGGGCCATAGGTTCACTAACACCGGATCGAAGGTCGTTGCTAGTGGTACCTTGTACAACAAACTTGCACGCATTATGGATACACTCCCTGTACAATAATCATGACCTGTTTCGCATAACCTTGATCTGGCATTCGCTAAGATCCTTAAGAATCTAATCTCACAAGGTTGAGCGTCGACCGTCGACTCGAAGGGAGTCAACCTGAGTTGTCTCTGGCCGTGACTCGATCGCAACTTTTCTACGAGCGTCAAGCGCATTTCTTATATGGCGGCGGATGCACAGATTGCATCGATATCTTCTCCCTCCGAGTTCATCTCTCCGTCTTTCACGATCTCTCTTTCCTAGACCACTGCTCCAAATACCAGTCAGAGCAATGTCCGAGGCATCGAGCGCACCCCCCACTCCCGCGGAGCAAAAGGATGGCCCTGCGCCGTCTGCGAAGAACGCAGGTACAATCCTCACCGCTCATCATTGCTCTATTAGAAATACTCAAAAGATACTACGTTTGTGTATGGGACTGTACAGCGAAAAAGGAGGCAAAGAGGCTAGAGAAGGAGGCGAAGCTGGCTGCAAAGGCACTCAAGACCGCTGCTGCCACACCCGCCGGCGAGAAGAAAGTCAAGGCGCAGAAGGAGAAGAAAGAAGAGGAGGCACCCTTCGTAAACACCACGCCCAAGGGCGAGAAGAAAGGTGAGTCTGTGGATACGTTGCACCG
The DNA here is from genome assembly GCA_021029105.1 of Cristinia sonorae. NCBI lineage: Eukaryota > Fungi > Basidiomycota > Agaricomycetes > Agaricales > Stephanosporaceae > Cristinia > Cristinia sonorae. The sequence continues at coordinate 1,014,054 of JAEVFJ010000004.1, read as the reverse complement.
TCGTGTGCTAGGTTCACTGATTGTGCGGTCATTCTAGATCTTAGCGAGCCTATGGCCGCTGGTTATAATCCTATCGCCGTCGAGTCTGCGTGGTACGACTGGTGGGAAGCTCAAGGGTTCTTCGCCCCTCAGATGGGTCCGGATGGAAAGCCCAAGAAAGAGGGCACGTTCGTCATTCCATCTCCTCCTCCCAACGTCACTGGGAGTCTTCACATTGGACATGCACTCACCGTCGCAATTCAAGACACCCTTACACGATGGTTAGTATATCCCCCACGTAAATACCCCGTGATAAACCTGAGACGAGAATCAGGAATCGTATGTTGGGCAAGACAACGTTGTTCGTGCCCGGCTTTGACCATGCTGGTATCTCCACCCAGTCTGTGGTAGAAAAGCGGTTGTACAAGTCTTCGGGGAAAACTAGGCATGACCTTGGTCGCGAAAAGTTCTTGGAGACTGTATGGGACTGGAAGAATGAGTGAGTAAAATGGCTAGTCACAAGGTCTTGTTATTCATACGTCTCCCAGATATCAGAGCCGTATCACAAATCAGCTCCGAAGATTAGGTGGCAGCTACGACTGGAATCGCGTGGCATTCACCATGGACGAGGTAACTAAACTTCCATACAAAACCTCGACGGCAGTTCTGACTGCTCTCGCAGAGCCTCTCGAAAGCTGTGATAGAGACTTTCTGTCGACTTTATGAAGAAGGTATCCTCTACCGTGCTAACCGTCTCGTGAACTGGTGTGTACACTTGAACACCACGCTGTCGAACTTGGAGGTCCGCAATTTCTTGTTACAATGCCATACAAAGCATCTCAAATGCTTACCCTATGCAGGTGGACCAAAAGCAACTCACCGGTCGAACTCTTCTGAACGTCCCTGGCTACGATGTGAAGGAGAAGTTTGAATTTGGTGTAATCACCTCATTCGCATACCCAATAGAGGGCTCTGGTAAGTATTTCTCAATTTGATGTTCACTCCTGATTAAACGTGAGATGTCCAGACGAGAAAATCATCATTGCGACTACACGTCCCGAGACCATGCTAGGAGATACCGCCATTGCCGTCCACCCGAACGATCCGCGGTACACGCATCTCCACGGCAAATTCGCCAAACACCCTTTCCTTGACCGCCGTATTCCTATCATCACAGACGACATCATCGTAGACATGGAGTTTGGAACTGGTGCTGTCAAAATCACTCCGGCCCATGATCCCAACGACTACGAGGTTGGCGTGCGCCATAACTTGGAATTCATCAACATATTGAATGATGACGGCACGCTGAATGAGAATGCTGGTGAATACAAGGTGAGCATGGCAGCTCACGCAGAGGATCTATCGTCTCATGGTGAGATAGGGTATGAAACGATTCCACGCAAGGGTCGCCGTTGTGAAGGCTCTTCAAGATGCTGGTTTGTATGAAGGTGCCACCGATAACCCCATGCAGATCCCTATTTGCAAGTATGTAAATCATGGTACTGACGTTCCGCCAAATTCGTTGACATAACCATCCACTAAGCAAATCTGGTGACATCATTGAGCCCGTTTTGAAGCCTCAGTGGTGGGTGAACTGCAAGCCATTGGCCGAAGAGGCGATCAAGGTATTACTTTTCTAGATCGGCGCGTCCACACGACTCATGGGCATTTCTGATAGCGCACTCGAGCTGGAGAGCTCAACGTTCAACCGAAATCGTCTGAGAATGAGTGGTATCGTTGGTTGGAGGGTATCCAGGACTGGTGTATCTCCCGTCAACTCTGGTGGGGTCATCGCTGCCCTGCGTACTTTGTCCGCATTGAGGGGCAAAATCAGGATGTAAGCACAATCCGAACTCCAGTCAAAGCAAAACTCATACGTATCCCTTCAGGCCACCGATGGGAAGCACTGGGTTGTAGGCAGGACCCTTGAAGAGGCCACTGCGCGTGCCGAGAAGCTTGCCGCTGGTGCTAAGTTCACTCTTGAGCAGGACGAGGATGTCCTTGATACCTGGTTCTCCTCAGGTCTTTGGCCTTGGTCTATCATGGGATGGCCGGAGAAGGTAATCCTATGTGCCATCCGATCTTTCTGAGTACAAACTGAATGTTCTCGATGTCAGACCACAGATTTGGAGCACTTCTTCCCGTCCTCTATCCTTGAGACTGGCTGGGACATTATCTTCTTCTGGGTGGCTCGCATGGTTCTCCTTGGCCTTCGTCTCACCGACAAGATGCCCTTCAAGGAGGTGTACTGCCATGCCATGATTCGTGATGCCCATGGACGTAAAATGAGCAAGTCACTCGGAAATGTTGTGGATCCTATCGATGTCATTGAGGGGTTGTCTCTCGAGGCTTTGCACGAGAAGCTCCACGAGGGTAACTTGGATGAGAAGGAGATTGTCAAAGCAAAGGCGGGTCAGAAGAAGGATTATCCTAAGGGCATCCCTCAGTGCGGAACTGATGCTCTGCGATTTGCCCTTTGCGCGTACTCTGGAGGAGGTGAGAGGGGTTCACTCTATTTACTATTTATACTCTTAACAGACCATTCGTAGGACGCGATATCAATCTGGAGATTCTCCGTGTGGAGGGTTACCGCAAGTTCTGCAACAAGATCTTCAACGCCACCAAGTTCGCCATGCTCAAGCTCGACGAGACATTCGTCCCTGAACCTTCCGCCAAGGTATATCTTCTGTCCTATCAGTTGACTTCGCAATCTGATCCGATACATTCTAACAGCCGACTGGCAAGGAGGGTCTCGTCGAGCAATGGATCTTGCACAAACTCAACATTGCCGCCAAGGAGATCAACCAGCAGCTTGAAGAGCGCAACTTCATGGTAGCGACCGGTGTTGCGTACAACTTCTGGCTGTATGAACTGTGTGATGTTTACATCGTAAGTCATTCAAGCTCAGCATTCATTCGCTGTAGCTGACGCACTGCGCAGGAAGCCATGAAGCCGATGTCCGACGAGTCTGCTCCAGAGGCAACCCGGAAATCCGCCCAGCAGACGTTGTACACATGTCTTGACCACGGCTTGCGTTTGCTCCATCCTTTCATGCCGTTCGTCACTGAGGAGCTGTGGCAACGTCTTCCTAGACGGCCTCACGACCCCACGCCATCCATCATGGTGGCATCCTACCCGACCTTTGTAAGTTTCCCCCTACCTCAATAAAACTCGAGCCCATGCTGATACGGGTGACCAGGATGATGCATCTGTGTTTGTCGAGGCCGAGAAGAACTTTGACCTAGTGTTCTCCGCCATCAAGGCAGGCCGCTCACTCGCCGCGTCGTACAACCTCCAGACAGACATTCAATGTACGTGATCTCATTCAATCATTGCTGGCAGCTCTAACCCGCCGTCGAATGTTAGTCTGGATTCGTGCCCAAACGGACGCTGAGGCGCAGCTCTTCGAGTCTCAAGCCGCCACAATCGTTGCACTGACGAAGAACTGCAAGACTACAAAGGTCATCCGTGAACTCACCGAGATCCCTGAAGGATGTGGCTCCGCTGTGTTGACTCCCACTGTCGCTATTTACCTTCTTGTCCGGGTACGTTTTTTTTATTGCTACTTGCTGTGTATCCCAGTACCGGAATTGGCTAACCACGCACGCGTAATTGTAGGGCTTGGTGGACCTCGACAACGAGATTGCAAAATGCGACAAGAAGTTAGACTTGGCAAAGATGTCGCTTGACAAGATACTGAAGCTGGAGGCTCAGCCCGACTACGAGAACACGATCCCTGCGAACGTCCGCCTCGCCAATGAGGATAAGGTCAGACGACTACGCTGCGTACTCCCTGGTAACAACGCTGACATTATTATTCTCATCGTCAGAGGAAAACGCTGGAGGCAGACATTGCAAACCTTGTGTTGTCCAAGGAGATGTTCGCCAAGCTGAAGTAACGGATCATACACTAATTCTTCAGTCGTGGTGCTGTTTGTTCCGCATAAAGTTGTTCAGAAGGCGCAGAAGGTCAGTAGATAGTAGAAGAAGATTAATCCAGCCTATCCCTATCACAGCATTGTGGCGAATACCCATCTTCTCAGCTCAACTGAGGCATAAGTCAACAAATAGTGCAAGGTGATTAATCCAATACAACGATCTAGCATAAAGGTGTGTTGTACAGTAAGTATGGAAGGTCCACAGTCGGTTGGCTCTGGAATATACAAGATCTACGGTATGGTATCTCCATGGGATGGCTCAGCCATACCATTTGTTGCCAATACGAGTTTCAGCCTTCTTGCGTTGTGGGATCAGCGGCTCTCGAATGTCAAACACTTCGACTGCACGCTGTAAGGGAATAGACTTAGCACCTCGCTCATCAAACAGGGTAACGTGAAGGACGTACACGCCATGTTGCCATGTCCAACTCCATTACCAGCTGCCTCTTTTTCAAGCCGTTTGCATACTCATCTGTCGTGGGCCGCTCGCATGCAACTGAAGGGATCACAGAAAAGGTTGAGGTCAGTGTGACACAACTAATACATGGTAGGTGGAGACTTACAGATCTCAGGCTCACCGTCATCCGAAATTGTCATGGCGCATGTACCATCTCGAATCAGGAATGATAGATAAAATAGGTTCTCGACTGATTGACCAAAGTCGTTCGGGTTGACGATGAAGCGGAATAAATTGACAGGCATATGCTGCTGGAGGAGGTTGCTAATCTGAATGTTTGATTGACATCGAATTATTTTACTTGATTGCAAGGAGAAGATATACGAGACATACCACTACGACGTTCTTTGTTGTCTCATTCTCCGACCGGGTGATGTCATCCTCAGTGATCGCTTGAGGTTTCTTCTCATCGGCCTTGTTCTTTTCGATTTTTGTTCGTTTTGCAGCAGCACGTTGTTTCTGCTCAATGCTCAATGGGCCAAGCCTGAAAGATCCGCCGCTCATGAGGTATCGTCACATTGCAGAGGCTGTCATGTGGTCTTACATGAAATCAGACACGGGCACGCGGTGACTGTGCGCGAGAGCTTTGCGGGCTATTGACTCCCAGTCCAACGGTCCTCCTTGTGCAGCACGCGTATTCTCGCGCTCATCGTCATCGTCATCTTCATCCAATTGTTCGGCTCTCCTGCCTCCCATGAACGTGACAAGCTTCTGAATGAAGTCATCCACATCAAAAGCGCCAGAGCCAGACTTCATGGCTCGGGCTTTTGTGTGAGCTTGCTCAGTCACTATGTTAAGGATACGGGAGTCCTTGATAGCTTCTGACGTCCCCTTGACTACGGATGCAGAGTATAATCACCACGAGAAGGTCAATTATCAAAGACCACTCACCCTCATTGAAAAGCTGGTTTACTCGTGCAACTGTCTCATTCAGTTCGTCTGCAGTCTTTTCACTTCTTTCCTTTGTTCCATCCAAGCCAAGCTCGAGCTCCTCATGGCGGTACTTGTTCCTCAGACCCCGCACTTGGTCGTGATCTTGATCAGGATCATAGGACGCGTCTCCCATGACATGCGATTCCTGGTCTGTCTTGACCTTCTTCCTGACGGGCATTTGAAGAATTTGTGACGAGGAGATGGTGGAGGTAATTGACAAGAGCGCGATGTTTGGCCTTGTTGACGCGTTCACCGTCTTTGGGATGCCGTAATGGTCCTAATCTGGATAGGGCTTCAGACGCGACCGATGCTGAATATTGAGCAGCGCGTTGTCTCACGTCTATATCTGCAATGACAAGGACACTCCTTTGCACGTCGTGTTCGAGTGCTTGTTCGTCGTCGACGTCGTTCTTGACGCCACGGCGCGTCGGACCATGGTTTGGACCCATCAAGTGATACACACCCGACGCCGACAGCGCCTCCATGCATCCACTGTGACGGACAAACGGTCGGATCTCGTTGATGCCCTCTTATCATAAAAGCGTCCCTTCCTTCTCTGCGTCCGTATCCATCCCAATTAATGCACTCCCGCCTCCCCATCGTTGTCGCACGGTCTTTCTCTTGCTGAAGCCATGGCTTTCATTCGACGAGCACCGCACGCCCTCAGGCGGACCTTCACAACCGCCACACCCCATATTGATCCCTCGAAGCTGACCATTGGTATTCGGCGAGAAGACCCTCATCGCATATGGGAGCGTCGCTGTCCATTGACCCCAGACGCTGTCCATGACCTCGTGCATAAGGAAGGTGTCAACGTTCTCGTGCAGGACTGCGAGCGGAGGGTGTGGACCACGAATGACTTCATCAAGGTATGTATCGGAGCGATTTCCCTCAGCTACCAGTGCACTCAACAATGGAATCTTCAGGCCGGTGCGGTTATGCACCCTACACTCTCGCCGTCGCACATTACCCTTGGTATCAAGGAAACACCATTAGATGAGCTGCTCACGAGCCCGATTCGTGCGCCTTCCGAATCGTCTGCGCAATCACCATTGGTCTCTCGAACACACCTTATGTTCTCGCATACTGTCAAGGGGCAAATGTACAACATGGAACTACTGTCCAAGTTCCTTGGCCCGCCGAACACTCTGCCACCCCGTCTCGTTGATTATGAACTTTTGACCGGTGAAGATGGAAAGAGAAGCGTTGGATTCGGATGGTTTGCAGGAGGTTAGTTTTCCCTGATTGCTTAACTCGTCGCAGGTATCCTCGTCGTGCTCTCAGGCATATCCGTCAAGGAGATATGTAATCGCTTTGCGCCTCCATTCATGTCGTCCGTGATACTAACCCAAGTCATTTTCTTACAGTGGCTGGAGCCCTGGAATCACTGTGCGCGCTAGCACATGCACACCTGGAGCTTGGAATCGCCAGCCAGTTCCTGGTGAGTAGCCTCACTCCGTCACTCTCTTCCGTCTGACAATGACCTTTGACACAGTATACTCCAAGGCCGCACATGCACCCGAGCCTGGCTTCCATTCGTTCTACTCTTCGTGATGTCGTAGGTGCTCGCATTGCTGCCGATGGAACACCCAAAGGACTGGGTCCCATCGTCTTCGGCGTGACAGGGTGAGATTCAATTTTATCTCGAAGAATTAGGTTCTAATCCACCGTATCTTGTCAGAACCGGCAAGGTGGCACAAGGAGTGCTTGACCTTCTTGCAGACTTACCAATATGCATGGTTAATGTACAGGATCTTGCCGCGCTCGTTACCAACCCCGGTATGATTTCTACCAATGAACTCTATTCCCCCAACTGACAAAGTACTATAGATACGGATTTGCACAAGGCATGTCAGTCAATACACCCGCTGATTCTATGAATAACCCTTCCATAGATATATGTCGTCCATGCACTGCCCTCGGACTATTTTGTTCGAGCAGATGGTCAGCCCTACGAGCGTTCGCACTATTACGCTAATCCGCAAGCATATTCTTCGGTGTTCCATTCAAAGGTGTGTAAAGTCGTCACTTATCCTATTATTGAAGATGCTGACGTAGCTACCACCCAGGTCGCGCCTTACTTGACCTTACTATTCAATGGTGCAGGATGGGCGCCGAATTTCCCGCGAATGATGACCAACGACCAGCTCACTTTTGCGCTTGAGAAGGCACGACAGATTGGCAAAGGTCGTTTTGCATGTATCGGGGATATCAGCTGCGACGTTGAGGTATGTGTTATGTTTGACATTTCACTTCTGCATCACACTCACCTTTCACATCCAGGGCGGGCTGGAATTCATGCCTCGCGCCTCAACCCTCTCCTCTCCCTTTTACAGCACCCGCCCACCTACCCTCCCCTCACATCTCCCTTCCGTAACGATGATGTCCGTCGACATCCTCCCTACCGCACTCCCCCTCGAAGCCTCCGAGCACTTCTCCAGCGTTTTGATGCCGTACCTCAAATCTCTCATTCGCAGCTATCGAACCCCCGGTCAGCCCCATCTGAATGGGGATGTGAATCTGGGGAGGGCTGCAGCGTTGGAGAGAGCTACTGTGGCGAGTGATGGAAAATTGAGGGACGCGCATAAGTGGTTGGAGGGGCCGCTGAACGTTTGGAGGGAAACTCGTGCCGCAAGTGGTGTAACAGATTCTTCTGAACCTCCTGCTGTTGCGGGACATGCTGCCCCAAAGAAGAAGGTGTTGATGCTTGGTAGCGGAATGGTCGCTGGACCTGCAGTAGATGAGATTTGCAGCTGGAAAGATGTTGAGTTGGTTGTTGGTAAGTCCATTTGTAGCGACCACGCTCCTGCTATCTAATGCTGATATTCCTTCCTGACGGCAGCCAGTAACGTTCTTTCCGAGGCCAATCGTCTAACAAAGAAGCACCCGTCTGCTAAAGCAGTCAACTTGGACGTATCAGACTGGAGTAAGGTCGACTCACTTATCGGCGAATGCGATCTCGTCATCAGTCTCCTCCCGGTCCCATTCCATCCGAAAGTTGCAGAAGCATGTATTCAGCACCGGAAACACCTCGTCACCGCTTCATATATCTCACCAGCAATGAGAGCTCTGCATGATCGGTACGTTCGTTCTCTAAACCGAGGCCCTGAGCATACTCTTACCAGTCGTTCAGCGCTGTTTCGTCGGACGTCATACTCCTGAACGAAATCGGACTTGACCCAGGGATTGACCACTGTTCTGCGATCTCCCTGCTCTCGGACCTACGAGCCCAGAATAAACAGGTTGTCTCGTTCACGTCGTTCTGTGGTGGAATCCCGGCACCTGAAGACGCAGAAGGTGTGCCGTTGAAGTACAAGTTCAGTTGGAGCCCCAAGGGTGTGCTGAGCGCTGCGCTGAACGGTGCGAAGTTCAAGCTGTGGGATAAGGTCTGTTCTTTACAATGCTGTGTCTGTTTTTGAATGGACCTCGCTGATGCACAAGATGAATAGGTTGAGGAAATTCAAGGGAAGGATCTTCTGCGCCAGAACTTCCAGGATCTCCCTATCTCTGAAGTCTTGAAGCTTGAGGGCCTCGCCAACCGAGACAGCTTGCCATACGGCGACACATACGAGCTCGGGTCGGATATCAGGACCTTGTTCCGGGGCACGCTCCGGTAGGTGCCACATTGCTCTGACATATCCTGGCTACCAAGGCTTACAACCTGTGAACCATTCGCAGGTATCAAGGCTTTTCTGCGCTGATGCACCAATTCAAGTCCCTCGGCTTCTTGGAATCCACAGCACTGATTCAACCCACGAGCTGGTCAGACTTTGCGACGCAGGCGATGGCAGCGAGACTCCAACGAAAGTCTATCCCACAAGACCCAGCGTCCTTCCGTTCTGCTCTCGCAGACTGTCTCGAGGACTCCGGCGCAGAAGACACCACAGAGCTGATCGAAGCGATGGACTGGTTCGGAATCTCTCCGTCGTCGAAATCAACAGCACCGCTGCCGACAACGGGACCGACGCCTCCCATCGACGTGTTCGCTTCCCTGCTGGCTCACAAACTCCGGTACTTGCCCAACGAACGCGACCTCGTCGTGCTCTCGCACGAGATCGTCGCGCACTCTCCAACACGTGAACACGAAGAAGAGATCCACACGTCCTCTCTAATCGCGTACGGTACACCCTCCGCTTCTGCTATGAGTCGCACAGTCGGGTTACCCGTCGCGTTCGCTACCAGGGCGGTCTTGGATGGGGGTGTTCAGGCGAGAGGCGTGCAGGGACCGGGCGTTGAGAGGAGTGTGTGGGGGAGGGTGTTGAGTGAGTTGGAGAGGGCTGGGTTGGGGATGAGGGAGAGTGTAAAGAAAGTGAAGGGGGTGAGAGGGGGGAGTGTGGAGAGGAGCTTGGTTGAGGCGAGGAGTGGGATGAGGGATTGATGTGGAGGGTCTGGACTCTCTTTGAGATTTGCAGCTTTGTTTTGCATTCATGATACCCCCACTGCATGTAACTTTGTTTTCTTTCCAATAGACGGTGGACGTGTGTTAGTCCCACGTCTCGGTCACATACTCAGCAGTTATTCGAGAACGCTTGATATATTCAACACGGATTTACAAGTTTATATTATTCGAATACTTCTTACAACCATCTACGTATGACTTTTGCAAGATATTGTCAAGATTTGAAGCAGCATGGATGTCAAGGAAACGCACCTTTAAAACATTTTGCTACGGAAAACCGTTCACAGCAAGGGAAGAATCTTGTCGGCACCAGTGACGGTCACCTTGGTCGGGTCGGGTTCAATAGCGACATGGGTGATCTCGGTACCCTCAACAACGAGGACGAAACGCTATCGAGTGGCCAAATTGAGCAACGATGACATGACTAGGACCTCGTTGGCGAGTCTTACCTTGGCACGAGGTCCACCAAGCAACGCCGATGGGTCGAACAGGAGGCCGAGAGAGCCAACGAAGGACCCAGAGTCATCGGAGATGAAGCGAACGCCTGGAGGAGATTAGGCGTGTAAGCTGGAATTTTGGAAGGTGTGGACGCTCACCGGTTCCCGAGGGAGCGAGATGCTCCTTCCATGCTCTACAGAAACAGTTCAACCTCGGGGAGCAACGAAGGGGGCTATATATCGTACGCACTTTACGACGAAGACATCGTTGACTGCCACCACGTAGATCTCGTTGACACCCTTTGCCTTGAACTGATCGTATGCCTGGATGTATCCAGGTACGTGCTGGTTGCAAGTGCCGGTGAAGGCTCCCGGAACACCGACCTTGGGTGTTGGTTAGGGGGGCTCTGGTTGACATGTACGAGGAGTGCATACAATGATGTTCTTGCCAGAGATGCCTTCCAAGGTGAAGGTCTTGTCAGGAGCGGTCTCCTTGATACCAACGCTGGTTGAGATGGTGGACCCTACATCGTTGGGCAGTGTTTAGCTCGTCGCATCTGATAATCTCCTTTCATCGTACTAGTGAGGAGCGGTCAGGGATGTCGAGATGGATCTGTGCTGCACTGACCTTGCCTGGGGTGACCTGGGACGCGCTGAGGAGGCTGGTGACGGCCTTGTGGGCGGTGGCTGTTGCTTGAGCGAGGGTTGAGGCCATGGTTGATGGACGGATGAGAGCGAGAGCTGGTCCTTATATACTCTGTGTGGCGAGGATTGGAACGCGTGACGTCAATGGGGGACGGACGGAAAAGGGAAAGAGTTCACAGGCAGTACGTGGGAAGAAATGGAAATGTATTAGACCGGAATGGGAGATATTGGACTCATGACCGGGAAATGTTCTGATACGCTGCACTCGCTGACTCGTACTGCCGCACAAAAATCCTCTCTCGCTCCTTCACCATGTATCTGTGCAGCACTCAGCACAGAAAATAAAACATAGACAAAAACATACGCACTCGAGCAGCTCGTTCACATAGTCCCGCACCAGCCCAACCGACTCTGGGTCCATCGTCGAACTCGCCACCATTTGGGGCAAACTCACTGTCGAACGTCAGTGCCCCGTCACATGCGCAGGACGGACCACCCACCCAGCATCCTCAGCAAATGCTCAGCCCCATATATCGAGCTCATCTCCTTCTCCTGCCCAACCACAACGCTGGGCCCCGTCACGTACTGTCGCCGAATCTCTGCGTACTGCGGCCGCTCGAAGCGATACAGCAGATTCGCCCCCAACGCACGATCAAAGTATGTTTGCAGTCCCGCGACGATCGTCGGCAGTAGTGTACTCGGCTCTCGGAGTCTGTTGGAACGTGAGTCGAGGGAATGTCTCTGGTCAAATGAAAGAAGGAACCCACTGCAGAGAAGACGCGTTGGCGAGGACATATGCCTTGTATTCCTCCAGCAGCTGCAGCACATTCGGGGTTCGTGGGAGCGCAATGAGCTATGTTCGAAAGTCATAACAGTCAATAAAGGTCATATGAAGAACGCCCTCTCAGAAGAGAGTTCCCCGCGATGGCATGCTACACCATACCTGGCTGTTCTTCGTCACCGCCTCCCAATCATCCACGAGGAGAACCTTCAATGTCTCCGGCACGTTCAGCTTCATCTCTGGTTTCTTGCTGCTATCGTCCTGCCCAGAACATGTCAGTTCCATCCATACTCACCCACCACGATGCCCATTGTATCTTAGAATAGCACAAACAGTCGTCCCATAATGTTCATATGGGATGCCACACACAGAGACGAACAACGCAATGAAGTACGCCGCAGCGAAATGCAAGCGGGGCACTGAAAGACCGAAACGAGGAAAACCTCACCTCCTCACGACCTCGCTTCGTCCCCCTGGTCCCCCCGTCCTTCCTCCCGCTACTCCTCCCTCCATCCTTGGCAGCACTCGCCTTCGTCCCAGCCTTCGACGACGAACTCGCCCCGGCGGCACTCGCCGTCGCAGCCGCGTTCGCCTGCTGAAGCGTCTTCTGCAACGCCAGGTTCGTGTCGTTCAATTTGAGCAGTCGCGCGGGGTGCACCCATTCGTCCCATCTGATGCCGACCACCAAAGTCGTTAACCAAAATTTGTATGTATTGCGAACGGGTTGACGGGAGAGGGGTACGCACGTCTGCTTCCACCCTTTGTAATGAACGAAATAATGCGGACCAGTCGTCCCCAACTTCGTGTTGCTCTCGTCCCACGTCTCCGTCCTGAGCACCTTCGCCTCGTACATCAACGGGCCGTGATAACACAGCACCCGTTCGTTCGCAGAGAACGTAGCCGGGGCAGACGACGACGACGCCATTTGAGTGTAAGAGTGTGGTTGGGTTGAGATTCGGCTACTGGACACAAGGTTCAGTTCGAGGTCGGTCTTTCGAAGAACTGGAGAGAGTGAAGAACGGTGAGGGGACAGTACGCTTTCTTTGAGTCACGACTTTGAGCGTAAACTCACCTCTGCAGCTACAAGTCAAATGAGGCTGTGGCGGTTCTGGTTAAACCTCCGTCGTCCTCTCAAAGTGGATTTTGGCTTGCTAGCCTCCTCCTGAAGGTAGTCTCTGCCACGCTCTGTCGCTCCAGAAAGCAGGCAGCAATGGTCGGTGAATGAAGGTGATGGAGCAAACTCAGAGATCAACACCTCCAAGTCGGGGGTACCGGTGGACTTGGACTTGGCCAAGCCAGACAACCAATCAAAACGAAAGGACCACGGTTTGGGTCACGTTCTTTCGCACCAACGAAAAACAGAGGTCTTTTATATACACAGCTATATACACAGCGACAGAACGAGACGACAACAGGAGACAGGAGGGAAGGAGTGCATAGGAGGACCGTCCGAGGACCAGAACCGAGCATATCGAAAAAGTTACATATATACATAATATCACCATAAGTTGAAAGCCTTCTTTTTCCACCATAAAAAAGGAGCCTAATGACCATCATACTGTGTGCCTAAATAAAAACATAACAACGACGGATGGGATGGGAGGGAACGCGACGTCTTCGAGCCAACGTTTCCGAGGGAGACAGGAACGGAAACGGGCGAGTCGTCGCAATCGAATCTTGACGCGGATGTTGGCTGGTACGCGGGCAGGGGTGGCGGGCGGAGCTGTGGGAGGGCGAACAAAGGGCATTGTCAGGATCACGGCAAAGGTGAAAGGAGGTTATGAACGGACCTTTAGCAATACAACTGGTTTGCTGTTTTCATCGCGCGCGCCACGTGCCCTTTGTGAACAAGGATGGTCACAATGCCCATCGTCACACCGAAGCCAACGTATCAAGATTATAGAGGGGGGTAAAGGGGGGGGGGGGGACACCAGTTTGAATATCCAGTCACGGAGGGAGGAAGACCAGGGCCGGACGGAGGAGACGGGTGGAGGGGTAAGTTGATCATGATGGGGGGTTAGAAATGCCGGTGAGAAGGAATTAGCCTGGTTTTCCTAGGGGTTGTCGCTGTCGTTGTCGTTCAGGAATAGGGGGGAGTGGTCATGACATGGACATTCAATCTCATCGCAATTCAGGTGTGGTTCCAGTGTTATTAGCATGCTCATACGAAGCCTATCATAGCCTGCTGCATAACATCAACGATCGTCAGGATTATGAATGAGGCGGGAAGGATAGGGGAGGAGAGAACTTACTGGCATGCCACCGCTGTGGGGCGTACCCCGCATGCGGCCTATGAGCTCACAGCTCGTCCATGTCCATGCTTGCCGGCCTTGGCACAAGCGCTGCAGAACCTCTGCCTCTTCCGTTCCCTCGTCGGGGTTCCATCGTTTGACGGAACCGTCCAGTCGTAAATATTGTCGTATTCAATACCTTCTCTTTCGGCGAGACCCTTGAAGAGTTGCCTAAGCCCCTCATAGTCCGGGAGATCGCCAAATTCGAGACCGCGGACGTAGGTGTAGAAGACCTCAAATTCAGGGGGCAATCCGACCGTAAGGAGTTGCTCGCATTCGAGCTTCTTGTCCTTGATCAAATCCCAAGTAGAGGCAGTGTCTTTTCCTTTGAGTCTCCTCCATGGCAAACTGCCGCGCATGAAGTAGATCAGCATGTACGCGAGCGACTCCAGATCATCACGTCGGGAGCAGTCTGCGGAAGAGCATTGGGATCAGTCAGAAGTACGTGCAACAAATAGCACAATACGTACCGATCCCAAGGTGGGTATTGATAGCAGCGAACAGGCAAGTGCCCACACCGTGGTGGTCATCCTGTTTGTAAGGAATGTGCAGTCCCGTGCGCGGATCACGGAATTTCTTTGCAAGTCCGAAATCGATGATATTCACGAAATCGACGTTCTTGCCAGTGCCCATGACAAAATTCGCGGGCTTGATATCGCGATGGACGAGATCGCGAGAATGAATGTATTCAATGCGGGATATCTGGTGAGCAGAAGAGGGGGTGAGGGGTATGTCAGTGCATGAGAATATTTGCAAAACGCGGCGCGTGGCGTTCCTGGTTAGGCGCCCCCGAAAGCGAACAACGGCGGGCGTGGCGACGGAGAGGGGGAGGGTAAAGTTGGCCGGAAATTGAAGAAGAGATGCTTACCAATTGGTCCGCCAACAACAGCACCGTCTTCAACGAGAAGTATCGGTTGCACATCCGAAAGAGGTCTTCGAGAGAGGGTCCAAGCAGGTCGACGACCATGACGTTGTAGTCGCCCTGTTTGCCAGACCACATGAGCCATGGGACACCGGGTCCACCCATGAGGGTCTTGTATATCTTGGACTCTTGCTTGAGAGGGCTCGAACGCGCTATGGCGGGTTCGAGCTTGATGGCAACCTCTTTGCCAGCGACGGTGTGGACACCCTGAAAGACGGTGCCTACATAGATATTCACGGAGAATGAGGAGACCTTGGGTGAATAATCTGGCAAAGGGGGCAGTCTAAGGACAAGAAAGGCTTACCACAGCCCCCCATTGCGATCTCCTCTTCGAGCTTGTACTTTCCGCCAAAGGTAAAGTCCATGGTGACAAGGAAAAGCAAGTAATTTACGCGAAATATGTTACGTGAAGTGCGGGGTAGAGTGCAGGCGAAGTGCAGGAAGCAGCAAGGCCGGCAGAGAGGGATGAGACGCGGTGGAATGTGGAGGTCGGGAGGAGGATGAGAGAGTCTGCCTGCCACCTTCGGGAGTAGCCCAAAACTCAACATGGCCAGGCGCTTACGTTGTGACGGTCACGATCACGGTCACTCGACGAGGCCACCTTCGGCATTTTCCTTGGTCGTGCCCGGTCAGCGGGCCGTCGCTACTGCAACTCTCTCGACAAACACGACGATGAACGGTTGAACGGAGGACCGAGGATTGCCAATGATATCATGATACCATAGTACAGGCAGAGGGAACATGAACTTTCTACGCTCCAGGCCAGTTTCGTCATCAGTGATCGTGATAGAAGGTTATACTTTGTGCAGTGCGCACCGGGCGTGTTACCACTGCGGGGAACCAGCGACAGAGAGCTATCTGGGGATGCACTGGAGGACTGTGTAGGTTCTGTCCTCTGAGAGATCCGTAAGAGTACCGTCGTGGACAGTCCGGATTGTGGCGGAAGTCGGAAAGGGGAGGTTGGCGCAAAGGAGTGGCTGTGCCTGAGTCTCTCTTGCTAACCGCCTCCGTCCGCTCTAATCACACTCACCCCCTCGTTCTGCTCGTCGTCCTTGTCGGCGACCACAACGACGAGCACAATGAAGCCAATACACAAACGCCTCTACACCGCCCTTCCTCGCCCACCACCACCCGCCGCGTCCTCATTGGCGTCATCAGCATCTGCTCCTCTCTCCTCAAGGGTGCGCTCAAACTCCGTATCATCCAACTGTTCGACCTCCTCGACTTCCACATCGAGGTCCTTGCACACCAATGCCTCCTCTCTGCCTTTTTCTTTCTTTGATACCCCTCCTCCGCCGCCAAACCCTAGCTCTCGTCCGACAAACATCATTGTATCCTCCCGGCCGCCAGTAAAGGCTGAGGCCGAGAGTCCGACACCCAACAATGCTACCTACTCCCACCAGCATCAGTCTTCTGGCCAGCCACCATATCCTCTAGCCCTATCTTCTAGCCAGTCTGACGCGACCTCATCACATATCCCTACCAACACCAACCACACCCTCTTTTTTCCTTACCCCTCCTTCGGAACTTCCGCCTCACTTGACTCGACCCCTACGAGTCATATCGACACGGCGCGAGCTCAAGCGCACCATAACACTCGTTATCAGCTCGATGTCGGTGCGTACGGTATTCCGAAGCACTCTAGGGATGTTCGGAAGGCAGGCTCCGACGGTCGATCTTCGCTCTCTTTTGCGGGCGGTCTACAGATACCGGTCTCAATGGAGGCTAACTCAGCTGTTCAAGTGGGAGAGGACGCATATTTCGTCCGGGACAATGCAATGGGTGTTGCCGACGGTGTCGGAGGTTGGTCGAAGACACATCGGACAGGTATGTGTTCGCTCTCCTCCTGAGTGTTGTGTGGTGATTGATTCCTTTCCCGCCCCAACAGCCACCAACGAGTCCACTCCGAGTGCTCTTTTCGCTCAGCGATTGATGCATTATTGTTCAGAGGAAGTAGACGCTGCATTGGAAACCGAGTACGCTGATTCGCTCCTCCTTTTATTTTCACATGCTCATTTACTTTCTAGATCTACTGTCTTTGAGGATGATCTCCATGACCAGCTCAACGAATCGCTTGAGGACCTTGCAGATGGTCTTGACGTCCTGATGATATTGGAGAGGGCATATGACAAGACCATGCGCGCTCATGTCAAGCAGCCTGATACCTCCTGTGGCGACTCTGTCGGAGATGAACGGGTTGTCAGGCCTGCTTCTCCTACCTCCGCGGGTTCAACACGCAGCACAACACCAAACGCAACACTAAATTCGTCCTCACTCAAGTCCACACCTCATCCTCCACAACCAGTTCCACTTCTCGAAGGCTCAGCAACAGCCCTTCTAGCCGTGCTTGACCATAGCCACGTATCTCCTCTTCCAGCACAGAAGGCATCATCACACACCACTGCTCCATCGAGCTTCCTGTTCCCTAGACCACGAACAGGATTTACTTATCCGCAACCACTGCGAGGCAAGGCTATCCACGCAAGAAGCCAGGAAGAATCTCGGGGAGGAGGTGCCGTGATTCGCATTGCCCATCTTGGTGATTGCATGGGCATGCTCATTCGAGGGGAAGACATTGTTTGGAGAACGGAGGAGATGTGGTGGAACGTGAGGCTTTCCATTGACATCATGCTCCGTCACATGTGATTCTAATAATGTTATCTTTCCAGTTCAACACTCCAGTACAACTCGGCCCGTCTTCGTCCACACGTCCACAGGACGCCAAGGTATTCACAATCCCAGTCGAAGCCGATGATATCCTTGTCCTCGCCAGCGATGGACTGAGCGATAACCTATGGGACGAGGATATCCTCGACGAGGTTGTCCGGTTCCGGCGTGGATTCATGGACAAGGAACACAGGTCCATCTCCACCACAACCATGCACTCAGAATCACACGGCATCCTTGGCCGACGAACGCTCGCAGGCATGCTCAGTGAGGCATTATGCTCACGAGCACGCAGTGTCTCAGAACGCCGCGGCCGAGCGACAAAGTCCTCCACCACGCGCATGTTCGCATCTGCCCCGTCGACAAGCCCCAGCCCGCTGAAGAGCATGTTGTTGGACGATAGCAGCATCGGATGCGCCTCCAGTGACGAGGTGCCATTTGCGCGGCGGGCGCGAGAGCACGGGAAGTGCTTCCGTGGTGGGAAGCCGGATGATATCTCAGTTCTGATCGCTGTGGTCTCTCCGTCGCAAAACACGTCGAAGGCGTGATATGGACCTGTTTTCTGTTCTTGTACTGGAATATCTATCTATGTCTTACCTCTTCCTCTTGTATGTTTTCTCGCTGTTTCCCTCTTTTTTGCTGACTTATCAACATACTGCATTTTGACTTTTTTCCACTTCTCATTTGCTGCACCCTCTCTGTCTCCGTCTCCCTCCTCATTGATTCATTTGTATATCTACCTTGACCATCCTCATCATTTCACACACGACTCCAAACAACCAGTTTGCGCCACCCCAACCTCTATCTCTATCTGCCATGAAAACCCCGCTCACTGCTTTTAAGTCCTCCCCCTCTCATTACTTAGATTCAGACCATTCACTGTACGATTTCTGAAGAAGGATCATATTGGAGAAATGTATTCATATAACCATCCCTTTTCTCTGAATCTGACGGAGGACATGTTCCAACTTCTCGGTGCACTTGTAAGTCGTGGTGTAGAGAAAAATGGAGGCATGTGATCAGAATGTCCTTCGTTGAGCGCTTAAACTCCCAGCTCCCAGTCGACCGCAACAAACAAGGAGGACAGATCAACCTTGCCTCTATTCTTCCCTCTTCGACACCGGCTCGTTGCAGAGCTTGTCAAACCGTATACTGAATAACCAATGAGTCGAGGAAGAGGAGGATTTAGGGGAGGAGGGGGTGGATTCGGCGGTGAGTGAAATGCTACTGACTTTTTTTCTTGAGCCAAACTGAAATACGATTTTAGGACGAGGAGGAGGACGAGGAGGGTTCCAGCAACGGGATTTCGGTCCTCCTGATGAGGTTCTCGGTGAGCCCAACATCTCTCTTCGCC
Source organism: Cristinia sonorae (assembly GCA_021029105.1). Classification (NCBI taxonomy): domain Eukaryota; kingdom Fungi; phylum Basidiomycota; class Agaricomycetes; order Agaricales; family Stephanosporaceae; genus Cristinia; species Cristinia sonorae. Next base: position 995,248 of record JAEVFJ010000004.1, on the reverse strand, counting down.
CCCCTCCGCATTAACTAAGTTTGCAATGAAAAAAACCCTCTTCCTTCCTTTCACGAAACGAAACTAGAAATGGGTTCCTTCATCCACGCGGTCGAAGACGAGATGCTCTGCGCCTCGCTCATGGCAGACAAAGTCCCGCACTTCAACGCGCCCATCTACCTGCAGAACAAATCGCAGATCGGCAAAGTCGACGAGATACTGGGCCCGATAAACGAAGTGTACTTTTCCGTGAAGATGAGCGAGGGCATGGTCGCGTCGAGTTTCAAAAAGGGCGACAAGGTGTACATTGGTGGAGACAAGCTGTTGCCGTTGGAGAGGTTCTTGCCGAAACCGAAGGTTGTTGGTGGTGAGTTTCTCTCTTGTTTTAGTCGAGGGGTTGGAAGCTACGGTGCTGAAAATGTTTTGCATTCTATCAATTACAGGTGTAACAAGTAAGTTGACTGAGCGTCGCATGGTGACACTGGGTATTTTTCCGCTAACGAAACAAAAAACACAACAACAGAAAAACGCGGTGCGGGACGAGGAGCACCAGGTGGCCGAGGCGGAGGACGCGGACGTGGCGGACCAGGAGGCAGGGGTGGGTTCGGTCGCGGTGGAGGGGGAGGATTTGGTGGAGGTGGAGGATTTGGTGGAGGTGGAGGATTTGGTGGCGGAAGAGGTGCGCCACGGGGAGGAGGGTTCGGTGGCGGACGCGGCGGAGGAGGCAGGGGCGGAGGAGCACCGAGAGGACGAGGAGGATTTGGGGGTGGCAGGGGAGGGCGTGGTGGGTTCCGTGGCTCATGATCATCTGCTCCGAGTTGAGATTTGTATGTATGTATCGTTCGCTGTTCTTGCTCTATTTCCATCCTCTCTCTTCATTCTTGTCTGGGTGTTGCGCCGCTCAACCTGGAGTGTTGGCCGTGCTGAGTTTTCACGATTTCAAAGCTTTGATCTCGGCCGTGACTGTTGTGAGCCTCGTAGACCTTTCGTGTTGTGTCGCGACGGACTGCAAAGAGTGAGTATAGTCAACGGTGAAATGCCCGAATAGCCCAACGTACCTGCTGCAACTCCTGCACCATCGCAAACGTTTGCTGAGCTACTGTCTGAATTTCTGCAAACGTCTCCTCCGGTACTGTAATTCTAACCTCAGTAAATGCATCCCAAAACGCGTCAGACCAATACTCACAAGTTTCCCCTGCATCCATCTCTACATCCCCTCCCATCTTCGCAAGCTCTTCAGCCTCCTTCTCATCAAACGCCCTCTGTCTCTCCAACACGCTTTCCAGGAGCTTTACCTGCCTCTCCGGCTCTTCGCGCCGTTTGTCGGCGACCTCACCATCGAGATTGAGGCTTTGTCCTGAAAGCGTCCAGATGTGTCTATCGAGCCCTTCGTCGAAGGGTTCCATTCCTAGTCACGATGAGCAGTAAGTAAGCTGCGGAGGGAATATATATGAAGGCGATGAAACGCACCTTGCTCATCCTCGTTGATCTCCTCAAAGTTCCTCCCGTTCACGCGAACGTTCGGTTTGCTCATCTCAAACGTCTTGTCAATGAACTACAGCCAGCTTCAGCAACATGGTCGGTTATGCAAATTCAAAGAAACCTAGGGAACTCACTCGGTTCAGATGCTCGCGTAATCTCGCGATGTCCTGAGTGGAACGCGGCGTGGACGCGACCCGCCGCTCGAAGGCAGATATGGCCGCTGTGGTATAGCTCTGCTTTATGCGGTACCAGTCTTCGAGAGAATCCACGGCGATTCGTGGAATCCCTTCATGTTGGGAGTCCATACTTGTTTCTTGCATGATGAGGTTATCGGCGGTTCAAGTTATGTGGGGGAAGATGAGAGTCACGGTTGAGTTGGACGCGTTCAGTGTAAATTGGTAATTGACGCGACGATCAATCACGTTCGCGGTTGCACTTCTACGTGAAGATGGCGCTGCGGAGCACGCCAGGTCCGATCCCCTACAATGCGAACTGAAAATTCGAAAGTGCCCCCAACCCCGGATCGGAACGGAGCCCCCCTCGGACGGCATTCTGCGGACTGTTATCTGTTTCTGAACGCAACCCTTGGGTTTGGATGTGAGAGTCATGATCTTTCGCAGCGTCAGAGGCATGGTCAAATGGAAACGGTAAGTTGTACTTTTCAATGCAGAGGCGAATGGATAGGCAGTATGAGGTTGTGGGAGGAACAGGTTGTTGTCTAGATGGATAGTAGGGTGAGCGTTGGAGAAGGACGCTTGACTTCGAATACAAACTCATGGCAAAACGTTATCGAAAACCTTCATCACGTTGAAGGTACCCATCGCTCTATTGGTTGTAATGGATCAGTGGAGAGTACAGGGAACGAGGAGACGGCAAAGAGGATTAAGCTTTGCCACACCATTTTCACAGTGCGTACAAACTCTAATCAAACTACCACTTCCACCAAACATAACCTGCATTTCAACCCAACAATGGTAACAAATGTGTGAACGGGATGATATTCCCTGTTCAACAGTACAACTATGACGCTTTCCCAACGCCCGTCTCATCCAAACATCCAACACCGCAACCTACCAATCAATCTGCAAAAAACGACGACACTATTGAGAAAGAAGCTAAGGAAGTAACCAATTCATGTACTTGTACCACTGTAACGAATACATTCGATCTCTGTTTCAAATCAATGCTGTGAGCAAGGATTCACCCCGGCAGCGGCACTTTCGAATTTTCTCAACGCAGCACTAGCCACCCCCAAGCACGGATCGGAACGGAGCCCCTGTCGAACGGCAATCTGCGGACTCTTATCTCTCACGTGACTTACGCCTTCCCAGTCACCACCAAACCCGATCCTAGGGGATCGGAAAAACCCGATCCTAGGGGATCGGAACTTGACAGTGGGCACACTTTGACTTGATCAATAACCATAAAGAAATATCCGTTCACGATACACCAAAAATACTAGACATCTGGTTTCGTTAGACTATACAGAAAGTGTCCTAAGTATTGAACATCGGGACAAAGGCGGAGCAAAAACTTGACTTCAGAATTTAAAGAGAGGACAAACATGAGTGGAGTGAAGCGGGAATTCATAACGAGAACGAGAAGCAGATGAATTGAAGGGAAAGGTTAAGACAGTAACTTAATATTCCGTTTGAACAGAGTGTATGGCATCGTCTATGAGTGAGATGAAGGAAGATCCAGCTCAGTGGTCGCGCGACTTGCTGAGGAATGTGTTAGTATCAAGCTGTCACTCGGATGAAGAAGGGTTCACTGACCGATATTCGCCTTCTGCTGCGACGCTGAGTTCCTCAATCTCGCCCTGTACGCTGGAAAGAGCTTCGGCGGCAGTGGCATAGAAGATGAGCTGCGGATAATATTAGGGTTGGTGGCAGGCACTGCATGATGCTGGATACTTACCTGAGCCTTTGCGAGCTCGTTCAAGTTCTTCAATGGTTCGGGCTGTCAAGGTTGATATTAGAATACGGGAAAGACACACTCAGATGCAGTACATACGTTCTCCAATACAGTCTTCATCAGGGTGATAGCAACCTCGGTCTTCTGGACGAGATCATCCTCGGCATTCTCAACGTCAATGCGAGCAGCCTCCTGCCTGGTAGGGCCAGCAGTCTTCAACCTATGCCACGATCAATTGTGAGTGATCTTGAAAGAAAACGAAGCGGCCGATACAGGACTCACGTTTGCTTGGCAGCATCCAACTCCAACCTGCTAACCCGCACAGCCTGGCGAGCTTTCATGGCAACCTGGATCGAGGTCGAGAGGGTTGTCTGCCAAGGCTGCAGGTAGTTCTGCCTAATTGTCTCATCTTGATGAACTCTCGCAGCAGCAATCTTCTCCCAGGCGCCAGCGTACTCTTGCATGGCTTTGCCCAACTTGTTGTTCTCCTCAACTGGGACGCTGCTCTTCAAGACGGCGGCGGCCTGGGTCGCAGCACGGCCCAAGGCATGGGGGAGAGTCTTGTGCTGGTGCTCGGGAGGTGCGGTGGGTGTGGGGGTGGGGAGGTTTGTGCCCTTGAGATTGGCGGCAGCGAAGTTGGTGATGTTATGGCCGATGGAGGTGCCAAGCTCAGTGATGGATTCTTGGATTTGTGTTGGGTAGTCGTACGTCTCGGAGTCGTAGACTTTGGTGATCCTGAGTAGAAATGCAGTTTAATAAACATATCGTTCACAGAGGACTGAATGTCCGACGTACTTCAGGAGGGCGATGTGGGTCTGACGTAAGGCATCAACACGGGCTTCCAAGTCCTTGTACTCTGTTCCAGTGAGGACAATGAGCGATGCAGGTCGAGCCTATACGATACGAGACTGACCTTGGGGAAGCTCTGTGATCTCGTCTGCAGAGACCTGACCAAGACGTTCCTTGGTTGCCTGCACGCTAGACTGCAAACCCTTTGCAAACTTGTTCGCGGATTGGCCGAGATTGAGACCTGCGATGCTCGATTGGAGTTTGTTCCAGCCGTCCATGATTCAAGTTACCGAGTTGTCAAGTAAGTACGTGAGGAGTGTTGAGGGTTTTGTGGAAAGGAATGAGAGAGGAGAGAATCAGCGGTGTCCTTGCTGCGAACGGGGTTCCCGGGGTCTCAACGCGCCTTTCCATTAGACGCCCCCACCAAGACGCGTACGCGTACTGACTTGAGTCGCAATCCTCCTCTTGCTCAAACGGCCATGGCATCCCCCTCAGTCTACAACGGCTCCGGCTTCGACTTTTCAAATGTAACGCGGTATGCTTCATTTCATCTACTCTCTCCGAACATCCTCTGATAATCACCAGCAACTCATTCCTCGAGGGCCGAGGTCTTCCCCTTCCCAAAGCTACCAGTACCGGTACAACCATCGTAGGCTGCGTCTACAGGGATGGCATTGTTCTCGGTGCAGATACACGTGCAACAGAGGGACCCATCGTCGCGGACAAGAACTGTGAAAAGGTGCGTTCATCCATTGCACATTCGATTGAATCCTGCGTGTTCATGGAGATACCATAGATCCATTATATCGCCGACAACATTCGGTGCTGTGGTGCTGGAACAGCAGCAGACACTGAGTTCACAACTGCCCTAATTGCTTCCAACATGGAAATGCACGCACTTTCGACCGGCCGGAAACCACGAGTGGTAACAGCCATGACCATGCTCAAGCAGATGCTCTTCCGGTGCGGTAATTGCTATTATCGCCATGAAACACATATTCATATTCTACTTCAATCGTCTTAGGTATCAGGGTCACATCGGAGCTGCACTCGTCCTCGGAGGCGTAGATGCCACAGGTCCTCAGCTCTTCACCATCCATCCGCACGGCTCAACAGACAAGCTCCCCTACGTTACAATGGGTTCTGGTAGTTTGGCTGCCATGGCCGTCTTTGAGAGTGGCTGGAAGCCAGACATGTCGGTACGTTCCCACCGTTCCCTTCAGTAGAGTGACTAGAATATCGAACCTGCTTCCCTTCAGCGCGAAGAAGCACTTGCTCTGGTCGCCGCCGCGATCTCCGCTGGTATCTTCAACGATCTTGGCTCAGGTTCAAACGTTGACGCGTGCGTCATCACTGCAACACAAACTGACTTCCTTCGCGGGTTCGTGAAGCCAAATGAGCGTGTCGAGAAGGAGAGGAGATACGTGTTCAAGAGGGGGACGACGGCTTGGAAGAAGGAGGAAATTAAGAACCTGGTGGTCAGTGAAACCGTCGTGGGCCATGGAGAACAGATGGATGTTAGTTAGACTGTAATTTTGAGCATTTGCATTTGTAGGACTATCGCAGTAACATGGTTTCTCCTTTCCATAACTTTCAGTGTCTAATTCACCGACATCCCTTGCGACTGTGCCATTCAAGTCCGCTAGGTTCTCTTGTTCGTAATATGTGGCATGTAGCAGAGAAAGAACGCGCGTCAACGCGTCCAAGGGGACGCGTTGTGTTCACCTTCATTTCTTGAACCTCTACAACAACAATGGCCTCAACATCCTCCGCACCCGTCGCCCACAATGCCCTCCCCCCACCCTCAACCGTATCAGCTGCACGTTCGTCACGGATTGCGCCGCACTCACACATCAAAGGCCTGGGTCTGAGTGCGGAAGGATATGCTACAGGAGATGCAGCTGGATTCATCGAACAAAATAACGCTCGGGAGGTCAGCATAGCACCTCTAAAGCAATGCTTCGGACATCATGGAGTACTTACCAACCGCATCTTGTAGGCATGTGGAGTCATCGTCGACCTCATTAAATCCCGAAAGTTCTCGGGTCGGGCACTCCTGCTCGTCGGTGCGCCGGGAACTGGCAAAACAGCGTTGGCGTTGGCCATCGCACAAGAGCTGGGATCAAAAGTGCCGTTCTGTCCAATGGTTGGATCAGAAGTGTACAGCACTGAGGTGAAGAAGACGGAGGTTTTGGCTGAGGTATTCCGTAGGGCAATCGGTGCGTACTTTTTTGCCTCACAGTTCGATGGTTCAAGCTTCACATATGACCTGCACTGTTCGTAGGTCTGCGAATCAAGGAGACGAAAGAGGTGTATGAGGGAGAGGTGACGGAGTTGACTCCTACTGAGTCTGAAAACCCCCTCAGTGGATATGGCAAGACCATCTCGCATGTCATCGTCGGCCTTAAGACTGTCAAGGGCACAAAACAACTACGACTCGATCCCAGCATCTACGAGTCCATTCTTAAGGAGAAGATTGTCGTAGGAGATGTCATATATGTAGAGGCGAACACTGGTGCGGTCAAGGTAAGCCTCATCTGCAATATCCTTCCCCGAAACAATTTGCAGATTGCTGTATCTGTTGTATAGCGAGTAGGTCGCTCGGACGCATACGCAGCATCATATGATCTAGAGTCAGAAACATACGTCCCTCTCCCTAAGGGAGACGTTCACAAACGAAAAGAGCTCGTGCAAGACGTGACACTGGGTGATCTTGATGCTGCCAATGCTCGTCCCCAGGGTGGCCAAGATATCATGAGCGTGATGGGAAGTCTTGTACGGAGCGGGAGGACGGAAGTGACAGAGAAGTTGCGAAAGGAGGTGAACAAGGTTGTGAAGGGGTATGTGGATCAGGGTGTGGCGGAGGTGGTCCCGGGTGTTGTGTTCATTGACGAGGTGAGCAACCGTCTTTGTTTGGCTACCTAAGACACCACTCACGAGTAATCAGGTACATATGCTGGATGTCGAATGCTTCACATACCTGAACGCGTTGTTGGAATCACAAATGGCACCGACGGTGATCTTCGCCACAAATCGAGGGAACTCGATCATCCGTGGTACAGACATTTCATCACCGCACGGTATACCCGTTGACTTGCTAGACCGGTGTGTGATCTCCGCAACTATCTGTTCGCACACGACCACTCAACGATGTGGCTTTTCACGTAGATGCTTGATTGTCAAAACTGACACACAAAGCCCGGCTGCAGCAGCCAAGGTCATGCAAATGCGAGCCAACATCGAAGGGATCAGGCTCAACAACGACGTCCTCGCTCATCTCGCAGGGAAAGCAGAAACAGGCGAGAATACCCTCCGGTACGCCTTCCATTGTTTCACCTGCACCCAGCACCGATGTTGACATACTCCTTCCATCCCTTAGGTATAGCCTGCAACTGCTCACACCAGCCGCCATCCTCGCAAACTTGGCTGGGAGACAAACAGTCGACGTGCAGGATATTCAGGAGATGAGCGAGTTGTTCTTGAACGCGAAGACGAGCGCGGCGCAGATGGAACAGTGGGGCGACAAGTTGTAAATCGCTATTGATTTCTAGTTGATGACGATCTAGGCCTCCCAACTCGAAGTTAGCTAGAATGCTCTTGTATGTAGTCATGCTAAACTACTGTGTTGTAATGTCTTGATGTGGGCGATAGATCATTTCTGTTCAGGTATAACCTATCACTAACGGTGACCTAACGGAGTGACACAAGGAAAGGGAGTTTTGCATCAGACCCAGGATATGAATACCTACAATCCCTTGAAGCTCACTGTGATGGTCCTTCGCAAGTGCCAGGCCAGTGGCCTCATCCCTGTCACAATCCTGTACTGTATTGCTTTATTACTTCCATGAGAAACATGTGACACTAAGCAAACCAAAGGTTCTATCCAAGAGACGGCACAGTCCAGTTGCAAAGGTATAATGCTACGGATTAGAGGTACACATTCCTTACATCTTCGACACTATATTTTTGTTGTACACTTTGTGGGTTTCTAGCATGTCTCAATTAGTATTGATCCAAACGTGACCACAAGAGATAACGCACGTCGGAAGGAGAGATCAATCAACCAGCCTCAAGATATCCGTCGTGTTCCACACACGGATTGTGCCGTCATCGGAAGACGAAACAACGTCGTTACCATCCGGAGTGAATATAAGCGACTTGATCTTATCCTTGTGTCCAAGCATCTCAGCAATGAACTCGCCCGACCGCCCGTCATACAACTTGACGGAGCCGTCTGCCGCGCCAGACGCAAGGAAGTCTTCATCTCGGGACCATGACAAGGCGTTGACAACCGCCGGACGATCACGGAGCAGAAGATGTCTTTCACCGCTGTAGGAGCTGGACACGACGATCGTCTTGTCGAACGAGCCTGTGGCGACTTTCTGACCATCTGGCGACCACGCGACGGCCCACACGGGACCGGTGTGCTCGTGCAGTGTGACCAGCTCTTCACCGTTCTCTGAGTCCCAAACGCGTCCAGTATGGTCCTCTGAACCGGTGAGGATACGATCGCCTCCCTCGGAGAACGCCATTGACCACATGATGCCGTTCGTACCGCCGATCGTGCCAACCATCTCTCCTGATACTGGATTCCAGAGACGACCAATGGAGTCAGCAGCAGTGAGGAGACGGTGTCCGGAAGGAGAGTACGCGATGTACATGATGACACTTTCATGTCCCTCGAGCTGGCGCACCAATGAGCCAGTTTCCACGTCCCAAATCCGAACGATGCCATCAACAGCACCAGAGGCAACCGTCTTCCCGTCAGGAGCGTATGCAACGGACCAGACATCACCACCGTGGGCGATTGTATGGATGGGCTGACCAGTACCGAGGTCCCAAATGATGACGCTCTTGTCACCAGATCCAGAGACAAGTTTGTTTTGTGTAGGAGAGAACGCCACTCCCCAGACCATATCGGTATGGGCTATGAGTCGTTGGGTGATCACGTTGGCACCGATTGCCCAGATACGAACAATGTTGTCCTCGAAACCTGCGGCGACGAGCGTTCCTGCCCTATTCATGGCGAGACAACAGACTGCACCAGCATCCGCTCGAGTGTCATACAGCAGATTGTGAGGCCAGTCGATGGAACGAGCGGCGGTCTCGTCCTTGCCAAGACTTATAATTGCGCCTCGCAGGTTGTCAGGAATAACCTTTGGGCCAGTATTGGAAGTACCGACATCACGACCAAGCATATCGGGGTTATCGCCTGCGTCGCCAGGGGCAGCACCGTCACCTCCACCTTCGCCGGGATCTCCACCATGAGCGGGTTCAGCTGGTCCAGCTCCGCCCTCTTGTGCACCCCCAGCGGTCGCGGCGACAGCCTGCGCTATCGCATCTTCTTCAGCTTGAGCTGCCGCCGCCTCTGCCGCCGCCGCTTCTGCGTCCGCTGCAGCTTGTTCAATGGCAGCCTCCACTCTAGCGTGTCTCCGCATGATAGATTCTTCCAATGACAGAGTTCCAGCTATCGAAGAAACACCGTATCAGGATTAAAATTAAGACTACAGTTGGGTGTTTGCTCACTCTTATTCTCGTCCACGTCAATCCTTGGCAATTGGTTGTTGAGGTATTCGCGAATGTCTTCTGGCCAGTCATCCTGTGCGCATGTCAGCAAGCTCTCTGGTGATGGTGTAGAAGAGAGAGAGTTGAACTGACACCCAACAGATCCTGAAGATCGCCATCACAAGCAATTGCAACCTCCGCATCCGAATGCTGGTGGCGAAATTGGACATGATTAGATGGAAGAACACATCGTGAATATTCGAGAATTAATAGCCCTCACTCTAAAGATATAATCCAGGACGATATCGACTGGATCATCGTACTGGGAAGTAAACGGGAATTCAGTACTTGGGCAATGATGGGTGGCGATGAACACACCATGCGTCTGTGTTCCTGATCTCCATGCACAACCTCCATACCACGATCCTCTGCGTCTGGATCTCTGTCCTGATCGGGTAGAGTATCATAGCCAGCATGAGCTTCGAGCTTCGAGAACCAGAAGGGACGCGTCCTCAATTTATAGTAGTTGAGAAATATGCATTGATCGTCTTTCTGTGTGTAGGAGGTCGCGTTATGTGCATTCTCACTGTACGCAAGGTGGACATACCAGATCTTTCTCTTTGACGTCGGGAGGACCTGACCTTGTTGTCGGTGAGTTATGCTGATTCACCTTCCCAAAGAGCTTGATACCAGCAGCGGCAAGATTACCCCCCTCAGCTTCGACATGGATACCATGGCTCATGCTCCTGTCAGACCATGTAATATTGGTCCACTGCTTCGTCTTGATGAACCCCCGAACAAAGATAATCTCGGTTTCCTTTCCAAGGCCCAGTTGACTCGCATAGCCGCGCCACCGGTCAAAGTTCTCCAACATGAAGCTAGTAAATCTTTTATTCGGCGTGACGGACTCCTTGTGTGCATGATGTGAGATGATAAGCATCGCTCCCTGATCGCTCTGGTTTTCGAAAGTGTATGCAGCTTTACCACCAGCGACTTGTCTGTCAAAAATCCCCTGATCATCAGTTCACCCCCTTCAGATAAATTGTCAAGCTTACATTCCTCCACCTGCTTCCAACCCTACTTGCATAGACTTGAGAGACTTGCTCATGATGAATCCCGGATCGAAGAAATTCTTCTTCCTGTCGGCGAGCCTGGCAGAGAATTCCAGCGGCTCGAAGCTATCATATACACCGTATCTGTTGATTAGAGCGTCCGCAGGTTGGCACACGTTGAACAGCCGTTTGAAGGCGCCTTCCTTGAGGTATCCAACGTCGCCAATCGTGACGTCAAACACTAAAGGATCGTCGACGGTTTCTGTGCAGGGGCATGGATCCCACATAGGATATCCATGACCTCTCGTCGAGAGTTGCTCGGCATAGACTACGGGAGTGGGGTCGCCTCTGAATAACGGCGCCATGTTGCCAACGGCCTAGAGATAATCGTGTGGTGAGGTATATGTGATGATGGTCGACGTTGGGATCGATGTGAAGATGTACTCGGGGGATAGAGAGAGGAATCTGTGCAGGAATCGACGAATCATCACGCACAGATGTATATCAGCAGCGCTAGTTCAGTGTCCAGTGTTCACAGCCCTTTGTTCTCCTTGAAGGCGGTGAAACAATAGGCCCCATGTCCAGATTCCAAATGGAAGATAACGAGGAATTATGAAGCAGCTTGTTTTGCGAAAGAGCCATAGAGTCCATTGGTGATGGTGACTTTTGTGGTCGTCGTGGACGTCAGACTTGTGTCGTCTGCCGACTGAGCCACTCGGTATCGGGACCGAAGTCCGATCAGTGAACGATGATCAACGATCGACCAAATGGACCAACAACCTCTGCCTCTGAGGTCGTAGTATGGATATCTCAAAAAATTCTGCGGTGCGCGAACTGCATATCTAAATCTTGCAGAATAAAACTGAAATTCATGGAAGGCAACTCCCAGCTCTTGTACCGTTGATTAGCCTCCCAGTTTCGCTGATTTGTGACAATCCTTGATACTCACATGGTCACCCCCTCGTCCTTCAAAAGGTTGTTCAGGTTTCAACGACCATAAACTTGAAATTCCTCTTGATGTGCTTCGGCGGCCTCAATCTGAAGTGATTTTAGCGTTGGATCTCGTATTTATGTGATCCGGGTATTGTATCCAGGGGCGGTGCAATACAGTGCTTGTCATCTATATGATACTCCTCGCGTTGACGATGTCGTCTGTTGACAACATGCATAGCACGTATGTTTTCAGCATGTGAGTGCATATTCCTGAAAGAATACTAAGAACCGACCGCCACCGTCAAATTCGGATTATTAAAAGCTCTAAGTAAGCCTTCGAATTCTCAATTGTCATACAACTTGAATGTGCCCACCGCCCAGTCCAGCCTTCGAGCTCATGAATGCACAGACAGCAACCGTTATCGATCGCATGGGACGCAATTGTCACTCTGCTGCAAGAACAGACGTCTACAGGAATGGGTATCAATACAGAGTCCACAACAAGATCACACATTTGTCCATTCGTTCATCGAGCAGTCCACGAAACCGTCACATCCTAGGTATGAGTTCAAGTCGCCAAGCCTACCCACTCAACCGCCGTCAGCGTCCTGTCACAGATGGTCGCCAATACCCACATCCCTCCGCCCTTCTATCAGCATGCTCTCGACATCTATCGCTTCGCAGTATCCGGGAACGCCGGCCGCAACGACGAGGTCATAGGGTGACAATCACACCCCGCCATACTGCACGACCTCGGTCTCCCGCCTACGTACCCGAGCACATCACCGTGGTGCTGGCGAACAGCGACGGTATCGCTGTACGGGGCAGTTGTTGTTGTGTTACCAGTACCCATTGTGGTTGTAGAAGAGTACGACCCTGATCGCGATCTGCCACTTGCAGTGTCAAAGGAGATCGCAGGGGATAGGGAGAGTCGTGCAGTTTGGGAAGATTCGCTCCAGGGACTCCGCAGAGGATCGCGGTGGGAGTCCATATGAGCGTCGTTCCTATAATCAGAGAGGCAAGGCGACGGTGGGCTGGGCGACCGTGACCCAGAAGAAGCTGACGACGACGAATGGCTTTCGACGGAAGGCGATACCCTGTTATTCTCTTTATGAAGCGGGGTATAGGTCAAAGGGGGTAGGTAATGAGAACCGGTCGGAGTGGCGGAGGTTGGCTGGATCATCCTCGTCATCGCCGTGACGCCGGGTCCTTCACGTTTCCTCGACATATGGTTGCGCCAGTGTCGCCGCATATTGGAGTTAACATTGAATTTCCGCTTACATCCCGGGTATTCACACTGGAACGCTGTCCGTGTTAGGAAAAAGGTCCGTCAATATTGGAGAGCGAGCGTGAGGGGAGAAGGGACGAACGTTTGGCACCGGTATGAGTGTTGACATGGATGTTGAGGCTGCTCGGTCGATTAAACCGCTTATCGCAATGGGGACAGCAATGCCTTCGGTCATCCAGGGGTTCTGGAGGGTGAAATGAGACCATGTGCGGTGCGGAGCTGCTACCAGCTCCGTTGGACGTGGGATTGTTCACCACGGGCTTTGGGACATTAGATGGCGGGAACGATGCCTCTGTAGGTGACGGGTACTTCGCCTGCTGAACACGGAAAGTGGGCCTGACTTTCCGCATGGATGCAATAGTAGGTTCGGCCGCCTGGTTTTGGATCTCTGCAGCAGGGAACTTGGAAGGAGCTCTCGGCTCCGACGCTGACATGACGCCGTTCGCGGTGAGCGGATTGGACCTGAGGACGTCGAAGGCATATGGCTCACGTCCAAGACGAGCATGCGACGGCCCGGGTTCAGGCTGCGAGTGACGGCGGGTCTGGACATGGTGACGTCTAAGATCGCTCTCGAGCGGCTCTCCTGACGTGACTCCACGCCCGTGAGGGAGGGCAGGAAGCTGGAATTGTGGTTGTGCGAAGTCGCACGGGGCGACGGGATGGCCATAGGTGGAAGGGGCTTCCCCGCACGGTTGCTATTGCAGAAATATAAGCACAAACAATTAAGCATGACACGACACAAGGAATTACAGGACGTACTATTGGTTTGCTTGAGGAGGTCGAGTGCGCTGACGACGTGTGCCTATCGGAACGTCCTGGTTTGTCGGAGTACCACTGTTGCATGAGATGTTCTGGCGCGGTCACGATGGCGATCAGCAGCAATTCAGCCACGCAAAGGCAGAGAAGATGGTACCTGGAAACATCTCCTGGATGCCCGGTAGCGAGACTCCGCGGGGACGTTGAGACATGTTCGCTGGTGAAGGAGTGTTGTCAGGATAGTGCGGCGGGGAAATGGGTGCGAAAGGGAAACCGAGCTGGAGGATGGCGAATGGCCGGCTATATATGTGAGTGAAAGGGATGTGTGGGTCTGAAAGGAGGAGATCATCCTACGGCGATCCCAATCTGGAAGTGGAAGGTGAAGTTTCTACTCGCTCAGTCTCCGAGGACCGGCTTTGTAACTTGAGACCAATTTCCATACGCCGCGCCGATTAAATAAACTATCTCAGCGCCCGGCATGTCTCCAGCCTTGAAGAAACACACCCACACAAGTCACCGTCGTCCAAGGATCACTCCTTACTCTCCGTTCTTGCTCACCTCCCGAGAACACATCGGATCCCCACACAGGCCGCCGCAGCTACCAGCTATCTTTCATCCTCTCGTCTCCTCCCCGCAGTCTGCCCACAGAGCTTCAAGGAGTGGATCTGCTGGAAGCGCCTCCAAGAGCAGTGGGAAGCTGGGGTGCCGTATAATGCAATGAGAGGCAACCTAGTTGGCGGGCAATCGCGCTCACTTGAATGATTTGCGTCCAGAATGAGCAAGGATCTACACCAGAAATCCCACATTCATGGTTCCTGAACGCATGTAAGCGTTTGCATGGGAAATCCTTCCAGTTTCATGAACTCACATTGATCCAGTTCCCTTTCTCGTCTGCTCTTGTCAACTAAAACAACAGCCTCTGTCAGTCATTTCTAGCATAAAACGTGATGCTATTAACCTGGAAGCACCACCCACCACGCCGTGTCGTTCGTTTCCTTTACCTCTTACACTGCGACTTAAGCCCTCTCCGTTGAGCCCAGCACCCTGATCGCCGTTTCCTAGCTGAGAGACCGGGGATCTGGGATCAAAAAAGACGCAGAGAATGCGGTACAGAGGCCGGATTTGCATTCCTCTCTTCCTCCTAAGGACTGGCGAACGACCAATGACCTCACCCTCAGGCTCGATCTTCCCCGTTCAACGGTCATTTTTAGACTGACAGCGTGACACGTCAGAATGCACACCGGTGAATTTCCAGGGAACCGACCATCACCCTCTTCTGTCCCTTCTCGCAGCTCTGCGCCAAGTTACGGTCACCCCAACAGGTCTCTTTGCGGTGGGATACCGCGGAGAGTGGAGGTTTGGTCCTGTAGAGTCGGAACAGACAGCGGTGATTTCCCTTGAGAACGACTGTTGCTGTTGGTCCTGTGCACGAGCTTCAGATTTCAAAGTTCAACAATGCTCTGACCGAGCTTCAGCGCATCTGATTCCAGAAGTCCACCAGGTGGACGACATCGAACCCTGATGGTATATTACCTAAGTCCAGCTTACGGCGGGGGTCTCTGCTTGCCATGACCGTTGATGATAATGTCATTATCAATTGCCAGTGCCACCTAGAGATGCCAGGCTGTATTGAACACCGCACCTGCACAAGCGTACATTGGCTTAATCGTGTTTCATGGGAGAAGCAATTCCCGCTGAGTGGTTCGGCTCCCAGAAAAGGGCTCGGGTGCAGAAAACACAGCACCACACGAATCCACACCGAACATCTGTTTTACGAAGTCAGTTCTCCATGGACTAGGGAACGACAGAACATCACTCACGGGAGTCCGGGCGCCGACCAAGGTAAGACCTTTAAAGTCTTAATATGTACTTAGCCAGCATCGTTAAGCCAAACTCGGGAAGGAAAAACGAGGAAAGCATCCTTGACATGTAACATATGCACCCTTTCTCTTTGCGGCGTTCGCGTGTGTGTTTCGTGGTACATGTCGACGCTGCCCCGCACCTGTTAGTTCGCAGGCGTACGTATTTCAACGGGTCACCGCTAAGGGGCAGCAGAGTTCTCTGAGGGTTTGTTTGACGGCATCCATGCTGTCCCTTTGCTATCACGAGTATCCATGCGGCGGGCCGGGAGGGTTTTATGGTTTCATAACCCAGACCGATGCATGCTGTTGGATAACATGTGAGCCTTGCAGGACAACCAAAAAGTTCGAGTTATGTCCTCGTTAACGCACCAGTTGAAATGATAAAGTAACGTTAGCTTGCACCACCTAAACGAAAACCGTAAGTGAAGCGACCGCGAATCCCCAAAGCTCGGACTCACCATTTCCTTATTTCACCCCTCCCAAAGTCCTTGCATATGCAATCCCGACCCATACACCGCAAGGTATACGTATCACGTTTTTCTCCAATTGGAGAACACGAAATTCCAACTCCCTCCTCTCTTTCCCGGGGCCTTCCCCCACCACCACCACCACCACCGTGACACACCCACACAATCCCAAAAGACTCCTGAACTTTCTTGGCAGAAGACCCCCCTCGTCCATCGAAATCCGACTCCCGTCGGAGAGAACGCGATTTCAGAACCAAACCTCTCCACCCTACTATCGAGGTACTCCGGAGAGCACGCAACGACCTTTTTTCTTTTCTTTGAAAGGGGCAAAGGAGGTTCGAAAATCGGCACACCCGTCATGTCCGGGGCCGTGGCCCCCCAATTGACTGTTGACCGTTGGAGGTTTTTGCATCACGGTTTACATTTTATGATATTGTGTATTGCACCTTGCGGGATCTGAGGCTGACATCTGACGGGTTTCTCACCTACGTTTGCTTTTCAGCATTCGGCCAGGGAGCGGTGGTGGTGACGCGGACACTGAAAAAACAACGACTTGGAGGGTATCGGAGAATATTTGTTGCACAGCGAGGTCGTAGGTTACCGGAGTACAGTATGTGTGCTGATGGGCGGACGGAGGAGATCAAAGGAGAAGTGCGGTGGCGTCCCCGTGGGACCTCGTGAGATCATCGATCCTTTTCGCCTTCGCAACATTGAAATTTCTGTCCGATCCGTCCTGTCCAAAAGTTATCTTTGGGTGGTCCTCTTGCGCATACATACACAGTTGGCGGAACTCATCTTCAGCTCTCACAGATCTCAGGTGCAGTTTTTGTCGGAGGAGAGGAGGGGATGACTTGGGGATATCCAATGGCATTCGTACCGAGAAAGAGAAACACAACCCAGACACAAACACAAACACAGAGGAGGGAGGCAAGAGATTGAGAGATCGAGAGAGACAGGGAGAACAGATCATAAGTATACTGTACATGGGTCATCATCAGAGGAGGGAGGACAAAAGGCTATTTCGTGACTTCAAACAGAACAAACAGAACGAATTCGAGTTCGAGAGGAGGGGAAGGAGAAGCGGAGGAGGGAAGAAGGGGAATCCACAATTTGCACCGATGGACCGTAGAAATTCCAAAGACGAGAGAGAAGGGAAAGAGGATTTGAGTTAGACGAAATATTCAGACTGTGGTTCGGAGATTGGAGGTGTTGGGGAGAAGGCGGGAAGTAGGAAGGGAAAGGAAGGGTCGTTTCGTTCGTTCGAAAGGGAGGATGCGTGTGAATTCTTGGGCGTGGACAGATTTGCTTGCGCATCCTAGGCAGCGGGCGGACATGGAGATGAAACTGGAAACAAAGGACCAGAGAGGCAGAGAGACGCGTGGTTAAGAGGACAGGCCGGTGGGGCGATAGGTGACCGGTGAAGAATCAAGCCCGCGGTCGGAAAGGGAGGAATGGGCACGGACACGATTGGGAGGTGGAACCAAGGACGAGGGTAATAGTGCATCTGTATCGCGTCAGACGAACGACACTCAAGACCCTGTCCTTACCCCAACCTCATCTTCCAGCCTTCCACCACCACCAGTAACTCTCCAGCCAGAGAAATCAGTTGGCCACGCAAATGTCCCACTTCACTCCTCATCACCCGTCGCATTATTAGCCTCGGCAGCATCGACTGCCTCCAACAAATCCGCGTCCGCGTCACCACCAGTCCTCACATTCACACCCTCCGCTTCCGCGTCCCCATCCAACTCCGCCTCAGCATCCATGTCTGCATCAGCGTCGGCGTCAGCATCCGCATCCACATCCGCTTCTCCTCCCGAACTCGACAACGAGGATTGCGGATGAGACGGTTGTTGAGGCATCGGGACAGGTGGTGCGCGCATTGCGCCCCTCTCGCGATCGCGTTCACGATCAATGTCGCCGCTGGGCATACTGGGTATCGGCGGTGACGGTGTCGTCAAACTCGGTGACGGACGATGGCTATGTCGCCCTCCCCCGCCGTTAGATGATGACATCCTAGGTTCACGTTCCCGTTCACGACTCTGCGCGCGCGACCCCCTGGAATGCGTCGCCCCTCTCGGATGCGGTAAGTTTTCCGCCGCGTCCAACAAATCATCTTCCACGTCATTCGTGCTCGAGCCTGGCAAGGTAGCAATGTGTGGTGGGGTTGGCGGTGTTCGATGTGAATGCGGGCGTCCGTATGCCGCTCCATTCGACGGTGGCGGAGAATGCGGCCTTGCACGCTCTCGGTCCCTCTCACGCTCGCGATCTGTGGTTCGCGTATACGGGCTGATGAGATGACTGTTGCTAGCCGAGGCAGATGCATAACCCCTGCTCGAGCTGGCAATCGGGGGACCCTGGTCAACGAGCACAGTATCTGACCGTTGCAATGTCCGCTCAGAAGTCTGAGACATCGAAGGACTGCGTCCGTTGCTCATAGAGTTTGCACGATGGACAGAGGAAGCGTGCAGCGCAGCGGTGGGATGGTGATGGCTGATGACGGGATGAGTAGCGGCTGGAGCGAGCTGCTGGCTTTCCAGCGTACCGCGACGTTCCACCCGCTTCATCTTCTTACGACATCTGAATAGAATCCCAACGCCATGAGCTTCTTCTAGCCGATATGTTGCGGAATAATGACAGAAACACTACACACCTGTCACAAACGGTTCCTGGTCCCTCTGGCCCAGGACCCCATTTCTCAACACACTTGCCGTCTTTGTAGCGACCTGGGAGGCCACATTGGCGACATATCCTCTGTCCCTGCGCATTGACAGGCGGGAAACCTCCACCTTGTGGGTTGGCACCGATGATGATACCATTCCGACCTGATGACAGAGTGGTCAGTTGAAGCCAAACTAACCATCAAAATCAATGGGAAAAACTCGCCTACGGCGACGATCGCAGGAACATGCACGTTCAGACTCCCATTGCTGGGAGTGTTGGATTGTTTCGTCTTCTTCACTGGCGCCCCCGTCACTGGAGGCGCGAAGATGTGCGTTTGGTAGGTCTGAACTTGTCCGGGCTGCGGCAAGGGACCAGAACCGGGTACACCTGGGCCGGTGGTGGTCATAACACCTTGGGGTGTGACCGTGACCCTCCCAGAAGCGATGGAAGCGGACGGATGGAGAGATTGATGGCCTAGTGATACGGAAGATGACAAGCCTCGAGACCGGGAACCTTGCGAATATTGTACTGCCTGCTCATAATCTCGCTCAATAGACGCCGATCTGTGGCGTCGAGACGAATGCCCGTGAGGGGATCCGGTCGTGGACACCTGTGGAGTGTAAGACTGGAGAGCAAGGGAAAAGGGGAGCGACGTACCATCTCCACATCCTCGCCATCGCGACGATCGGGGTCGTCGCCAGTGGTTGCTTCCAACAGCATCTCATCAAGGCTCGCAGAACTGGCTCGACTGCGAGAACGCGATCGTTGGCGGCCACGAGACTGGGGATCTGCGTTGCGGCCGCGAGAGTTGTGAGCTTCCAGATAGCGAACTTGGCCGTCACGATCCGCATCGCGCGCGCGACTTCGACCAGACGAAGCCTGGTGATGTTGTGGTTGGGCACCAGGGGGTAACGGTTGCAATAGAGGTGAATTATCTATTTGACCGTTGGGATACTGTCCAGAAGCATTCGAAGGCTACAGTGGAGGGGATCAGACAGACAGCAGCTGAACGGCGAGAAGGTGACTGACGGAAGGACTACGAGGGCGGCGGTTTCGCCTCGAATCTGCATGTTCTGTGCGGATTTTCTTCGCTGGTGGGGGGGCTCCTGGCCCTGAAAGGGTCTGATGTTGTGGATACGCTGCGCCGTCTAGGCTGCCGGCCCTCGGTCGGACACGCGGGTTCACGGGAGGTGGGGCGTTGATCATGTGGTGGTGATTGGGTATAGGACGACCTAGGGACAATGAGTAGGTGGGAGAGAAGAGAGGAGGCGTAGGGACGCACTGGGTAGACCCATCCGTTGTCGCAACGAGTTCAGCTCTGCCTGTGCTTTACCTGTGCCTCCAACGAAGTGAGCTTCGCCCCCCTTGGTGTCTATGACACGGCCCATCCAGCTGCGAGATTCGTTTGCTTGGTTGAGGAGATTGGTGATGGTCTCGTCGTGGATGGTCCACTCTGCCTGCATGCGCATGATACGGGCTTCCAGCTCGTCGTTTCTGCCCTCGGCAGCCTCTGTGCGGGCTTCGAACTCGAGGAGGACGAGGCGGAGTTCGTTTTCGTTGAAGGGCTGGGCGGCGCCTGGTTTTGCGGCGGCGTTGAGTTGCTGGAAGGCGGCGAGGGTGCGCTCCGCCTTGTCTGCGCGTCTTCGAGTGACGTCGAGTTCGCGGCGGAGGTGCTCAGCCTGGGCATAGGACTGGGAGAGGAGGGATGCGAGCTGGGCGGGGGACTCGTGGACGGCTGCGCCGTTCATGGTGGAGGAGGGGGGAGGATGTGGGGACGCAGACATGGGAGGGGGGGACAGGGGAAGGGGGCGGTCGGGAGGAGGGATGGACTGAAAAGGGGAAGAAAGGTCGGTGCATTTTGAGAGAGTGAGGGGTTGATATGGCTCGGTGATCATATGCGGCAAGGAGTGCGGCCACATCAGATTTCCACGCGCTAACGGCGGCGCTTCTCCCATCATCCCGCCCTCCGCCTCCGCCCTCCCCGGCCAGCGACGACGACAGCAGCAGCAGCAGCGACGACGGCCACGACGACCACACCAGCCCCGCCCCCAGCCCCCCGCCGCCCGCCATCGCCCCCGCCGCGCACCACCGGCGTCTGGAGAGTGCGATTTTCCCGAAAGGGTGACAGAGGAAGGAATTCCCCAGGCCGGCTTCTGATGCATGCGGCGGAGTCTCCCACCTCCTCCCGCTCATCCTCGTCCCCTCTAAAACACCCGCCCTGCCCCATGACCTCCTCCTCGGACACGCCGGAATCTCGGAGTCGCGCGCTCCTCTTGCGCCTCACTTCTCCCTCGCCATGCCGTCACCCAACGGCGGTCCCTATCACCTCGCATATCGGCTGGCGGTACTTACTCGGCGTCCCTGCCCATCAGTTCACACACAAAATAACACTGTCGGCCTAACCCGCCATCCGCACGCACGCACGCCCTGCACCAGGTCCACCTGCCCAGCCGCCACCACCCCCTTTGGGCTAATCCACCGTCGCGTCGGAACGTTCATATGACCATTGTTATCATCAACGAAACGTGCAGTGAACAATAATCCCAATCCCTCAAAAACAACCTTTACGACATCAATACAGCACCGATAACCCCAATCGCGTCATCGGCGACTTCACCTCTGCACCTTCCACATTCGTCCCACCACCCTTCGCGGGAACACACCCATCTCCGCCCAGAGAATCCAGAACATCCCAACCCATCATGGGACCCACCTCTCCTTGCGGTGCCTCCCTTTGTTCCTTTGCGCCTCTCCACCAACCGAAAGGCATCTTGACCTCATAGTGGCGTAAAACTGCCCAACAGGCGCACCCGCCGAACCGATGCTCTTTGATCTTTCCGTGGCTGCCGAGAATGCCGGATGACGCCACTCCCAACTTCAACGGCGCGAAGGTCCCGAACGGACTCCGACGGTAAGCACTTTCGCTTGCAGTGAACAATACAGTTGCCGTTGCGTTGCAGAGAGCGAGGATCAATATATGCAGACTCTTACTGTACAAATAACAACACAGCCCAGCGAAGGGTGTCGAGGTCGTATACTACGTATGATCAGAATGGAGCGTTGAGCGAGAAGTAGAAAAAGAGATCAGTCACAAAAAAAAACACAAACACTCAAATGAAACGTCCATTCCAGCATTCTAATACCTGGCTGTTCTCCGTTCCCAGCATCTGAGTATCCCAGAACATGATAACGTTACACCCGCCACACCGAACTGCGCCCTCACGACTGTGGACCAGCTCCTCTGGGACCCGTATACGGTGTTTGCCACTGCAATCCCCTCGATACCTGCCGCTGTTGCTGCGACTGCACAGAACCACCAGTGGGAACAGAAACCTGCTGTGACACCGGAAAACCTTCTTGTCCGGGCGGCAGTGCGTAGTACGCTTGCTGCTGCTGCTGTGGTGGTTGCGGTTGCTGTGAAGCCATCGGCGGCGGGTAGTACGGATACGGGTTCGCGTACTGTGGGTGTTGGTGGTAGTTCCAGTGATACGATGGGTAAGGCTGTTGTTGAGTGTGTGCATGCGGAGGTGGTGGGTAGTAGGGAACGTGCGATTGCGGAGGGGGGTAGTATGGCGGAGCGGCGTGTTGAGGTGGATAGGTTTGTGGGTGAGGATGGTGCTGAGGGAGTGGCGGGGGCGTTGCTTGGTAAGCCTGAGGTTGAGGTTGGGGCTGGGGCGGAGGTGCGGCAGGCTGTTTCGACGGACCGGCCACAGGCGCAGGCCCTGGCGCAGATACAGCAACAGGAGCGGGGGTCTTCGACTTCGCCTTTGACGCAGATCGTTTCTTCGCAGGTGCTTGCGGTTGCTGATGCGGCTCAGGAATATGATACGGCATGATACCATGGTTCTTATCTGGCGTGATGACGTTCTGTATCGGTGCGTGCGAAGCAGGTGGCGGGTGGCTTGACTGCTGCAGCTGAGCCTGTCGAATCTCTATCGTACCAACTGAAGTCGGCAGCGGCGCAAACCCGCCACTGCTGTGCGTCCGGTTTTGCATCTGGTATTGATCGACCGCAGCAGGAGTCAACGACTTCATCTTAGGCATCGGAGGTCCAGGACCTAGTGATCACAACAAACGCGGAATTCAGTTACTCAGTCAGCAATCCCAGATTCCTTCCTCGATGAACTCACGATTAGCATCTGGTCCTGTCGCTGGCTCGGCCGGTTTGTGTCCCACCACGTCTTCAGTCTTGCCGAACACAACACTTCCCCATCTGAATTCCCTCTTCAGGCCACGGTCCCAAAGCACCTCCACACACCCCGTCTCCTCCATGACACTCACGAGAGTCACCTCGAACACGCCCGCGCTTACTCGGAGCTTGATGCGAGCCATTGGCGGCAATGCCAACAGCGCGGCCTTGATCTTGTCCTGCTTCTGCGCCTTCTTTGCGTCCGAGATAGCCTGTATGTGGTTAAAGACGAACGTCCAGCGACAATCAGATTACAACATGCGGCGGACGAATGAACGGGGTACGTACAGGATTGTGCTGGGGGCACAGTACACTGACTTCCAGCTTTCTCACAACCTTCACGGGGGACTGAGATTGGTACTGCGCCGACGGATTTGGTTCAATATGACTTGGACCAGCTGTCAGTTGAGGCGTAGGCGCATGGAATGACTGTTGCCCTGGCATGGGCACCGGTGGTTGAAGAGAGGCCATGGGAGGAGGGGGCTGCGCTGTTTGATGATATTGGGCGGGAATCCCGTTGGCAGGAGGAGCCTGATCGACCGAAATGACTTCCTTTTCAGTGAAGCCCAGCACGTTGTAGACAATATTGGTGGCAGCTCCATCGCGAGCGCATGAGACATGGAATGCCCTAGGGCATCTGCCCTTGGTGCACTGAACAGGTGCCCCATGGGCCTTCTGTCTCGTCTTTGAGCATGCACTGCATTTCTGCATAACTATGCGTTAGCAAAGATACGGGATGGGTTTGGTATTACATACCAGATTCCACCGGTCCTTGACAATGGCGTCAACACCGAGGACTACCCTCTCCCTCACAAGAGCACCAGTGTGAGGATTGACGCCGATGTCTATTTCATCCACCCACGTTTCTGGCACAACGCTCGCGCACTCTTCGTGAGCCATCCATGGCTCCGATTTACCAGATCCACTAGCGCCTTCCTTTCTTCCGAACGGCGGATTGATGACTCGAAGCAAACCATCTCTGCGAGTCGAGACACAAAGGCAGCAAGGGAAGGCCTCGACCTCTGGAGCTTTTGGTTGTGGACCAAGCTTGAGCAATACCTTGGGTTTCGAAGGGAATGCAGTGCCGACAGGGACAGCTGCCGGAGTAGCAACATCTGCCCCCTCGTTGCTGACTGGTTTGCTGATGCGGATCTTCAGCTTCTTGGAGGGCTGTTCGGACTGTTCAACGTTCGTTTCTTCTATCTCTTCAGCATCTCCAGCCTTGCGTTTGCGACCATTGCTAGCATCGAGTAATTCAATCTCGGCCTTTGGCTTCACCTCTGCTTCGAGACGTTCTGCTTCCCGATCAGCAAGGAGTTGGTCAACGTCGATGCGAACGCTGCGTATAAGAGGAAGTAAGTGTTATAGTAAGCTCAACCGTTCTGCCGTAGTTTGAGAACAAGACGTGCCTGTAATTGACGCATGTACATATCTTTGCCTTTCGGCCCAAATCCAACCAGCTGTCAAGCGCAAAATTGACACTTTCGGCGCAGTTGAATCCAAGGTTGAATCCTGCATGATACCCCTTCGGGTACGTTATTACGAACTCCCCTTGTCGTTGAACCAACGTATTCGGTCTGCACGATGATTGTCCTAGAACCGTTGGAGATGCAAGGAATGACTTGTGGCGCAAGAACTGGGGACACTCCATGATATCTCTCGGGAAGTAGCCTGTATAGTTGTACGCAATTAAGATAAGTAGATTCATCGACACAAAACTAGGACTCGCCTTTCATGGTCTGTTCTAGTGCTCCAGATCTTGCCTGAGGCATAGCATACCAGAACTTAGGTGCACCGAAATGGATGTAGTTGATGCTGAAGAGATCCATATCTTCAACATGCCAAGCAAACGTCGCTCGCCACATTCCAAAGTAGAGATATGGCGTGTTAACACCAGGGAGGCCTTTAGAGGAAGCCGGTAGCAATCGTGACAAGGTCGACGGTAAATGTGCGACATTCCACGCCTTAGTATCATCGGTGAAGAGAGAACCTGCACAAAACGAGAGGTTGATCTTGTGCCTTACGGCGTGCAGCTGATGTACGAACCTAGCAAGTCCGCCCCGTACCATGGCGCTTTCCCCAACCCACAATTTCGCCAATACCGTCGCTCGAGTTCTTTGCAAAAGTCAGGAGTATAATCTGCATTTGTGGTCTTCGGTGGGAGCCAATCGTCGAGGGGCTTAAAATCTTGGAGGAAAGTTGCGTCTTTGGCAGCGCGCTCTGCAAGTTGAGCCTCCTTGGTAGCGCCCGTCTGCTTCGCTCTCCCCTTCTTCCGCGAGCTTCCCCCCTCTGCTCCTTGCAACTGCTCCGCATCCGCGTTGTTCTCGTCAACTGGAACTTGCGTCGACGAGGGCTGGTGCGCATGGTTGTTGTCCGATGCATCGGCCGTCAAGATAGTAGCTGCTGGGGACTTGTTGTCAGTGGACGGTGCGACGTGCAAAACACCCTCTGCTTCCACACTGATTCCTTCATCCACATCCATCGCAACGTGAACACCATCGTCTACCTCGGGTTCGTCCTTCACCATTACGACTCCAGCAAGCCCCTGTTCGTCGACCACTCCGTCCTTGGCCTTCTTCGGAACTCTCCTTGGTTTTCGTTTCGCAGGAGCACCAGCACCAGACCGTAACTCGATCTCGTCCTTGCCGGGAGCCCGTAAATCATCTGTGGCACACATCTCCGCCCATTCGCGAACGCTAAAGATCTTCCGTTTCTCGATGTTCTGCTGTCGAAAGAGACCGCCGTGGCCTATCATGTGCTGCTCGATGGGACTCTTGAGCTTTACATCTCCCAGTTGAGGGATTACGGACGGTAAGGCGTCCGTCCTGGACGCATATACATGAACGCCATCAGCATTGCTGCCTCGTTCCCTCATATAGAATAGGCTTAGAGTTTACTGACCACTCCTTTGGTGGAATAACTTTTACAATCCCACTTCGCATCCCCCAGCACTCTATCCTGTTCATGTACCGCTCGAAATCTTGGAACTCCACCATTGTGGGCTTGAATACAGGAATACCACGCTGTGCTAAGGGGTCGTCTGCAGGGTCGAGCCAAGGCTTGCCGTGTGGGCTGGATACGGCGGATGCATTGTCGTTGCCATAGAAGTGGTCTGGTTGAACTGGGGCTTCGGGTGAAGCAGACCGAGAGGGGGTCAAAGATGGTGTACTGCTTGCTGAATGCGACATAGCGATGTCTCCGGCAATCTGTGCAACGCGCAGAGCGCGCTATGAATGGTGAATATGATCGTCGGAGCCGTGAGCGGTCGTAGTTATGGAATAAGGGTGTGCTTGTTGTGCTTGGAATGAGCAGGGTGTGTGTGGATGTTGAGAGAGACGTCTTTGGCCCGGCCGTCGTCGAGTGCTGTTGTCTGGAGACTGCCCTGGCCAGTGCCCAGTCCCCCGACTCACACTCTACCGCGTCCACAGACTCCTGCCTAATATGGCTAACCCGGCCCTAAATGTTCCGTTGGCTGGTCACGTGTCGCATTGAGTATCTCTGGTGTTGTGGGCGCTCGACGCGACTCGCGACTCAATTCAGAACGCGTCGTCGGCCACACGGTCACAAGCTGGTGGTGAGCAGAATGTCCATTGTACCTGATATCTCAGATTTCTCAGATGACACGATCGCTTCTGTAGAACTCATATCCTTGGACCCAATGTGGGTCTGCACAGGTCCATTCGATGGCGAGACCACTGGAGCGGTGAACTTCCAAAGTACGCATAACCCCCAGTGGTTGCCGTTCATCATTCATAGCAAACATATTTGTCTAGAATCAAAGCTTTTGAAACCCGGGAAGTCTTATGCACTTGGTCGGAAGAAACAACCATTGACCGTGAATCACAAGACGATTAGTCAGGAGCATCTGGTACTGACTGTGAGAGGTTACTCGGAAGAGGATGCGGTGAGTTATACTTCGTCCTCATTGATCTATGCTAATTCACGGTATTTTCAGAGCGATCCAGACTTTGTGCCTACGGTAGAAGTGATCAATAAAGGGAGCAAACCACGAAAGCTCGTACGGCCAGACGAAAATGATATCATTGTGAATCCTGGGGCTGCTCATGAAATGCGTGACGGAGATGCTTTCTACATACTGACCGATATCTCAATAACGTAAGATTCTGACCTACCATATTGACTATCTCTGATGAGTTACAGGTTGCGATGGGAGAAAGTCTGCTGCTACTCTTCATTGCCCCGAGAACAGTTCCAAATTCCTGTCAAGGCATGCGCTGAGAACGGTATGTGTCCTCATCGTCGGTTGCTTATTCATACTCACCTTTCTTGGTTCAGGAATCTCTTTTGTAATGACGCCGCATCCCAGTGTGACGCATCACCTGGTTTCATCGTATTCTCTGAAGGCCGCTATAGCTGCTTCCCTCCTTTCTCTCGCTCATCTGGTCAAACCCGACTGGCTCGAGGCTCTCCTCGCTCTCGGGGAAACAGATGATACATCGACATCTGCACTTGAGCGTTCTTTCTCACTGCCCCGCATTTCTGAGCACAGGCCAGAATACTCCCCTTCCATACCTTCCAGCTTGAAGTCAATCAGTGTGTGGGAGCCAAACGAGTCGCGAGCTGACCTGTTCAGAAACTACAGATTCATCTTCGTCGGCGAGAAGGGTCGAGAAGCGAGTGCGGATGAAAAGGATCTTGTCAAACGAGGCGGTGGCGAGTATGAATGCTTCACTGTCAGCGGAGGCCAAAAGGCTTTCCATAACATACTTGCAAAAGGGAGCTCCAAAGCTAAGAAGCTTGTCCTGGTGGCAGATGAGCACTCGTTAGGAATAGCTGTTGGGAAGGAAAGTTGGATGGAGTTTGTGCGAGAAGCCGCAGAGTAAGTTCTCTGAATCCATACATGATCGTATTTTGCTGACTGTTGTGGATAAGCTATCGTCTCAAGTTCGTACGACCAGAGAAATTAGTTTCCGCTGTTGCCCACGTGGATGTATCATATGTCGACTGCACATTTTCCGATTCCGACGACAACGGTACTTGATCCTTCTTTCTTTTCTTCTGCAGGTACTGATTTAACATTCAGCTGCAGTAATTGACCGTTTTGCTTCGCCTTTACCCGAAGTTGTACCAAATACACTGCTCAACGAGCCTTCATACCCCCGGACGGCAATAGCATCGGAAGCTGCGGAGAACAGTTCGCGCCCGAAAAAGACCTTACTTCGTCGCCGTGGTGCTGGCCCGTCGGTCGGTGTGGCGACACCAACACAGGACGAGCAGCCGACTCCAATACAGACGACCGAGGCTCCTGCAGAACAAATCACGGCCGATCCTGATGCGAACGCAGCTATGGAACCTCCACCGCCTCCTCGTAGGAAAGTGCGTTCAAACTTTAAGCTGTGACTTTATCGTCTCGTTCAATTAACATGCGTTCTCTTAATAGCTTGTACGGAGGGCACGAACACCTGCACCAGAACCTCCTATCATTGGCATTGATGATCCTTCAGCTGTACTGGACGCTGACACCGTCATGAGTGCCGTCACTGCGCCGGATGCATCAGCGACGGCACAGACGCAGTTTGATTTACAAGTGGTACGAGACCGTATTGCGATCTTCATTTGGTATTGCCCGTTGACAGCGCATCGACGATAGCCTCAAACCCCAGCTCGCACTCGTCTCAAACGCCGTTATGGCACCATGCAGCAGTCATCGGCACAGGATTCCAGATCTGCTGCGACACAAAGCGAGGCTTCTGAGCCCGCTCACAAGAAATTCAAGGACCTCTTCGATCAAAGCGACCCAGATAAGATATCCCAGTCGGGGATAGAGGAGTACAAGACCATGTTCAGTCAAAAGCAGAGCTACACGCAGACCGAGGAGGACGCAGCAAGTGGGTCCAAGCCGTCTCAATTGAACGTCGTTCCAGAGGAGGAAGAGGAGAGTATAGCGCCCGTTTCCCAATCGCAGCCTACACAACAGCGTGGTCAGAAGCGGAAGGCAGGTGACGAGGATGTTGAGATGGATGACGCAGAGAACCCGCGGCATAAGCAGCGCACGTCGGGACCTTCGGGGCCAATCATGGGCAAGCCTGGTGATAAAGCCGGGTCATCTGAGACTACAGACAAGCCGAAAGGCAAGGCTGCAAAAATCATCTCCGCGAAGGCAGAGAGGAGTCAAGGCGCTTCCGGTGGCAAGGTCGACAAGGACGAGGCGTTCCTCAAAGCTGTGGCATCCACTAAGCGAGGCAAGAAGAAAGAGGACGACTTCGACCGGGAGTTCAACAATCTGAGAATCTCCAAACCAGATCTCCGACGTGAGGAAGCAGCGAATGAATGGTCAGTGCTGGAAGACTTTGGGGACGATAGAGATCTGCGAGGGAACTTCATGGTCGTGCTTGAGATGGAGGTTTACAAAAAGGAGCCTCGGACCGACCAAAGTGTTTTCAGACGTGGAGAGGGGCGGCTTGACTGGGAGGGAAAGCCAGACTTCAAGAAGTTCAAAAAGGTATGCCTTCATTTATTACAGCTTGTTTTACCTGACTTCCGCGCAGAAATCGACTGGAGAACGTCCGCCACCCATTGAACTGGTAGTCGAGGAGGAACCAAGGTTTAATTTCGGCACAAGTGAGTTACCCTCTTTTCTCCGACGATTATTTACTGACAATATCAACAGACTTGCGCATCGCGGCTACCCAAGGAGATTCCATTGATGGGAAGTCCCAGAACAAGCAACGGAAGGGACGGGAACTTGCCTCGGACTCTGACTCTGACGACGCGGCAGTCCCTGTGCTTAAACGACGACCAACGAAACCTAAAGCAGCAGCTGCCACTCAGAAGGAGTCTGCTCCTCCGAGCAGGGCAGCCAGCGAGAAACCTGTTGCAAGGCCCACTCGAGGGAAGGGTAAACAGCAGGCACTATTCATTGAGTCTGACGAAGAGCCCGAGGTGGCGGCTTCCGCCCAGCCAGCTTCCAGTGCACAGCGAGATAACGACGATAGTGACTTCGAGGAGCGCAGACCTGTCAGGAAGGCGACGACCCGGCGTAAACCCATTGATGATGATTCTGACGATGGGTTGGCATTCAAAGGCTTTGGTAGCAGAAGGCGGCGATGACTGCGGTAGACTGAGCGGTTTTCCATCGTATCTTATGCAAATGGTCTATTTCGTATATAATATAGTAATCCCTTTGATTTCACGACATCGTATATACGAGATATGACACAGAGCGTGACCAAGAGAGCGATTCGATTTTCAGCAACAAACGGATGTGAAGTAGCAGCCTACAACACAACGTGAACCAGCAATTATAATCGCCTGAAAATGTCCCGACAGCGCATTGAATATACCGCCACAGTAGTCCTGCACCACTAACTTCACCATACTATCCCCTCTTGCCGGCTGGGCACCCTCTGGACTTCCATCGAAATAAGATTTGAGAGATACGATACAGCTTGCGGCACAATGTGAAATGGGAGCCCCCTTCCACGGCACTCAGTACATGAGAGGTATTACCCGCCAAAATGTGCAGCGCGGATTGAGAAAAGGCCGCCTGATGAGTACTAGTGGTGAGTATATGAGAAGTTGGACTGGCTTGTTGCCACTGTGCCACTGACCGGGTACTGACTCATGATCCACATTCTAGAGAGGTAGCATAAGAGCAAAGCTTGATAAAAACCAGTGTCAATTACATAGGGCAAACGAGGAGTGAAGTATTCTTACTACTCTGAGTCATCAATCTTGGAGAAACCATCATCGTATTTTTCCCGATCTTTCATCGTCAACTTCACCATCTTGGGATCCTGGCCCGTCGGACCTCTCTCTACTGCCCAGAAAGAGTCAAGCCTACGTGGTTCATCGTGCCTTATGCTTACGCGCTCCGATCTCATAAGCCTGAAGCAGAAGTTCTCAAGCTTTGGGGTTGTCGCAAATTGCATGGCGTAGGCATTGACATCTAGCTTCTGCAAGTAGTCGTTGCCAGGATCGGGCTTACGAGGGGATTTCCATTGAAATGGTATGCGACGGTTCATAGCTCTGAGAATGCGGATCTCCAGGAAGGCGAGGGATAGAAGGTTATGGGTGACGGCAGCGAGTTCGTCCTGAGCGACAATACCCGCAATGGACAATCAGCATACATTTTGGATTAACAGCACAACCACTCACTAAAATCTGTCTGGTGGTTGAAGTCGACTCACCTTCATTCATGTTCACTATGAACCGTAAGTGAGTGATGGCCTCCTGCTCCAATACAGGCAGGTAGTCTTTCACTGAAGACCTGGACCATTCTTGAGAGCTGAAGTTTAGTGAGAGGCGAGACGGTCGAATTGCTTGCAAAACAGTGGTAAACCGTCTCAGATGCCATCCAATGTCAACACACTCCCAAACGGAAGCCCGACAACTCAAGGAGAGTGTGTGGTAACTTTCGACGGAGATGTGGAGGTAATCCAAGGTGGTCCACCGAACGCCTGAGAAATTGCCAAGTTGAGCCTGGGATAAGCGACGATTCCCAAATATATGCCCCTCCCCGACCGTAAGAGATGTAACATTTGGGAAGCTACGCATAAGAGCTGCGATGTTCAATTGGTTGATGGGTTGGAGAACCAGTTTGGTCGTCTTTGGATACACCGCCGACTCGTCCCTGAGAACATGCGTGCATTGGAGAAGCTTGATTTCCGATAGGTGATGAGTAAAATCAGATGGTAGTCGCAGATGTTTCGGTTCGTAGAGATCGAAGTCGAGCTCGAGGTAACTAACAGGAGAACACAGTTTTCCCAGTGTTTTGACAGTATTCGACCCAATCTCAAAGAGCGACACGGAGGTAAGTTTGTTGAGGGATAGGAAAGCAAGTGGGAATTGGGAGGAAGAAGAGAACCACTCCTCAGAAGAGGGTATGCTGATGATTTTGATATTTTCGGTCATGTTTAAGACACGACCAACCGCCAGCGCAAGGTCGCTGTCGAGTTTGGTAACACAAGTTTTGTTACAAGTCGCGAGGTAGAGTTTTGAGATGAACAGAGGTCGCCGTGGGTCTTGAAGGACGAATGTAGTGAATGCGAGGGCTGTGTCTTTGGCTTCTCCAAAGACACGATAGTTCGGTGACCTCAAGAGATAAGGCATTCCTGCCTTGTACAGCGTATGGCACGTCTGCATGAGAGACAGAACGGAAACAACTTGGTCCCATTCCTCCCACTCTACTCCAATGAGCTCGTTCACAACCAGGAGCAAGATGTCCCAGTTCAGACGAGGTGAAGCAAGGTGGCGCTGGTTAACATCCAGTGAGCTACTGTGGGTTTGACCTGCCGTGTATACTGCGCAAGTTAGTCTATCCGCTTCGAAAACAGTAGAAAGTACTACGTACTACTCGTTGAGGACATTGATGGGAACTGAGTGACTCGCAGTGCGGGGTCGCTCATTGCGACTCAACGCAGTGACAAATAGTGCATGACAGGTTGATATAAAAGCGCTCAAGAGAAACTCTGCATTGGCACGTTCTCTCAACTTGATTCAGACCACTCGGACAGGCTTCACTATAATTCTTTCTATCAGCTCTCATTGTTTTGCTTTCCTGTAGTCTTGTCTCCTCGCCCACTTAGAACCCTCGTCATGTCCGCCAAGGAGCCCTTTTACGGCTTTGTGCCCCGCATGGTTTCATCCAAGGCGGCTCAGCAAGTCATGGTACGTCTTTCCAAAGTCTCTACCACACTACAAGCTTACGACTATGGATCATAGAATGGTGAAACCAACCCTTTCACGAAAAAGCCATACTCGGGGCAATACAAGAAGATTTTGGAGGCACGGAAGAAGCTTCCGGTGTTCGGACAGATGGACGAGTTCTACACCATGGTGAGTAGATTCATTGCTCATATTGATGAGGGGAGGTCAGAGTCTGCTTCAGGGACGCGACACCTTTCTTCTTCAAATCACGGTGAACTGATGTCCTTGGGAAGTTCAATAAGTACCAGATTATTGTCATGGTGGGCGAGACGGGATCGGGAAAAACTACACAGTAAGATGCTTTTCTTGTCGTAATTGCTCTCAAATGGTACCACGTGCTAATGTACCTTTGATTTGACTTGTAGAATTCCGCAGTTCGTGTGCTATTCGGACTTGCCACACACAAGAGGGAAACTGGTCGCGTGTACTCAACCCCGTCGTGTAGCTGCGATGTCAGTGGCGAAGCGTGTTGCAGACGAGATGGACGGTGAGTGTGCTGCTTCTGTATTACCTCTACAACTACTCATTCGTCTGCGTAGTACCACTGGGAAAGCAGGTTGGCTACTCAATACGATTCGAAGACATGACCGAACCCGGCACGACTTTCCTCAAATATATGACAGACGGTATGCTTCTCCGAGAAGCCATGCACGACCCGGACTTGACTCGATACTCGACCATCATCCTGGACGAGGCACACGAGCGTACCATGGCCACTGATATCCTTATGGGTCTCTTGAAGGCACTTTCGCGGAGACGCGACGACCTCAAGATCATCATCATGTCCGCTACTCTCGACGCACTCAAGTTCCAAAAGTACTTTGGGTCGACAGCAGGCGACCCAGCGCCGCTGTTCAAGGTTCCCGGTCGTACGCACCCTGTAGAAGTCTTCTACACACAAGAACCCGAACCAGACTACGTTGAAGCTGCGATCCGTACAGTACTGATGATCCACCGCGCCGAAGACCCCGGAGACATCTTGCTTTTCCTCACTGGAGAAGAGGAGATTGAAGATGCTTGTAGGAAGATCAAGCTAGAAGCGGACGACCTCATGAACCAAGATCCTAGTTCTGTTGGACCTATCGCCTGCGTACCACTGTACTCGTCCCTTCCACCGCAGCAGCAGCAGCGTATCTTCGATGCAGCACCCGCAGCCAAGGGAGACGGCCCACCAGGTCGCAAAGTCGTCGTATCCACGAACATTGCAGAAACCTCACTTACGATTGACGGCATTGTGTATGTCGTCGATCCAGGTTTCTCGAAGCAGAAGGTGTACAACCCTCGAATTCGTGTGGAGTCGCTGCTTGTGTCCCCTATTTCAAAAGCATCAGCACAGCAGCGTGCGGGTCGTGCTGGACGGACGCGTCCTGGAAAGTGCTTCAGATTGTATACGGAGAAGGACTTCATGAATGAGTTGGAGGAGCAAACGCACCCCGAAATTTTGCGTAGCAATCTCGCGAATACTGTCTTGGAGTTGGTGAAATTGGGTATCAAGGTGCGTGTTTCACTTATCTTTCTCCGTATTCTTTACTCACCTCACGACAACCAATGTATAGGATCTCGTACGGTTTGACTACGTGGACGCCCCTGCCCCCGAGACGCTGATGCGTGCTCTAGAGTTGCTCAACTTCCTCGGTGCACTTGACGATGAGGGTGCCTTGACGCCTTTAGGAGCCATGATGGCTGAGTTTCCTTTGGACCCTCAAATGTCGAAGATGTTGATTGTCAGTCCGGAGTTCAACTGCAGTAACGAGATGCTCACTATTGTGGCAATGTTGTCCGGTTGGTACTTATCATCCTTGCGGTAGTCGTGACGTACTCAGTCTTCCTGCATGCAGTGCCCAATGTGTGGCTGAGGCCCCCGAATATGCGTCGGGAAGCGGACGCTGCAAAGGCACTTCTGACCGTTCCGGATGGGGATCATCTTACGCTACTGAACGTTTACAATAACTATCAACTCAGTGAGTCACCGTGGCGTTGTGTGTAACTAAAACCCCAACTTACTCTCCGCCGTAGACCGTGACGATAGGCAGTGGGCGTGGAACAACTTCCTTGCTGGCCGTGCGCTTGCACAAGCGGACAATGTTCGTGCGCAACTGCAACGCACGATGGAGCGGTTCGACATCGATCTCGTTTCGACGCAAGACGAACGGAAGCTCTACGTCAATGTGCGAATGGCGTTGGTTTGTGGGTATTTCATGCAGGTGGCGCACAGGGAGGGCGAGAAGAACCAGTATATGACGGTGAAGGACAATCAGGTGCGTGATTTGCAAATTGTCATGTGAAAATTCACGAGGATTGACGTCTCCGGTTTGCAGGTTGTTGGGCTGCATCCTTCGTGTGGTTTGGACACTACACCAGAATGGGTGATTTTCAACGAGTTTGTGCTCACCACACGCCCTTACATTCGTACCGTCACCACAGTAAAACCTGAATGGTGCGTGATGATTCTTTTCGGTTGTTCACGACTTACCAGATTACTGAACTTCACATGTCAGGCTATTGGAATACGCCACAACATACTTTGACTTTTCAACCATGCCGAAAGGCGAGGCGAGGCGGGCGCTGGAGGCGGTGTACAACAAGAAGCACGGCAAGCGGAAGGAACTCGATAATGAGAGCGACAACAGCACGACCCGGAAGTCGAAGAAAGCGAAGAGGACGTAGACAGTGGACTGCGAGCCTGTCAATGCTTCTGGTACAATTCTTTCTGTTACTTACCATAGATGATGTCCTATTGTATCCTACTGCCTCTCTGCAGGCTAGTTGTTGTGGTCGATGACGATATTGGCTTGAAAGTAAGATTTACTCGCGAGTCGCGATGTCCTCCATCATTTGTGTTGATGAATTGGAGTGTTTCTCTCGTAAAACATAGGCGAGGATATGATGCAAGAGGGGCTGCTGTGTTTTCTTCCACTGCAACGTCATGCGAGAGCGCTGCTGATCTTCTATCTCGGCCTGAAATCTTTCCCCTTGGCTTTCCAGAGGCTTTTGCCACAAAAGGAAGCTGATCGGTGGGGCACGTCTTATGTAATCCCGACTCCTCGGCGTCTACAGTGGCTATAAACACCCGCGGGTACCGTTCAGTTCCTCACGTTTCCCTTTCCATCCCCCTCCGTCGTCGTCTGCAACAATGATCAGCAAGGGTATGCGCGGAAGAATGCGACGCTGGTCAGCGCCCAGCTCGACACATCCTCCTCCCCCACCGAAGAACACACTGCCATACTTCGTTACGGAAGCCGAGCGCGCCACTATCGTCTCGACGCCGGAGTCGCCTCACGAGGCTGCTGCCATTCAGACGCGTCGTTCCCGCAAAGCTGAGCGAGAAGAGCGCAAGGACATCACCCGTGTACTGACCCCTCAGAAGACGTGCGTTCTCAACCTTCATGTCGTCATTCTGCTTCCGCTCATGCCCTCTGTCTGCTCATTAGTTATGAAGGCGGCTTTGGCAGGCCCACCAGCTTGGTCACTACATATCGCATGGAGGGTGGTCGTAGGATCGAGCGCAATCACCCTATGGTGGCCCCGCCTGACGCTGCGTATGGGCCCCACACAGTCTTCCTGCTTGAATCCCGCTACCCCGTTCACGGTGGACCGAATAAGACCACGCAGAACGAGCACATTGTCGGTGTATGTCGGGAAGCAGACTTCCCAGCTGTCTTGAAAAAGTACAACAGCGAGAAATGTGGCAGAGAGGTTCTACAATCTATGGATAACGCTGTATGGCCATGGAAGTCTAAACGACCGAACCAGGTCAAGTGGTGGGAGAACGATGAGGACCCCGCACAACTTGTCGAGCAAGCCCTCGAGACAGAAGTCCGAGGTGCCCATATCTCTGCCCCTCTCAATACCACCTCTTTACGAGAGGCTGTGGGTAAAGTCCCCGTCGAATTGCTACCCCATTCTCTGCCGTCTCTTCCGAGCGCTCAACGGAGAGCCTACCACGCTTCGGCATCCCTCCGTGCTTCTGACCCTGGTGATGCATCCAAGCCCCCCAGGACCTCCGCAGAGGATAGGGCAAACATTCCCGCGTCGTCGTGGGCACGTCCTCCCAAACCTTCTCAGGATGCCGACGACAATGTTGTCCCGACATACTATATTGAACGCAAACGGCAGCGGGACACCATCGCAGAGCGGAAGGAAGAGGAAGGCGGCCTCATGGCCGAACTCAGCGCCGGCATCCTCAGTGAGGGAATTGCGGCGCAGACGAGAGTCTTACCGGAGAAGATTCCTGTCGAGGTCACCATGCCCGACGGCACAGTTGTCCATCCCAGCGGGTTCATACCACCTACTCCCGAGACCGATTTCCATCCTCTTGCGTCTAAGGTTGCAACCGAAGACGATCCTATGCTGACGACCGTCAAAATCCCTTGGGATGAGGCTCTGTCCCCTTCACCGGAAGTGCTCGAGTCTACCCGCGCAGCTGACTCCACACCATCCTCGTCAACACCAAAGCACACACGGTCCTTCCACAGCAGTGCGGTTTCACGAGCCACGGAAGTCAGCACACCCCTCGCTCTTGCTCCTTCCCCTCCGGCGAAGGCCCAATCGGACGAGCTCACGGCTTTCCGAGGCAAATACCTGCGTACTTTGCACGAAACACCTTTCTGGCGCCCCATCCTCTCACTCACCTTCACCACCCGTCCCATCGCTCTCACTATCGCCCGGCTCTCTCGTGGCATGGAACGCGGCACTCCCTTCTACACCACCGTCGACCCAGCAGACCGCGCGCACTGCTCATCCTTCAGCTCCCGAATGCGCTCCCTGCGCATCTCGCGCATGCAATCCCTCACGTCCCAGATTACCCGCAAGCTTCAGGGCGAGCATGGCGGTGTTCCAGGTGTGCGATTCAGCGGCAGCGACAAAGGGAGGGGCATCGAGGGTGAGGCTTTAGATGCGCCGATTGACGCGAGTCACAGGCAGATCAAGGTCGGAGTAGCGGATTGGCACCCGCTTGCGAAGGAGATCAAGGAGACGTTCGAGTATGAGGCCGAGGAGAACGGCGCGCGGGACGTCGTGCAGGTGTTTGGATTGGACGAGAAGGGGTTGAGGACGGATGGGGTGTCGTGGGGTGAGCGGAAGTTTGTCCCGTTCAAGGAGAGGGACAACCGGGTTACGTATACCTGAGTTTTATTCCCTGTCTCACTCGGACATCTTCCTACCTCCTCTTGCTTCCTTCGACGTTGCTTTCCGTCCTCTCTTGTATAACAGTCACCGTCTTCGCAGTGCTCCTTTCCTCCAACACCGTATGCCCTTTTTTCTAACTCTACCTGATACTCCAACCATAGTCCTTCATCTACCCTCACCCTCACCACCACACTTACGATTCCCTTAGACCCACCATCATACAGCACCTTTTCCTCTACACCACACCCATTACTTATCCCTTCCATTCCTCTCTCCCTCTGTCGATCGATCTTTCTTACCCGTCGTCCTTTACAGCGTTGCATGTCTAGAACGCCAAGGCCTCCCCTACATACCTGTATTGATAGTTGTCTCTCTGCTCTTGCGTATATACAACTTGATTGACAATGAGCTCCACCTTGCGAGCAACTGAACGATTCAAATTCGATCATGCATTCCGCACATCGACGAATGAGCGATTGAACCATTTCATGTAAAGATCGCAGCATCTCGTTCATTCCACAATCACGACGGTAGGCTACTTCCGACTGACTGACGGACGGCCAACGAATACCAGAAGGTGTAAAGAAAACGAGTGACTAAACATTCGTAAGAGAGCTCGCCAACAGGATGAGGGGCGCAACTTGTAGTGAGGCAGTGAGCGAGCGAGGGAGCCTGAGCAAGGCACAAGAGGGAAGTATAAGGGGGACGGTTGACCTAAAAAACGTTAGGGTATGGTAATGGGTATAACTAAGGATAGACCGGAGGCGGGACGAGCACGCGCGCGCGTTGCAGAGAGCGGACGGTTGTGGAGATGGTAGTGGCGAAATAGGATAAGGTAAGAAAAAAAAAAGACAGAAAGAAGCGGAGGTAAAGCCAAGCCAAAATCCTTCCGAAGAGACGACAATTTTCCATTTTCGAAAAGGTCCCCAAAACCCATGCATGTCCGGGCAGGAGACGGAAGGGGTGGAGAAATCTTTACCGTCTGGTTGACCTGTATCCGTTCTGGAGGTTGTCCAATTCTGCTTCGAGGGCCTTGATCGCGCTGTGCGCCAGCTCGAGGTCCTTGTTGAGACGGTCGCGTTCTTGGATGAGCTGGGAAGATTGTCAATAAGAGGTATAAAGAGATTAGGGATTTGAACCGAGGAAAAAACTAACATGTTGTTCCCATTGCCTGAACCTCGCCTCCTCTGCCTTGACCTGCTCGGTGAAGCGCTTGCGCAACGCCTCCTCCTCCTCCTTGAACTTCGGGTTCTCGAACTTGCGCGGCTTCTGCTCGCCAGGCTTGCGCACCTCCATCTGCGCGTGGCGGTAGTTCTCGTAGTGGAGCTCCTCGGTGGTCGAGATGAGGTCCAGCATGTGCGTGCGGATGAGCAGGGAGCGGAGCTTGCGGAAGTCGCAGTGGTTTTCGTTCTCAACTGTTGCAGGTGATGCATTTTGGTGAGTGGGAGGAAAGTGAGGGTGAGGTAGACTGCACACATACCTTCGGCAACACCCCACATGTACTCACGACCCTTGACGACACGGCCATCCTCAGTGGTCACGTCCTCAGTGGAACCGATGATGGAGAAAGGCATGGCCTCCAAGAGGATACGCGCGTGTTCGGAGGCAGCGGCATCATCATCAGGCTCGATGAGAGGCTGGTAGATACGAATGTTCTGGGCCTTGATAGTGTCCCGAATCTACACATAAACACAAGTCAGGAAATATTGAGGACAGTTATGTCTATGGTACGTACGCGCTGCTTGAAGAGAGCCAAGTCGTTTTGGGTGAGGGTGTCGGCTTTGGCAATGACGGGAATCAAGTTGACACGGGTACCGAGACGCTTCATGATCTCAATATCAAGAGGCTTGAGACTACTCCGAACAAGGAACCCGCATTTAGCGACGAAATTCCTCGCAAAAAAGGACGAGAAACGCTACATACGTGTGTCCAGTGGGCCTAATGAAGTACAAACACGCGTGGACCCTCAAGTCAATCTTGTCTTGCCGCTGGGGCTGCTGTTCTTGCCTCATATACGCCTCATGCTGGTCGTCGATGAAATCGACAATGGGAGCCCACGAGTCACGGTTGTTGACATAGTCGCCGAACCCTGGGGTGTCGATCACGGTGAGCTTCGTCTTGAACTGCTTCTCCTCCAACTCGGCCTTGATAATCTCAACCTCGGTGAGCTTGTCGAGCTGCTTGTGGTGCCGACGGTTGTAGTTCTTGGGGGGTGAGAGCTCGGTGGAGAAGAGCGTGTTGATGAGTGTGGTTTTGCCCAGACCGGATTCGCCTGAGAGGAGGGGGTGAGGGGGTGAGTGGAGAGAGAGCGCGAGGGGAGAAAAGAGTGCTCACCGACGACCATGACGGTGAAGTGTGCGCCACGCTTCGCGACGATTTTGTGCCTCTAGAGAACGCGTGACGACGAATGAGCATCTGAAAGGTTTTTACTTTGCGCGGATGTATGCTCACCTGGTTGGGCAAGTTGGCAATACCAATACCATCAGACATGGGAGCGGGGGAGGCCATTGCGGACGACGACGAGGAAGGAGGGAAAGATGGTGTTGGACGAGGACGACGGGGTTGCTGTCGTCGGCAAACTCCAATTCAAGAAGACAGCGCATGAGCTGTTTGCTCTTGTTTGGCTCTCACATTAACCGAGTTCACTCAAGACGAAAAGCAGGGAGACAATAAATTACTACACTACGTGCCAATACTAATCTACTTTGCATGCATCCATAGTCCATCCAAATAATCCAGCATCCAGACCTATCCCTTCAAGGGTTCCTCAGTCTGCGGGTGCGTCGTCTCTAGTATTAGTTCTTGATGAATCGAGAAACCCAGACGTCTCTGGTTCTTCGCAGCTCGTCGCCCACCTGTCGTCCTGCAGAGAGTACAGCATAAGTGTTCCAGACGATAGAGAAGAAGACGAGCACACGTACTGTTGCTCCTGGCAGACAAACGTCTCCGGCGCACCATCCCAGTCCTCCAACACATCCTTCCCCTTCCCGGACTCTGTCCGCTCCTCCCTGTCCGGTGGACCAAACAGATCCAACGCCAACTGCGTATGTGACACGCCAGCATACGTTGTCACGCAACGTGGGTTGACCATAATCCTAGCAGGGAGGAATACACCATTAGGAATAGATAAACGCGGGTCTTCTTCCGCAGGAGGAGGATCGTTCGTCGGAAGGTCGGAAGCATCGTAATCCGAACCTGCGTTCGCGTCTGGGTCTACAACCGGTGTATCAGCCTGTCGCGGTCCGAGCTCTTCTTCTGCAGGTGCGGGTTCCCGACGTTCTACCGCAACCTTAGGCTTTGTCACTCGAGCATCGGAAACCTCCAGCTCCTCAGAGTCTAAGTCCTTAATACCCTCTCTGGCCTTGGAAACCCATAAATCTCGGCAGAACCACGCCTGTGTGCTGTCGAGACATGGCGCCTCAGGTCCTCTCTCCACTTTATCATCGGGCAATGTCGCGTTGTGGAAGTCAGTACCCGCGCGGTAACTGATACCGGCGTAGTACGACTGTTCGGGGTCAACAACGTGCGTCCCGGATTCGCAACAGAAGACCTGGAACGGCAAGTGCTGACTATACCGGGTAGCGGCGATCTTCTCGCGCGGAGGTACAGATGTAAGTGAGGACGAGGAGAGCGACGATGACTTGGACTGCCGGAATTGGTCACCGTTTATGTCGCGGGTACGCCACCTGTCATGATTATTAGATTGCGGGAATAGTGGTGGTGGAAAATTGCGAACATACCGGTCAGAGAAGATGAAGAAGCCATTGTGTTCTGCCCAATCCATACCACAGACCATAGCTGCTTGATTGGCGGCACTAATTTTGATGGTCTCAAGAATGTCGTTGGGGCACGTAAAACCTTTGAGCCAAATGACACGATGAAATTTGATGTTCCGTTTCTCCTTGAGCTCATAGAGCGGCTCAAGAGCGAGGTTTCTGGCATGAGCCTCTTCGAGGGGATAATAGGCCGCGGCATCCTCAGCGGTCATCCCTGGCACACGGCGTATGCGGAAAGATATGCCCAAGAGAGTAAGGACAGCTTCACACAGGTCCGTCAGCGTAGCCGTAGAGTCGGAGGAGTCGTAGTCAAGCATGGACACGAAGACCTTGGTGGTCCCGAGACGTTTGGCGAGCTGCACTATAACGGCGAGCTGGTCGACGAGAAAATGGTCTGCAGAATGTATGACCATTCCAATGTAGTAGAGGTGACCTTCTTTGACGAGATCTTCGTACGCATCCTCGTATTTGTTTTGGCCAAAGGGACGAGTGAGGGTGGGACATAGGGCGGCAACCCAACCGTTCAAGGTGAGGAGCTGCTCGATGGAGGAGAGCACGGACTGAGAGTCAATGTGAGACGAGTCTGAGCCGAGCATGCTAGATATTGTTTTTGAGTGACGCGAGTAAAATGAAGAGGAGAGTATGGTACGGACTATGGCTTCTGAAACCTGCTCCAATAATCCTCCAAGCCATTGTCTATGATGTCCGAGAAGAGGTCTGATCGCTGGTCCCTCCCCATGCGAACCTGAAGGAACTTGTGCTTGCGGGCATCGAGGGATTTTTCGCGAGTGACGAGGTCGAGGACACCTTGCTTCTGGATCTCTTGCGGGTCAGAGTAGTAGAATGAAGACGCAACTTTTGAGGCCGGAGATGACGGGGAGAAGAAGAGGAGACGAATGATCAGAATGGCCGCGATGAAGAGGAGAAGTCGAAAGAGCGACCGACGGCGAATAGCGACAGCCATCGTCGGGGACCACAGGGACTCACTGGCAAAGAAACTTGAAGGTGCTGTAGATGTTAGCGCGTTGTGACACGTGAAGGCGGGGGCACGTGCCGTGACGTCACAGCGGTGAGGGATGGAGAAAGTGTAGGGGAGTTGGATTTTTAATTTCTGGCGGTCCAAGTTGGTCTCTCCTGCCCAGCGATCTCCATCACTTTGTCAACTTTGGTCAATTTCACTCCCTTCAAATACCCGAACCCCCCTCGACCCCTCTTTATCACTCACCACCACCATGGCAGCAGAGCCCAAGCGCGACGTCAGAAACCACGTCCTCTTCGAGTGCGCATGGGAGGTCGCAAACAAGGTCGGAGGCATCTACACCGTCATCAAGACAAAAGTCCCCGTCACCGTCCAGGAATATGGCGACAGATACTGCCTCATCGGCCCCCTCAGCTACAAGACGGCCCCCATGGAAGTCGAACCACAGGAGCCAACTGACCCCCACCTTGCTGCCACACTCGACGCCATGCGATCTGCTGGCGTCAAGATCCTATATGGCCGCTGGCTCATCGAAGGTGCACCTCACGTCCTCCTCTTCGACACTGGCAGCCAGTATTCCCGTCTGGACGAGTGGAAGGGCGACCTATGGAACTTGGCCGGCATTCCCACACCACCAAACGATCATGAGACAAACGAAACCATCGTCTTTGGCTACATCGTCGCCTGGTTCTTGGGAGAGGTCAGCACCACCCTCTCTATTGCCCTCAAATTTCTGCTCACACCAGATCCCCCATTCATTGAATCTAGTACGTAGCCAGGTCGCTGGATATCGCAGTTGTTGCACATTTCCACGAATGGCAAGCCGGCCTCGCAATTCCCCTCCTCCGGAAACGTCATGTGGACGTGACAACCGTCTTCACCACTCACGCCACCCTCCTCGGCCGTTATCTCTGCGCTGGCAGTGTGGACTTCTACAATAACCTCCAGTACTTTGACGTCGATCATGAAGCCGGCAAACGCGGAATTTACCACCGCTACTGCATAGAACGCTCCTCCGCCCACTGCGCGGACGTCTTCACCACCGTCTCTCACATCACCGCCTACGAGTCGGAGCATCTCCTGAAGCGTAAGCCCGATGGTGTCCTCCCTAACGGGCTCAACGTCGTCAAGTTCCAGGCTATGCATGAGTTCCAGAACCTGCATCAGACCGCCAAAGCGAAGATCAACGAGTTTGTACGCGGTCACTTCTACGGTCACTACGACTTTGATATGGACAACACCATCTACGTGAGTATGTTCTTGCAGCAGGAAATCTTTCACTGACCCGCGATGTAGATGTTTACGGCTGGCCGTTACGAGTACCGCAACAAGGGGGTTGATATGTTCATAGAATCGCTTGCTCGTACGTCATTTTCGAAATTTTTGTGAAACTTTTCTACACTACGTCTTCCAGGTCTCAATTATCGCCTCAAAAAGGCGAACTCCAAGACGACCGTCGTCGCGTTCATCATCATGCCCGCCTCAACCCACTCCTACACCATTGACGCGCTCAAGGGACAGGCTGTCACGAAGCAGCTGAAAGATACTGTCGCCGAGATTCAGAATAGGATCGGCGCACGGCTATTCGAGCATGCTATTCGCTCTAACGGGTATGTGTTCTCAACCCGATTGATTTCCGTGAGATTTTCCGACATACAGTTTCCAGTGATCACAGTGTCAATCCGACGCCGGACGACCTCCTCTCCGAGGAAGACAAGATCCTCCTCAAACGTCGCATCTTTGCGCTCAAGCGGAATGCCCTCCCACCCGTGACGACGCATAATATGGCCGATGATAACAATGACCCTATCTTGAACCAGATCCGACGTGTACAACTCTTCAACCATTCAAATGACCGTGTCAAGGTTGTCTTCCACCCCGACTTCTTGAACTCCAACAACCCTATACTCGGACTGGACTATGAGGAATTTGTTCGTGGTTGTCATTTGGGTGTCTTCCCTAGTTATTATGAGCCATGGGGCTACACTCCTGCCGAATGTACAGTGGTATGTCCCTCGCTGATCTCATCTTCGAAAGATCCGGTCTTGATGCGGTTGCGTTTTCCAGATGGGTATTCCCTCAGTGACCACTAACCTCTCCGGATTCGGTTGCTTCATGCAAGACTTGATTGAGCGCCCTCAGGATGAAGGCTGCTACATCGTCGACCGTCGCTCCGCGTCCGTCGAAGACTCTGTCAACCAACTCACCGAACACATGTTCACCTTCTGCGCAAAGACCCGTCGGCAGCGTATTAACCAGCGCAA
The DNA here is from genome assembly GCA_021029105.1 of Cristinia sonorae. NCBI lineage: Eukaryota > Fungi > Basidiomycota > Agaricomycetes > Agaricales > Stephanosporaceae > Cristinia > Cristinia sonorae. Next base: position 950,553 of record JAEVFJ010000004.1, on the reverse strand, counting down.
CCGCGTCGAGCGTCTTTCACCGTTGTTAGACTGGAAGAATCTGGGGATTGAGTACTCGAAGGCGAGGCAGTTGGCATTGAGGAGAGCGTACCCCGATGCGTTCTATGGCGCAGGAGGTGAGGGAGAGGAGGAAGAGTTTGAGTTCAGCAGTATGGAGAGGGTCATTCCGAATAGCGTGCCTGCGAGCCCGAGGTTCAGGATGACGGGTATCGCTACACCGGGTGACATGGGTACCTTAACGGAGGAGGTGAGCCTACAGTATCCTCTAGTGGTGCAAACAGATATACTGATGGCTGTGCGCAATAGATGCAAGCGCTAAACACCAGTGACTACCGCGGGGGTCATTGGCCCGTCACAGAAGAAGACGAGGAAGAAGGATACCCATTGTACGTCCATCCCCCTCTCGTCTCTTCACATCAATCCGTCAAGCTGACACAAACTCCCAAATAGCCCTCTCGTCATGAAGGTCCGCTCACGCGCAAGCTCCATCTTGTCCGGTGCGAGCACACCGGGTGGTGGTCGGTCCAAGAGTTTGAGCGAGAACGATCTCCGAAAGGCAGACGCCGCTTTGAGCCACGTCTCGCAGCAGGACGGCGTGTCGAACGGTGTCAACGGCCGTCATTAATGGCCACAAGTCCCCCCTCAACTCAACTCATACCAGCAAAGGAACTGTTTCTGTGAATGCAAGGGAAAGTGTGAGTAGTAATTCTTTGCTGGGTGCATATGCAAACACATCTATTCTCCCCGTCCCATCATGTCTCTCCCATCGCTTTCGCCCTTTCTTCTTCTTCTTCTTGTACATTACTCCTCTCATCCCCATCCCATCCCATCATCATCCCTACCGAAATAACCCCCCTCCCCCCTCTTGTCTGCTCTAGAATTCTGTCTGTCTTGTTAACGCCGAACACTATGCCCTGTTGTGACTGCACACTTTAACACGTAACGTGAATAACGTTAGTTAGAATGAATGGATTTTACCTTACACTTCACGATCACGAACAAAATGTGTGAAGCAAAGAGATGCTCTAAGGTTATTAGTCGAGTAACGCTATTGAGCAGTCGTCACCGGAAAGATTAAGCAAAGATGGTAACGACAAGAGCAAGGGGGAAACTTTTAGATGACAATCTCCTTCGCCGTGGACTTCGTAGCCGCCGCCGCCTCCTCCCTGATAATCTGCTCTCCCAACTTCTTCACCTTCTCCGCACTCGTCTGCGCCTCCACCGCCTGCGCCGCCCCTCCAACACTCCTCACCTCCCTCGCCATCACCTCCACCGTCTTCCTCCCCACACCCACCGGTGCCCTATGCCACCTCACCACCCTCATCCCGACGCCCGCCAACTCATGTCTCCCCAAATACCTCACCAACCTATCCACGACCTCCTGATCCGCATCGTACACCTTCACGACCCTCTTGTGCGTCTTCCTCTCGAAATTCTCCTGCGCCTTTTTGTGCACGAACGGACCTTTGATGACCGTCCAGAGCCGACGTTGGGTGGGGAGGGACGCAGGGCGCGTGATGGGGACGCCCAGCGCGGAGGCGGCGTGCGAGGTGAAGTGGAGGAATAGGTTCAGCAGCGGGAGGTGGTGGGAGCGGAAGTGCAGAAGGGCGAGAGGGATAGAGTGCGTGCGTGGGTGGTGGTATGCGGCGAGAAGGGAGCGGCCGTGTACAACTTGGGAGGCGAAGGAAGCTTCGAGCTCGGCGTCGGTGGGGGTCAGCGCGACTGGTTCAGTTGGTGCTGGGGTGGCTTTGGGTGCGGATGCAGGTGTAGAAGTCGCCGACGCAGCGGGTGTTGGCGGTTCAGAGGATGCGGAAGAGTGTTTTGGCTTTGGCTTTTGTCTGGTCGAACAGCAATGTGAGCAAAAGTCAGCACAAGCCCAAACAACGAATTGAACTCACTTTCGCGACGTCTGTGCAGCTGTATCCTTAGAAGATGACGATGAAGGCGGTTTGCTACTCTTCTTGTTGTCCTTCCCACCACTCCCACTGCTCCCGATACCACGGTCACTACCAGCAACCGTCGTTGACTGGAGACGTGTAGAAATACGAGTCCGTGACACGAATGTGAACACACTCCGACATGGACGCGTCAACGTCGTTGCACAGAGTCCGTACATCCTAAAGAAAGAGCAGAGAAAGATATTAGCGTCAATGCCAAAGATGGTCTTGTGTTTTTAAATTACAACGGCTCTCTCACCTTTGCACGATGGTGATGACGGGGAGTGAAAGGAGGGCTGTAGGCGCCCAATGTGCGTTTGTGCAGGATCAACGATCTCAGATCTTTTCTGACTCGCTGAGTTTGAGCTGTTTCGAGTAACTAGCTTAAGTTACAGCACGTTCGTATGCACAGAGAAGTGGATTAATTCCATACGTGGGGACGCGGCGAGCTCCCAAGTATACAGCTACTATATCCTACGAATACTCCTATGCGACAAGACGGGGGTCCAAGGGGTTGCAATGCTATTGTATGAAATTTTGAATGAACTGCGCAGTTCATGTTTGAGAAATATAACGGAAGAAAAACGACGACAGCGGAAGAAGTGGTGACATTATGATAGCAAACACGATGTAGCATAGAACAGACAGCGGAGACGAGACGAGAGCGAGGCGACACTCAGCAGAGCAACAATTAGCAAGAGGATGCGGTCTGCTCGAGTCGAGGTAAGTATGACTTGAAACATGCATACTGCGGTGGAGAAAAGTAACTCACATCTACAGGCAAGATGATGGAGACGATGAGAGCGTGGATGAGGGAATATACATTGTAGTCCGAGGGAGGGGGGTTCCAAGAATGAATGGGTGCAGAGGTTGGTGGTACACGTCGTAGAAGCCGAAACAGTGAACAAGAGCGAGGGGATTGAGTGGTCGTTGGGTTTCTTGTCTTACTCCTCATCTTCATCGTCGACATCGTCGAGCTCTCCAGCAAGAGCGGCTTTGAGAATGTCATCCTCGACGAAGATGTTTGTCTCTCCAGGTATGTTGGAGCCACGGTGGCAGCTCGCAGCGTGCTTCCACCTGCAAAAATCAGAATCGTCGCAGAAAACAGTAGGGAGCAGGGGAGCATACCAAAAGATCTCCTTGACCTGATACCAAACGAGAAAAGTCAGAACGCTTATCGAGATTTCTCGAGCATGTGAGGACGGACCTTTGCCTCGACATCTTTTATCCCCTCCATCGGGACCCATTTCTTGCACTTGTGACATTTGCCCTGACGCATTTGCGACTTCTCGCCCTTCCCGACGTTGTCGCGCTCAATGGTACGGAACTCAAGTGGCGGAGAGAACGGTGTACCAGAAGTCGATGAGATGCCTACAAGGATATGTTTGTTGGTAAAAGAAGAGAATATTTTGACATGATGTGATTGCCTACCATGTGAATTCAACATGTGGTAGCTAGAAGTAGGTGAAGGTCAGTATTGACGTGACAGTTTTGTTCAGAAAAATACTCTGTGGATATCTCAAGTCAGGTGCTGTACAATCAAAAGCTCAAAACTCAGACTGACCACTTGTAAGCCGAGAATTTCATCGACAATCGAAGCTTCTTGTTTTCACCGCCGCGCTTCACGCTTTCGCAGCAAATGGGGCACACGCCAATCTGAGAGTGTCGCATCAGATTTCTCAGAAAGAATGTAGAGTCCCTCAGTTACGCACCTTTTGTGTGCCGCGCCCTTTTACGAATCTTGGCGTGTACAGATCGAACACATCGCGCGGTCTATTCCACTGCGTACCCGCTAAGCCAGATCTGTCATGGTAGATTATACGTCAATGTCAGTAACGCCGGAGCGACGGAGGGCGGGAGAAGATCGAAACGCACCCCCGTTTTCCATGTCGAGTGTAGGAGCACACAGGGAATTGTCTGTACAACAAAGCAAATTGATCGTCCATCTCAACGTGTTTCGGGAACGTGCGGCGAGGATATACGACGGGCCCTGCTTGAGCCTCCTCGGTTTCTTGACGAGGTTTCTTAGCCGGACGGGCAGAATTGGGGACGTCGACACGAGGGCGTTTGATGCGCTTGCGGGCTGAGCTGTCAGGGCTGAGGGAGGATGTTGAGGGGGTGCTCTCGATGTCCTTACGGGACGACGACGAAGCGGTAGTTTCCGCAAGGAGAGTTGTAGAGCCTTTGATCCTCGCTCGAGTGGTGTAACGCCGTGGGGGCTCCCAGTCCTCTGGAGTAATCACGGATGCAGTTTGAGACGACGCATCATTCGTTACCTGAGAAGAGGAAGAACTGGTAGGGGCTGAGGGGGTGTTGTCAGGTTCTGACGCCGAAGAAAGCGTCGAGACGTCCGAGAGGGGAGATAACCCTTCAAGAGCAATCAACCGACGCCGCGACTCCGGCGAGGTATCTGGCCTGGAGGACTGTCGACCACGAGAAGAGTGAGCGGGAGTCAAGACATCATGCCCAGCGTCGGGGGATGATGTGCGCAGGATGGGAGAGATCGAGTTTGTTAGGTTCCAGTATTGCCCGGGTGACTGGAAGAGAGGCTGCAGTGGCGTGAAGATTCCATCCTTTTCCATGATATCACCTGCAGGAGAAGGGAAATGGGGTGTCCCATTTTGCATGGGCCGAGCGAACGGCGAAGAGGGGGTCCCGGAGAGATTGAGAAGTGCGTCCGCCGCGACCAGCCTCATATGCTGTGGTCTGGCGGGATTCATGGGAGACTGGGCGTCGAGTTGCGACCAGTGGTGAGTGTCCGGGTGCTCAGGACGATGGGGGGAGTGATGAAAAAGGAAAGCGGAGGAGTGAGAGCGAGCGGATGGATACATGAGGGGGTCGTGGGGGTAGGATACAAAGAGAGGGTCGTTCATCGCGAAATAAAGAGGGAAAAGGAGAGGGGGGCCTGGGGCAAGGCTGGGATGTGGGTATTTCCTATTGAAGAGAGCTCCGGGATGGGATGTCGGGAGTAAATTGTGCCTGCGGTTTGAGGACGACGGAAAGGGACTAGTGGCCTTTGTCGTTGCCGTGAACGACGAGGACGAGGCTTAGGTCAGGGCTGCGACGACAGAGCTGATTCCGACGCGTTGTTTGCGCGTTGTTTGGCGACACATTCTTAGGTAATCACCTCTCGTCCCTCCACATCATCGCTCCCACTGGCAGCAGCCTCCCGCCACAACCATGCCTGTCCCCGCCCTCCTCCTCTCCTGTCTCTCCGTCCTCCTCCTCCTCACGTCCACCGCACATGCGACCGCACTCACGACCGCACTCGGCCCAAATGAACGTCTCTGCTTCTTCGCCGATGTCGACAAGGCTGGCGAGAAACTCGGTGTATGTTCTCAGTAATCTATCTATGTGCACGACCCTTCGCTAACCCCTCCCAGTTCTACTTTGCAGTAAGCTGTTCCCACTATATACCTCCTGCATCTGGTCACACCCTTCCAGGTTCAATCCGGAGGCTCCTTCGATATCGACTTCGAAGTAAAAGACCCTAACGACAAGGTCATCCTGGATGGCATCCGCGAACGTCAAGGCGACTACGTTCTTACCGCCAACACCGTCGGCGAATACGCATTCTGCTTTGAAAACGACATGTCAACCCTCACCGAGAAACTCCTCGACTTTGACATTACTGTCGAGAGCGAGCCGAGGCGGGATCCTCCAGCAAAGCCAGGACAAATCGCGGAGCAGACGAGCGCGTTAGAGGAGAGCATATTCAGGCTGAATGGGATGCTTTTGAACATCAAGAGGACACAGAAATAGTGAGTTCTTCGGCGTACTTCCTCCTGAACACGTACCGATACATGCACAGCTTCCACACACGAGAGAACAGAGGTTTCGATATTGTAAGGTCCACCGTGAAGTGAGCTTCAAGTATCAATCTTTGTCATGCATATATCTCACTGTCTTCGCAGCCGATTATTCTGGTACATGGTCCTGGAGTCCCTGGCTGTCGTTGGTATGGCTTTGTAAGTTTCCTCTTTCTTGACCGCCGTGGCGGCAAACAGCTGATCAATCTCTAGCGTTCAAGTGTATGTTCTCCAGACATTCTTCACGAAGACGGGGCGTCGGTACAAAGTATAGAACATCTTCATTGGACTTGGATTTGTTTTACCTTATTTATACCATTGCTTTGCGTGATTGAAACTCTGACCTGCAAGATGAGTTCTACACGTGGCGATCCTCATGCTGGAGGCCATGTTGTTTAGCTGAACACGACACCTAGATAAAGTACATGCGCATACAAGCAACGTTCGATTTCTTCAAGAAAGGCTTCACCACTGCACGCGCACAAATCGGACATTCAGTACGGCAATCTTATGACGTCTGAATCTTCATGTGAACGGATTTTGCCCGAGTCAATTGATCGTAGCCTGAGATGAAATTTAGTCACGGCATTCCGGGAATTCTGGGCACAAACGACCGACACGTACCGAACTTGCTCAAACTTACACCTCTTCCGCTGTTTTTGACTCCAGTCCAAGCAAGTGCGGGGTCTAAGTAATCGCATCTGGCGGCGATAACGGGACGTATCAAGCAAGGTTCAGCTCTGCTCCGCCGTTGGCCAAGCCCAAATACAGTTCGCGACTCACCGGTTGAGGAAGACGGTGCCCGTCTCCAATTCGTCGACGAACTTTAAGAAAGCCGTTTCTGATTCTGGGTTTTGAGAGACATTCGTCCACACAGAGGCGGTCAGACCATAAGGTGAGTCGTTCATCAGTCTAATGGCCTCTTCGTCGGAGGAGACTTTCTGGATCCCGACGACCGGTCCGAATGTTTCTTCCTGAATGCATCCGTGTAACATGTTAGCGGACAAATAGTTGAAGGGCGAGAGGATCATTGCAACGTGCCATCATGACGTCCATGGCTGCGAGTGAGGTGACGGCATCAGCGATATTGGGAACGGTACGGATTGGAGAACGACTAGCTTACTATGATCCACATCGACCAGAACTTGCGGCGCCACATACGTCGTTCCCCTATGCATACTTTCAACGATCTACTCGAGGTGGGGCAAAGCACCATTTCGTACTTACGCTTGGGCAACGGGGAACAAATCCTCCGGAATTAATGCCTTCGCGCCAGCAGCGACTAGGAGGAGGGTGAGTTCCAGGATACGCTTCGCCTAGCTGCATTATAAACTCACCCGCGTCTGCAACCTGCTTGCGAATACGCTCTGCACTTGCAAGGCTCACCACAGGACCGAGGTTCGTTTCGGGGTTCGTCGGGTCACCAAGACGATATTGCTAAAATAAAATAAAATTGAGAACATTAGGTACTAGACGTCTCAAGATCCATCAGTGGAAGATTCTCATTCACCTTCACGATGTCAACAACCTTGGAGACGAACGCGTCGTAGACCGCATCATGCACGTATATCCGTTCTATGGCACAGCAGCTCTGTCCAGAATTAAAGAGCGCACCATCCACAAGCTGCTCTGCGGTATATTCAAGGTCTGCGTCTGGTCGCACATACGCCGGGTCCTTGCCACCGAGCTATGATAACAGAGCACTCAAGTTAGCACGCCGCAATAAACGTCGGTCATATGAACTCCGTACCTCCAATGCCACACCCTTAAACCCCTTCGCCTCCACCGCGGCCTTCTCCACCGCCTCTCCCCCCACGACACTCCCGGTGAACGAAACGAAGTCCACAGCGGTATGTTGCACGGCAAACGTCGTCAACGCGGGCGTCAGATGTAAGGCTTGGATGATATCCTCCGGTACGCCAGCACGCGTGAGAGCAAGGGCAAGACGTTCGGCGGTGAGAGGCGTCTGAGGGGAAGGTTTGAATAGGACGGCGTTGCCCGCTATGATAGCAGGAAGGACCGAGTTGATGGATACAAGATACGGGAAGCTGGTAATGCAGATTGCTTAGCCCTTACCCATGGGACTGGGAGCTACGACGAAATGCGACTTACTTCCAGGGTGCGATGACCAGCACGACTCCCAGAGGCACACGCTTGATATATCTCTTGAACCCAGGCTTGTCCGTGTCCTTCAGGCTAACGTCCGCCAAGGATGATTCTGCGATACTGAGCATATACTCTGAACGTTCCAATGTCCCCCGAATCTCTCCAGCGTTCTGAGAGATTGGTCTGTCCAAACCATGCGACGTCAGCGCATCCAATGAACCATTGTGGCTGGATGGATGTATTCACCGGCCCATCTGCCATGTAAGCTCCTGCACGATATCGTCAGACAGTGCTTTGAATTCTTCCTGAAGTTCATTCGGCATAAGCTCTCTGATATTGCGCACAATGCACAGCTACTACCGCACCATGAATTTACGACCGATCGCAATGCGATCCTTCAACGGAACCTTGCTCCATGACTTCTGAGCGGCAGCAGCCCGGTTGATCTTCTGTTCGACTTCCTCCTTGGAAGGATAGGCTCGAACGACGTAGATCTGTTGACTGTGAGGCGTTCTGGTAGATTGGGATACGTCGTTTGCGGACATGGTGACTATAGAGAGTGCAGATGGTGGAGAGATGTTTGTGGTTTGGGCCAATTGCCTCGACGAGATTAGATTAGATCACAACTACTCCAAAATGATCACTCGCGACTTCTCGGTCTGCATCATGGTGCATGTTGGGTGACCTAGACCGAGTGAAGAGTATTGAGGGTGGTGAAGGATGGGTGGAATATACCGTCCTTAAAGCATCCAACGTCTCCGACTGTTACTTCCTCATCCGGCGGGAGCGGGGTCGGATCCCGGCCTCCTTTAGGGTGACCGTCACCCTTGTTGAGTAGCTCTTGCTGGAATGGCCTCCAGTGCTCCATACTACACTTCGATGTCCACCAGAAGCAGGAAGTGGAAATGTTGCGCGTTGGCCTGAGTGACACGGAAGTGGTGAGGTTTTGGAAGGTTCGCAGGAAGCCAAAGCCTCTAGAGAAGTGTCTGTGGCGTAGATCATAGTATTCACAAGGTGTAGGATGGATACCAGAAACAATGAGAGCAAAACCGACAAGGAAGCAAGTGTGGTTTATTCACAGTAACGGTCTCCGGACAGGCCGCTGTGAAACGCCTACCGACATCGGATTTCCCTGGTATGCGAGTTCGAGTCACCATAAATAGCCCGGATTTCGAGAGTAACAGGCCTGATAATACAGTACCTACTTAATCCAAGCCGAGGTAACGATATAGTACATGATACAATCCATAAAATCCCGAAACACTTAGTCCATGTCCTACTCGCCCCATCAGCCTTAAAACGAGGGCTGTCCTAGTCAACCCATATCCTATATCCCCCCAACTCCGGGCATGACTTCAACAACGCATCCGATCCGAGAGTTCCAAGCAGTGAGGTGTCATGCAAACGTCTCAACGCAACGAGGCGGCGCCATTGAGTTCAAATTTCGCGCCGGTGAGAAGATTCCGTCTGCATCATTATTATGAGCTGCGGCAGGGGATGGTGACCTGAGGGGAGATGATGCGGATACACCAGTAGCGACCCTTCGGATCATATCGACCAGAGCAGCTGCATCAAGCGCGTGGGGACGGCCCGGGGGAGAGGGAGTTGCGGATGCGCGAGGATGTGGCCTCATTGTAGCTTGAGGTTGGTTGGCGAATAAGGATTGGTTTACGGTCATGGCGGCAGGATGTGCAGATGGAGCACACATATTTCCTCCTTCGAACAACCTTTCAGCTATCGAAAGACCGGTCAGACTCTTCCACATATCAGGAGAGAAATACTGCAACATACCATGATGTTCATCCACGGAAATATTGTGTCTAATATGCCTTCCAAAGTACGAACTAACGTCTTCCGAGCTCTTCCCACTCTGTTGACCTGTTAATCCCTGTTGCTATACGAAAGAGTAAAAGTGCCTACACTATAGAGGTTCGCGTTGTCATCGTCACATGCGATAGAAACTTGCAGGTCCGAATCCTTGGATATGCAATAGATTGAGTATACGAACGGATGATTTGGACGAGAGAGAGCCTCACTGTCACAATCTGATCCGAGACGATATCCACCGCATCGTTGGACTGTAACGATGGCAAGATCAACTTGAATGTCGTGATTGTATGTGAGAGACACGAGCACATACCGAGCTTGCATAATCGACACAAACACTACTTGAGCCACGTTCAGGACCCGGGTCAGGAAGATCATCGTAGCCAGCATGCGCCTCAATCTTCTTACCCCCAAGGAAGAACCGCCGGCGTTTCATCTTGTAGTAGTTCAAAAACACGCATTGATTCGGTTCCTTGCCACGAAAACGAGTGTCAATTGGAGAATGAATGGATATAACGAACGATATTTAATGACATACCATTTTACTACTGTCGACGTCATATGGGCCCGACTTCTTCATGGGTGCCCCCGTTTCATCGGCGCGGAACAAGACTTTGAGCTCGCCAAACGCAACAAGACCGTCACCAGAGAGGTCGTGCTCGATGTCGCGAATGTTGCCTCTGTCGCACCACGTTACGGTGGTCCAACACTTCGTCTTGACGCATCCACGGACGAGCAAGATTTCTGTGTCCCTCACGTCCAAGCCCAAATCCCCGGCGTACTTCTGCCACTTCTCGTAATTCTGTCGCATGTACTTCGTGATGGCGATATGATGATTGACTGTCTCCCTATGGGCAGAGTCGGTAAGCAGCAAAACCGCAGCTTGTCCCTTAGTCTGGAACCAATAGGGACTGTTGGTAGTATCAGATGACGAGCTATACGTAGAATAATAAATCAGCGACATTAACAGCAATGTAAGAGAAGAACGTACTTGGGACCCGACATGACGCGCACCGACTGACTGACGACTGGTCCAGGGGGCAAGTATGAATCCTTTCTCTCGATTACAGGCCGTTTCCCGTTGATCGTAAGTGGTACAAAGTCTTCGGGAACACCGTAGCGATTTATCCGATCGGTGCTTGGAGCGAAGACATTGAACATACGCTTGAAGCTCCCATCCCGTATGTATCCCACGTCGCCAATTGTCACCTCGATTATCTCGTCGTCGTCGAGGCAATCAGGGGACGGATTTGGATCCCACAGTGGATAGCCATGCCCTGCTGACGAGAGTTGTTCAGCGTAAACTTCAATGGGACATGCGGAAACACGATCGCGGTGAGCGTGGGTTCCAAACATTCGCATTCGGAGTGTTTGTTATGGAGGAGGGCGAGGTCGAGGGGGGGGGGGGGGGGGAGCGGTGGAGCGCGGACGGGACACTCGAACAGTCTCAGGAAGGAGTATATAAGGTCACACTTCAATGAGGTACCAGGTGGATATCAGCAGTGCTGGTTCAAGCCCATGAACCGGGATCACAGCCTTGTCACCTCGAGGCGATGTGACAATAATCATTGTATTTGGTTTCCCAAAGTGACGAGCCCGTATCCAAGAGCCATTCGCCCTGAAATACCATGGCATCTTGCAATGTCAATTGTAGCACTCCGAAATGAGAATAAGGGGGGCTCACCAAGCTAGGATCAGGACGAGGAGCGTTACTGTGGCGAGCCTGAATGCTGTTGGACGCCCAAGCGATGTCTAAAGACACCGCCCCAATCGATGCCAGGCTGCCAATGCCTGTCAGTACTGATAACATCACGGACCCAAGCATGTATGGTCGTCGCTTGCTGTGGACGTCCAGAACGTGTATCCCATCATGTAGCACGGTCGTCCACACAGCAACAGGGTAAGCTAGTCACAGAGCAGTCACAGGACGGTGGACAACGTAACACTGGCAAATGTAACACAATGATGGACGACCATACAGTGAGATTAGAATCCATTTGACTTCCATGGTACTCAAGCACCAACGATAGTGAGAAGTGACGAACCCGGACCGAAAGAGAGCTGTAGAAATTGATATAGAATGAAGCAGAATATAAACAGGACGCGAGAGGAGGTGTCCAAGTTGAGCTAGGCCTCAGTTGCACGGAGTCTCTCAGTTGACGAAGCGATGACTATGAAAGGGCTCGGGGCTCAATCGGGCCCGGAGGATTCAGCAGAGTTTGAAGCTGAGTGTCCAATGTCAGACAGGGATCTAATAGAGAGACGCGGGAAATACCTGGTCCAATACGACGGATGTGGGGATTTCCTGTCCTTCGCCGCTATTGCTACCGTTTTCTAATGTGAGGGCTATGCTTTGCTCGTCCTGGACGGAGAATATGCTGAGTACCCATAGCTATTGTGGAGGGGATATTCAATGCGTACCTGGTCACCCTTGCTGCCCACAACTTTCTTTCCCTGGGCCTTGCCGGAGGCAGCACCCGCACCACCGGACCCTAAAGGTTCTTCTCGGGGCAAAATATCAATCAGGAAGTCGAACTGGTCTGATTTACTGATGGCTTTCGCTATGTCTGCCCGAGATAACGTTCGCCGTTTATTCGAGTCGGCGATGATGAAGGCGCGAGCTGTGATCTCGGCAATAAAGACTAGAGGTTGCATTAAGGTAGATCCAGACAGAAAGTTTGTAGGGAAGCTTACTTTCGCATGCCTTGCAGAATAATATTGGAGCTACATCGGACCAGCCAGGTGAGTTTGCCATACGCGCCACTCATTGCAATGAAGACGTACCGTCTGCAGCAATCATCTGACAGACACAGCATAAGGTATCTACAGTGCATGAGCGTAAATCAGATACTCACCTTGACGTCGGGGTCACTTTTCATGACCTTCTTTATCCTAGCTAACGGCAGAGGTGGGTGGCGGTAGTCCGGTGTTTCCTGTTCAGCTGCATCAACCTGTCGTTGCCAGAAGGATCGGAGGAATTCATGTAACGGCTCTCCTGGTCGAACGAAAGGTTGTGTGTTGGTCATGGTGGGCAATGAACTCCAGTTTATTCGAAGTGATTGTGAAAGTGAGTGGTTGAGAAGGTGAGAGCCCAACAGAGCCGATCATCTTGGAATGTTAGGGGAAGATAAGATAAGATCTGCAAACGTGTCAGGCGCTTAACAATGTTCGGTTTGTATGGTGGCGTTCGCCTACTGGCCCGGTCCCAATCTTGACCTTGAACCTCCTCCTCGCTGTCCTCGACAGCGTCCACACAACGTCGAACAGCGCCGTCGCCGTCTAAACAGACCGTCGGAATGCGTTGGCACATTCCCTTCCTCCTCCCGACCACTATCTTCGGGTTATGCTATGGCGTAAACGCGGACCCATCAGCTTCAGCGGGTTCTGCGCTTTACCCGCCCGGACTGCAGCCTCTTATCAACCGTGCAAATGCACTCCTTTCTGTGGGCCAATTCAACGATGCTGTGAAGGCGTACTCGGACGCCATCGGTAAGTGACCATGGAGTTCTGACGGGCGTGGCTGCTCACAACAGCTTCTTAGAGCAATCACCGGCGGATTATGTACTGTATTATAAGAGAGCAACGGCCTACTCTGCTCTCAATCGTCATGCCAATGCTCTCGCCGATTATGATCAAGTCTTGTCCCTAACCTCGGACACTTTCGACAAGGCACATATCATGAAGGCGAGAATTCATGCCAAAGACGGTCACTTCTCCGCCGCTAGAGAGGCCATCAAGGCGTATACGACGAAATTCAAGAACGACCAGAGCATTCAAGAAGTCTTGCTCACCGTGTCGGAAGGAGAGTTGGCCGCGAAGAAGGCGAAGCAGGCAATGAAGGCAAAGTTGTGGCAGGCATGTGTCGAGGCAGCTAGCACCGCGCTCGGTGCTGCCTCGCACTCTATTGATATCCGGCAGCTTCGCGCCGACTGTGCCATTGCAAGCGGAGATATAGAGGGCGCTGTTGGCGACCTAACGTGAGTGTGCTGCTGGCCATCCGCAATTATAGTTGTTTAACGCATTATTCGGTATTCAGTCGTCTCAGCCATTTAACAACACCAACAACCGAGCTCCTCATGCGGATATTCCGACTCTCCTACTTCCTTTTCCCATATCCTTCGTCAACCAACCCTGCAATGGCTACCCTCAAACAATGTCTCCGTTACGATCCCGACTCTAAACAGTGTCTTCCAGCCCACCGGCTGGTTAAGGCATTCGACAGGACATTCAAGAAACTCGACACCGCAGTTTCGGAGGAGAAATGGCGCGAAGTCATTGACTTGCTCATCGGATCAGACCCAGCAACAGGTTTTGCGGCCAAGTTTGACGAGACACTTGCGACTCACTCGTCACCAGAAGCCCTTTTCCTCCCATCAAATATCCCCATTGCCTCGCCAAAGCGTACTTCCCCTCGGCGTGAAGCAATTCTGCGCGGTCTCTGCAAGGCATACGTCAATCTTAAGATGGCTGATAAGGGACTTCGATGGTGCGAAGATCTCTTGGCGATGCATGGACACGAGAACGATTCCGACGGTCTCGTGGGGCGCGGTGAAGCCGCTCTGAAGAACGAGGAGTGGGAGGAAGCTGTCCGGTTCTTTGAGAAGGCCTTCGAATCCAGCGGCCGCTCCAACCGGGACGTGAGTACTCTTGATTGTGGGCTCTGAGGCTTCTGGGTCCATATGACTGACCTATTATTGCGTCGGTCAGATTCACACGCGCTTACAACGCGCACAAAAGTTATTGAAACAGTCCAAGCAGAAGGATTACTACAAAGTCCTCGACGTTCCACGAGACGCGGACACGAAGACTATCAAGAAAGCATTGTACGTGTACCCGCTCCGACATACTTTCGATTGATCCCTCATTCCTGTGTTCTTCAGCCGTCGAGCAGCTATGAAAGCACATCCAGATAAAGGGGGTAGTGAAGCGAAGATGGCAGCTGTCAACGAAGCCTACGAAGTTCTCAATAACCCAGGTGCGTCATCTTTCCCCATTCTCGCACACACAAGCTTCCTCAGCTCACGTTCTTTATCTACCTTAGAGCTGAGAGCACGCTTCGACAACGGCGACGACCCGAACGACCCGATGGCTCAACAGGGTGGATTCCCCTTCCCAGGCGGTGCCGGTGGTCATCCCTTCGCACAGTTCTTCCAGCAGGGCGGAGGAGGCAATTTCTTCCAAGGAGGAGGTTTCCCCGGTGGAGGAAGCTACCAGTTCCACTTCAGTCATGGCCACTGATGACCGGTGGTTTGGCTTCACGCTTCGTAGTGCTTCTGCTTCTCTTCGTGTATCTGGCCGCAGTCGTGTCTTTGTTGTATTATACCTATATCAAACGCCCTTTACGTTGCTGGAACCCCCTCATACATACGGACATTCGCCCCCTTATTGTGTTTTAGTAGATTATATGATCATGGTTATGTCTTCAGCGTAGCCATACGGATCCGGAGTTGTTGAAGGAGCCGTATCTTGTCTTGCGTCGACGTCGTCGCACTCTAAATAGTGACCTAACACAAATAGATCCCATAATGAACACTTTCGACCAAAGCCGAGTTAGTTTGTGGAGACGATTCAGAGGAAGTCGTTTAGTGAACTGATTAGCGACTGGCAACCTTCACGCCACAATTCACATCTTCACATTCCACACATAAATATGCGATAAAATGAATGAATGATATTGTTGTTGCTCTTTTCTCCAATACAAGTACATGCAACGAAACCCCAGTTCAAACCGAAACCGACACCGCTTTGTCCTTAAGACTGGAGAGTCTGCATGACAGCAGTGAAAGCGGGCTTGGGCTTGAAGTTGGCGTCGAAGAGCAATGGGTTGGATGACGCCCTCCAGGAGTCCTGTCGACGAGAGAATTTTGGTGAACATCGCGCAGAGAATTAGCCGTTACGATGAGACAAACCTTGTCGCTGACACCCCAGGAGGTGATGGAAACGCAAGCGGGAGTGTTCAAGCAAGCCTTGGTGACAGTGGTGTAGTCGTTGGGTGAAGCATTGACAATGTCGAGCTCTGTATATAAACAATACAGTGCGATGAGAAAACTATCCAGAGTATTATGAGCTTGGAATTTCTCACCAGTGATGGCAACCTCGACGCCGGCGGAGGCAGCGAGGGTAAGAGCAGCCTGGGCACCACCAGCACCGCCAGCAGACAAGTGCATCTGGGTGCCGATGCCGTCGATCAACTTGGTGCCGGAGCCGTTGATCTTCTTGACGAGGTTGACGAGAGCAGTCAACTTGGGGTTGACGCTGTCGAGGTTGTAGTCGTTGATGTAGAGAATGGCCTTAGGGTCAGCCTTCCTTGCGGCCTGGAAGGCGATCGTAACGAAGTTCTCGCCGAGGACGTTGGAGAACACGGAAGAGCGAAGGCTACCGTCCTCGTTGAAGATCTCGTTCACGACGTCCCAGGAGCGCACCTTGCCGGCGTAGCGACCCGCAAGAGTGGCGATGTGGTTCTGGATGACGGAGGTCAGGGTGGCAGAGTCTCCGATGGCGGAAACCCATCCTGGAAGCTGAGAGTGCCAGACGAGGGTGTGTGCACGAATGAGCATGTTGTGTTGTGTGGCATAGGCGACCAACGCATCAGCACCGGAGAAGGAGAATTGACCACGGTTTGGCTCAGTCTAGCATGGAAGTGAGTAAAAGAGGTTGGTGATCCGAAACCGAGAACTGCTTACAGCATCCCACTTCATTGAGTTCTCAGGGGTAACACCGTTGAAGTTGGCAATGGTCACTACAGAGAATTACCAGGTCAGTCCCTGATCAGCGCAAGGGAAGACGAAACCCACCTGAAGAGTCAGTAGCATCGTTGAACCTGTTGGAGTCAGTGGCGGTTCCCCAGAAGATCTTGCCCTTGTTCTTGAAAGCACCGCCAAGGCCAGAAGAGGCGACGGGTCCACTAGTGGAGGTGGGTGGGTTGGCAGTCGAAGCGGGAGGTGGCTGGGCAGTGACGGGAGGGGGAGCAGCAGCTCCGGGCTGGCACTGGCTGTAGTAGTCGTTCAAGAAAACGCAGGAAGTTCCGGCATCGCAGGTGGTTGCACCAGAAAAACCGATACCCTATCAGTGAAAGATGTGTCAGGAGATGGTAAGAATATACTGGTGAGGATGTGGACGTACGCCACCTGAAAGTAAGGATGGTCAGTTATGGCAGACTCAGAGGATAAGTAGAGGATAGTGCATACATTGACCCCACACCGCAACAGCGTTTGCGGGAACGGCGATGAGAGTGGCCAAAGCAACGAAAGCGGCGAGGGACTTCATGTCTTCCTGAGTCTGCTTGAGTTCAGTTCGTCTGGTGAGGACTTGATGTCTCCTCCACCCCAAACCGACCGTCCTTAAGTACGCAGACGACTGCCACCTACGACAACCCGAAGAGCGTTCATTCATTCATTCCGAACCACTTCGATCCGAAACTTTCGCCCGACTCCAAAGTTAGAGAGGCCATGGGACGTGCCAATGGTTCTCTACGATGTCGAGAATTAGCCGGCGAATGTCCTTCTGAAAGCATGCGTTCATCATGGCGTTCACCATGAAAGGAATATCCTCCTACGTGGTGATCCCGGGCCAGGTCACGGAAGGGCGGTTTTTGCAGCCGGATGCTGGATGGCATGACATGAATGGCGCAAAAAACGTCCGAGGTAGCGATCGTCTAGAGTGATTATTTCCAGTTCAGGATAAGCTGGAGGGTTGGGGGATGCCGATTGAGGTATTCGTGGATGCCAAGACTTTTACACGTGAGCTCGACTTGAGGAAAAACTACGGAAGTGCCGTTCAGTTCAGCAGCGGAGAAACATGTCGCTCACTCAGAGCTCGTATGGTTCTTCAAATACAACATCATGAATTGCGGGTGCGAGATGTAGCGACTGTCTAAGACTGCGGAGTAAGTATAGTACAACAAACCAAACGAAAAAGACCCTGTGATCAAGCATACAAGCGCTTTGTGTATCTGCAAGTTTCGGTTGAGTGATGAGAAGTAACGCACAAAACGCGATAAAATCACGTACGAGTTCAACCCATGCACGCCTCCCTCAACCTGCGCACTCGCAGTGCGCAACTCAAATCGTACACGGCCTTCCTTTACCCCAGATTGGAGTTCTTGGACGCTTCTGACGCCCATGTCCTGGAAGGAGTGCTGCAGACCGGCGTACAGGTAAGGAAGGAAGGCCTTGACGGAGCCCTTGTCCTGCACGTCACCCGACACTCCCTGCGCAACTTTTACAGCAGAAGATTCGGAGAAATACCGCGCGGTAGCAGCGTTCGCATGAACTTGATCCTTCTTCTGGCGGTTAGAATCCTTGTGGCCTGGTTTTTGATTGACACCGTTGACCTTCGCTGACGGAGGTACTGGTTTGCCCTGTTCCATTGCTTCCTGCGAGTTCCGAAACGTTCACGTGAAGTTCGGACACTGTGATGCGGGGTCACTCACAATGCTTCCCATTCCTCGGTATGCCTTAACGCGCTTCCCCTCGTGATAGAAATACTCTCCTGGTGCCTCGGTAGTGCCAGCGAGGAGACCTCCCATCATGACAGCACCAGCGCCAAGCGCCAATGCCTTTACAATATGACCAACGTTACCAATGCCTCCATCTGCGATTACAGGGACACCGAATTGGCTGGCAAACTCTGCGACTGCGTACACAGCAGTGGCTTGCGGTCGACCGACTGCCATGACCTCCTGGGTGATACAGATCGATCCAGAACCCATACCAACACGAAGACCGTCAGCACCGGCTGCGATCAAGCTGGCTGCCTGTTCGCGGGTGACGACGTTGCCAGCGATGACCTCGAGGTTAGGGTAGGTCGATTTGATCCATCGAATCATCTCAATTTGGAAGATAGAGTTTCCTTGCGATGAGTCGAGGATGACGATATCAAGACCGGCTTCGACAAGGAGGGCTAGACGTTCGCGGTCGGCGGGACGGGTGCCAATCGCAGCTGCTGCGTAGAGCTGCTTGCTCTCGGGGCGTTTTGAGGCCAAAGGGTACGTTTGGTTCTTCAGGAGATCAGAACGGGCTAACAGCGATGTCAGACAGCCTGCCTTGTCGACGATAGGCAATTTGCCCTTCTTGGAGACACGTAGAATGTCGTTTGCTTCCAAGAGGGTGATGCCCTCAGGCGCGGTGACGAGATCCGTGGTCATGACCTCGGACAGCGGAGTGGACGGTGACGCAAACTGAACGTCCCTGTTCGTCACGATCCCGAGAAGCTTCCCACCGAGTGAGCCGGAGTCTATTGAATAGGACCATGAGTAATCCGATACAAAGCTGACATTGTATTAGGTATTAATTCAGAAAAGAAAAAAGCATGTCTCCGCACATCACACGTGTAAAACGCGTTGGCTCGGAAGAACGAAGGTTATAGCAATATATCTCATCTTTCAGCAACGCAAGTGGAATGATCACACACCTGTGATTGGAATACCAGAGAACCCAAGCCTCTCCTTGACGTCGAGGACATCCTCTACGAGATGTGTCGGGGAAAACACTACCGGATCGGTAATGAAACCGTTTTCGTGACGCTTGACGGCGCGCACCATAGCTGCTTGCGCAGCGGGCGACTGGTTGTGGTGAATGACACCTATACCGCCGAGGAGCTACAAACGGCAGGGAACGTCGGACACATGGTCATTGACGCTTGGTGTGTGTTTTACGGGCTCACCGCCATCGAGATAGCCATCTCGCCCTCCGTGACGGTGTCCATTGGACTACTCATGAATGGAGTCTTGAGCACAACATTACGCGTGATTTTGCTCTCGGTGATAACTTCCTGTGCACCAAAATCGATCTTTCCTGGGAGCACGAGGAAATCGTTGTAGGTAAGACCACCGTGGACCCGATCATCCATGAGCTCTTGAACTGAGAGCCCATCGCGAGCCTTGTAAGTTTTGAGGTGCTCGAGAGCGGTGGACGGGTCGAGATATTTTGAGGACATGGTGAGGAGGAAGGAAGATGACCGCGGGCGTCATTCTGCACCGAAAAAATAAATCGCGAGCAACCCACGTGGAACGGATCAAGTCGTGAGTCATTAATATTACGATCTCAGCTTCCTCAACGACTTAGAACTTGCTCCAATGGTTGAGGTACGATGCGCTACAATTGAGCACAGCACTCAGCTGATACAGCCGAGAAATACCATGGCTTATAATATATCAAACGGACAAGAAGATCCAGAAGAGGGTTATTAGACCATCGTAAGTACAAGTCTGAGTATATACTGAACGATCAGAACTTTCAGAAGGACATGACTTCATACTCGCAAATATCACTGTCCTGGGAAGACAACATGAGCTTTTGCATGCGAGACGGTCGCATTCAAATGAAAACTCACATCCCGATCCTCGTTTACAAACACAAAACAGTCGTCACCGATCAAGACTTCTGAAGGATTACTGTTTGGCATCAACCCCTCGGGCACTTCGACACGACGTGCAGGGAGCTTCGTCAAGGTAGGTCCAGGATAGTTCTTGGGCTTGCCAAATCCTACAAGCCCATGCACAAACGTATCGCGGTACTGCATTGTAGAAAGTACGTTACCCGACTTCACATCCCTGCAATATTTCCTTGCCCCAAAAGGTGCAAAGTCATACAAGAAGAGCGACAGGTCGCCATCAGGACGTTCACTCCGCTCTTCTCCAGCCGCATCGATGTACGAAGGTCCTTCCATGATGGTCGTCATCCCACTGACGGTCCAGAAACCACCAAACGGCGCAATAAAGAGACCGCAGCCGGAGTCAGACCATTCCTCCCAGGTCAGCAGGCGTTTCTGTTCTCCGGTAGCTGCCTTGGTAGTGAACTGGCCGAGGATGGTAGACAGAGGGACGATGAATGTGGACGATATCGACTCCCCTTGCCCATGCATGACAATCGCCAGAATGCGCCCTGTGCTGCTCGGATAGAACGGTACACTAGGGCCGTGGAGCTTGCGTTGTGATGGAGATGTCTCGATTGATATTTCTGATGGCGAAAATCGTAGCTTCGGAGACTGGAGTCGGCATACTGACGGTGAATATGGCAGAAAAACTGCCTCCACCCCATGTTCTTCGTGCAGAGCGTGAATGTCGACCACAGATAATATGACGGCCTGGTCGTGAGAGCTATAGGTAAACAGGAGATAATTCTCCGTGAGGAAAGCGTAACCGAATTGAGTTGTCGAATTAATTTGCTGTTGATACCGAGATGAAATAGAGTACGGAGAATCGAAGAAAAGTTTGAACATACCACAACCATCTTCCCTGTTTTCCACTCGTAAAGTACGAAGACTTTCTTGATTTTCGTCATATGGTCCAACGAGGCAATACCTCCCAAGTAGTCACCAAACACTGATATACGTTCGAAAGCAACAATAAGGCTGTATCCACTGCCGATATCGACGGAAAGCTCTGCCTTCCTAGCAGCGGGATGTGCATCTCCGGTCGTCATCGACAGCAATGTTAACTTCCCACTGCAAGATCCGACATATTTCAGTTCCCCGATTTATAGCAGCTGACCGGAAAAGCTGGCTTACTGGTTCTGCGAAATGACTAGGAGATCCTGAGCCGGATCTATCAAAACATCCTCAAGATCCTCCGGAGCGATTTTAACATCAACCGTCCATTCTTTCTCCGGTATCCCTCGACAAACAGAGGGTATCTGCATGACGTGAAGGTATCCGTCCAGGCCAAGCCATATCAAGTGGTCTCCGTAGAGTTTCTTCCACCAAGTCGTTTGGCCGGTGAAGGTACGCGTATGTAGTGGTTTCATCGCCTGCCAGGCCTTCCTACGGCGTTGGAGACGGTCAAGGCGCTCCCCTGGAGTGAGTTTACTTGGAGGACCGTCCTCAAAAGCATCAAGTGCCAACTCGTTCTTGTATTGGATGGCGGTCGATTGACTAACGACTAGGTTGAGCTGCTTGGAAACCTGTAAAAATTAAATAGTCCAGGTTCAGTCTCTCGTGATGTAAACAAGAAACCTATTGACCTGTCGGCATCGTGCAACACTCTGCAAGTCCGAATCGAGGAGGATCTTTTCAATGAGCTCCGGAGGGAGATCGTTAAAACCGACCATTTTGTTCAAAGAGGCAACTGGTCGAAATCAAGTTCGGCTTCAGGCTATTTATCTTCCTACCGGCGCTCAGCGCATGCCATCAACCTGAACGAAATGGCGAGACCAATCAGTCAGTAAAGTCCAGTCTGAATCCCAGACTCGAAGACAACTCACGGACACGCCGTAATAGCAAGATTGTCGGTTGTGGCGTCTCAAGATTCCAACAAGTCGCGCCATGGCGAAGCACACATCGAGGAGGGAAAAGTGAAAACAATTCTAGAGCTAAATTGCAGAGAATGATGTTGTACAGCTTGACATGCAGACAAGAACGACCTGGCATAGTAAGACAGTAACAATTGTGCGAATCATGCCAGTGTCCAGCACAGGGAACGCAGAATGGCATATAGATACACGTACGTACGAGAGGTGGTCTCACCCCACCAGACCATAACCCATCAGTCCTGCTGTTCGTCCGCGTCAGCCTCTATCAGCTCGAGGTACCCCTCCGGAACCAACGCATGCTCTCCGTCCTCTTTTTCTGCCACCGCCCACCCAACACCACCCCCTCTAGCAATAATCTTCACGACCTGCCCTTCTTCCAGCGCCATCTCCGTCGCCCCTTCCGGTTCAAATGCGTACAACGCACGATAAAGTCCTGGTACGAGAGGACCGTCCTCTGGATAGTCATATTCTTCGTCGCCCTCCTGGTACTCTTCGCTGTCGTCATCTTCGATTTGGTTCCCTGCTGCATCGAAATTTCGTTCGAAATCGGTATGTGACGGGCCTCCACTCTGCTGGCTTTCACCCTTTCCCCAACTGAAATGACTACTGAGAGTATTCCAGCGAAATGAACCCCAACCCTGCTGACGGCTCAACTCCTCGTCCTGGTCTTCAGTGGTTTCCGGAGTCGTCGAAGATGTCGACGAGTTCGATAACGTGGAATGGCGATACCGAGCACGGTTCGGCCGTGGTACGTCATGCCCGCGACCCTCATGCCGGTCGTCTGATGGAGGGAAAGCAAAGTCTCGAACTTTGATAATCCAAGAGCGGGCTTTGGACGCGCGTTTGGTCGCAGAGGAAACGATCGACGATGACATCTTTTCCAAATCCTTGGATTGGCGCGTGGAATGTGCACTGGAGGAATGTCTGGAAAGCGCAGCGGATGTACGGCGTGAGACGGCTGGAGAGGGAGGGGCCGGCCGAGAGGATGTAAGGGATTCGCGCTGTGAGACTGAGAGGGAAGATGAGGAGACGGTGCGTGTATTGATTGGGACAGCAATAGGACCAGTAGATGCTCGAATTGCACTTTGCGGAGGTACGTTCATTGTTGGGGTGACCGGGTTTGAGGCGGGATCCGCCCCTTTGACCAATGGCTGGAGTGTCGGCGTGGCTTCCCCATCAAATACGGGGAGGTTCGCGGCATTTTGGGGGGTCGGTGGGTTGATATCCTGCATGTTACGTGCCAGTTGAATGCTGAAGTCCTCGTCTGGAGGGGTGAGGAAAGCGGAGCTCGGTGAGGGAAAAGGAGAGTTGTTGGAAATACGGTTCCCAGATCGTATGGTAAGGTGTGGTAGATCTGCAGAATAAATGAGAGGGTGTTCGTTGAAAGATGTGCTCAGACTGACCGTTTTCTTGCACCTGGGCGACCGCAATTGCCATTCGACGCGCTATGAGATGGATGTTGTTGGAAGAGAAAGGCTAAATGGCAAAGCTGAGATGGCGGGATGCGAGTCTGAGTGAGACCTGATTTGTCCGTGGTTACCGTTTGCACTATTATCTTCCTTCGCAACCGTCATGTGCCTGAACACGACTCGAATAAATATCATCCATGGACAATTCAGTATACTTACCTCTCACAATAAGTGCTTGCGCGGGCGAACACTAATTGTCCTTGACTGCAATGAGGTGAGTGGTGTTCTCGTGAGCTTATGTTGACATGTCTGAATGGTTTCCGTAGAACCATGATTGCTGGTGGAATGGCTCATTTCAGATAGATCTCTTGCCCCGGGGAGATCATCTCATAGATGTTTTCTGCGTACTGGATCCGTGCTTTCAACGCATCGTTTGCACGATAACGCACGGGCAGTGCTCAACCTCTCCATTCCAGCTCCCAGGCGTAGACAGAGAAGCTGCCTGGTGCCTTCATGCGTTGGCACAGGTCGCCATATTCTTCAGGTACTCTACCCATCACTACCAGTACCACCGTCGCCGCTGAGAATGTCCACCGATACCATTGAGTCTGCTACGTTTGGTACCCAGAACTAAACTCTGACCGTATTCCAGAGCGGCATTTATCACGCTGCTGAGGTCCACTGTCGCGGAATGACTCCCCATCCTCCTCCTCCTCTCTGATCATAGTTGCACGCAGTGCATGCACTCTTTCGACGTCTTTGGCGGAGGGAAACACAAACTACTCACTCAGGTCCGATCAGAAAGTGCGTGTCACAGTTCTCCTCGCGTTTAGAATTGACACCGTCTCACCGGTCTCTTCGACATCCACATTCTCGAGAATCAATGGATAACTTATACCTCACATAAACGCGATACGAAATCACGACGTGCATTGGCGACTTTATGGGACAAGTCGTGAAGGATTTCATATATTCCTTTCATCCTAGCTCCGCTCGCCCTCCAATTGGTCGAGAGCCTGTGTTCATGAAAAAGGTGAAAAACTCAGACTTTTATGCCACTTTCACTTACGATGATATTCGCGTTTGCACGTCGTGAATGTCCTTAATGATTTCCATCGCAGTATGTATGTATGTGTGCGTCGTGTACAGACGTTCATAATTTCTATTCCTGCTGTAAATGAATCGACAGCCTGAGAGTGGTGCGATTCTGTAACTTGTGTAACTAATCTGCAGCGCACAACATCTGATAGTACGGGTCCTATGTACACAGACAAGTGCCTATTACAGTACACTATAACACAGACATATGTTCATAACATATCCAAGACTTAACACTCACGACGATGCTGCATGGTTCGACCCATTCCCTCCAAGAAACCCAGGACCCAACGCCTGTCTGAGCAAAAACTCGACATGCTCCCTCTCATCCGCAACTCTCCTCATCTCGTCTCTCCATCTCACCTCTCTCTGCTCGTAGAGCGTTCCCAATGCGCCGAGACTGCCCAAAGCGGCTTCCAACGCCCTTCGCAAGTCCTCCTCTCGCTCTCCACCAGACTGCGATCCGTCTCCCGACAAAGATGGCGCGGCGGAAAGATGGTCTGCAAGTGAGAACCGACGGCTGCGTGTAGTCCTACGGTGGGACGCAATGCGGTTGAAATTGACGCGAAGATTGGTATGGGGTTCCGATCGAAGCAGAGCGGTATCCCTGCGAATGGACCGTGACGTGATAGAGTGTAGTTTAGAAGTGTGCGATGGAGAAGCAAGGAGGACCATGGTGGTGTCCGTCTCGCGATCCAATGCTTGGAACTAAAGATAGCATGTCAGACAGTGTATTCCGGTAATACAAATAGCTTGCTTACCGCTTGAACAAGTGCATCCCAACGAGTGTCGAATCTCCTCTTCCGCTTCTCCAATTTCGAGACATAGGATGGATGGTACTCCATTTGCAATAAGTCCTCCTCACCGTCATCATTCTCATCAACCCATTCACCCTCATCCTCTTCCGCCTCGCCCTTCGCTGTATCTGCCCGATCAACCCAGGCTGTGTCGTTGGAAACATACTGGTTCACGAACTGATCCTCGCCAGCGGTTTCCTCACCAGAAGATGGCTCAGGACTTGTGTCTCGTGGCTGCGTACTCTCAACGCGGGGAGGAGGCTTAACCCGGCGTCGCGCGCCCGACCCATTCTGCGCACGAAGATCGCCGTTGTCTCCGCGGCGTCTCAGCCCGTGTCCACGTATAGGAGGGAGCGACGGCATCGGGATCGGTTCATGACTGGGACTCGAGCGAATGCTCATGCTGGCATCTCCGGGGCGTTGCATTTGGTACATGAGTCCCCAAGGATTATACCCGGGGCCGGGGAACGGAGTAGATGATGGGGAGAATGTCGAATCCGACGGTGCAGCCAGGCCATTGTTCAGAGCATAGATTTGCATCTGCAACGCCAGCTGCTCACGAATGAGGGCCGGATTGTTTTGATCGAAGCTGGATGAAGGGGCGGTGGGAACCGTCAAAGGAGCATTCCGGCGGATATGCGTGAACGGGTAAGGGTAAGGGGATCCCATCTGACGAGGTTCATGCCCACCCTGAATGGCGGAGAGCGCTGGCGAGGGGGAAGGTGCCGCGGTATTACTCTGCGGAGTAGGTGGGATGGGAGCCCTAGGTCGGCTTCCGGCCTGCACATAGTATGAACGTAGATAAGAAGAGGTCGGGTCTTCAAACAGGGTCTCGAGCGGAGACGCAATGGGAGCAGGAGGCGGGGGTGTCGCAAAAGTATTTTGAGCGGCGGAATGATTGGTATAACCGTTGGTGCCATAATGGGATTGCTGTGGTGGCTGCTCATTACGAGGAGATGTTTGAGATGGCTGACTGGGTTGCTGCTGTTCCTGGCTGTCGTGTGACGGGGAGCGGAGTGCGCCAACGGTGGATTGTTCGAAGAGAGTTGGATCGAAACTACGCATATTCATATGATCGCTATGTGCGCTACGATGTTTCGCCCTGACGGTTTTCTGCTCGTTATCTGCCGCGACGGTATGCGAGAACTGCGACGTAGAGGTCCCATAGGCCCCGTTTGTACCGCTGTAGGGCGAGTCTCGGGGGCGTTCCGGCAGGGTTGTTGACGGAGAACGGGGAGTGAATCCGGAATCATCATCCTCTCCACTCTTTTCTTGCTGTCCGGACCCATCCAATCCCTCATTCAAGCCCGTGGCATCGCCCTCCTCTCCTGATAAATGACTGCCATTCCTATGTGCCCTGTGGGTGTCGTATCGAGGAGAATGCGCATCCACGTAGATATCGGGAGAGTGTTTGGGGGAACGATGCTCGCGATATTCAACATCGCCATTCGTATCATCATGCGCGACAACATCCTCTTCTGGCTCTTCTTGAACGGGCAGCGATCTCGCTGGAGGGCGAGGATTCGTCGTCTGGGTGGACGGACTTTGACCAGGAGCAATTGTATGAGAAGGGGGTGATGTGCGGGAAGTGTTAGAATCAACTATGGTAGGCACGGGCTTGCGGTTTGGAGGGTTGGATGCGGATTGATAGGAATCCGGGATATACTGAGAATAGCCTGCGGATCGTTCGTTGGGAGTCGTTAACGGTGTCTGGTATGGCGGCGATGCGCGATAGTCGGGGCGCTCTTGCGACACAACTTCCTGTTCCACACGCGGCGCAACGGCAGACGACGTTGTTTGGGAGCGCTCACGAGTCTTGGGACTCTCTCTGCTATTCTGCGGCTCGCGGTCCTTGGTAATCTGGCGTTTCGCGTTATTGTCAGAGTCCTTGGGACTGGACCTATCGGTGGCACGGACCCGCTCAACCGCAGGATCTCTTGCTGTCGTGGATATGTTATGCTGAGCATGCACCAGAGTAGAAACCGCACCCCCGGCATATGCTACCCCCGACATCCCCGAAAGCTGACCCTGCTGCTCCGCTCTTTCGAAGTCTGCCATCAACTCTTCCGTGATTTGCCACTTCTCCTCAGCAGAGGTATATTGTGAAAGAAAAGATGGTGGTTGACCGCGGTTTATAGGACGTGGATGATGGGCAAGCACATTAGGCTGCGTCTGTTGCATAGATGAAACGAATTGTTGAGGTAGAATGGGTTGTGAGTGTGCGTGGACCAGTGGTGGCGGTGGCGAGTTCAAGCGTTCCGGACTATGATCGCGGACGCCAGTGGAAGAATGAGGGCCAGAAGCCAATTTGCCAGTCACGGGAGAGATTCGAGAAGTTGGAGGAGGAGTCCTTCGGGAAGGATTAGTCGCTGTGGGGCTAGGTTGCTGCTGGGATGCATTGAGAACCTGGCTAACCGAAGGAACGATGGGCATGGAATGCGTTTTCAAAACCCTTTGACGTTCGCGGAAAGATGGCGATGGCGATGCCTCTCGAGGCACTGTGATGTTTTGCATGATACCTGTATTGAAAAGAGATTAGTACGCGGTGCACGACACAAAGGGAACGCATCTCAACGAGGTAGTGAAAGAGCGGACGGGATGAGAGTGATTCAGGAGCAAGTTCGCAGCTGAGAATACATCAAGTGGCATCGTAACTCAATCCTTACGGATTGGCGTAGTGGTCAGGTGCGCAGAAGCTGCGTCTTGTCCCGGCCTTCCTAGTGAAGATCCCTCCATCCATATCCACTCCGGTAACAATACAAGACGAAGTCCAAAGGTGTACATGCTACATACCTGGTGCGATTGCAATCGATTGTGATTGTGTCTTCAGGGAGAGGTTTCGCTGCGGCGACTGACTGGGCATAATACTAAGTATGAGAGAGAGAGGAAGGAAGAAGGACGTGCACTGACAAAGAGAAAGGTGACCGTGTGCTGCGCAACGTGCTTTCATAAGGTCATTGGAAACCTTTGTACTCGCGTTTCCAACGTGGTATGAGGTACCTCACGTAGCCCGTCGCGCTGCCTCGGGCCAGCGTCGAAGGCGTTGTTCAGTACCCAGAGTGGAAGCTGCCTCGAGGCATTGAGCGCCGTTGATGGACGCGGAAATGAACCTCGGTCCGGGTCATTGCTGCATTTCGAACAAAGCTGCGTTGCGAGAAGAACACTGTGATGATGTCGACGACAGATAAATGTGGTGCTTTGAGTGGAACATGCTGTGGATGGCGGTTCGTCGTCGCCGGGGATGAGGATGGACGTGGTGTTGGTGCAACCTACCCGACCGCACGCTTTCCTCATGAATATTTGGCGCCCAACTTGTTATTTCAAGCTCAACTCCTTCCGTCATCGTTGGACCAGAAACACGCGCATATAGCACACCGTATGTAAGCCATCGCGGTCGCTGAAGCAATGTTTGGTGAGGCTCGGTTTGTAAACGATTACAGTTGGGCTAACATTGGGTTCCGAACCATGTTGAACAGCCTGGGTAGATTCGACAGGCCATCATTACCACCGGTATTCTGCAGCCCGCGAGGTCGGGACAAGTGTATAGCACAGAGTGCAAAGAAGTCGGAAGTCTCGTCTAAGCTCAATTGGCTCGTGAATCGCGGAGAAACGTAGGGTGAATGGGTGAATTCGGAGGGAAATCCCAACTGAACCTCGACCAATTCCACTGGTTTCCGACTGCATAGGGCCGCCAAGAACGGCTTCATGGCCGTTAAGTTGCTGGTAGACTCGTGACCCGATGCATCCCAAGGCCTTCACCTGCCTTCACACCCTTGGTGGGATTTGCGCTGACATAATGCGCCAGGTATAAATGTTATCTCTTCCTGTTCCAGTGGTTCTCTCCAATGCTCAATACAGTCTCGCTTTCCTTCTTTCCTTCTCCTGGTCGAATACTCACCGAATGTTACAACAGAAGGTGGCACTCCAGGAGAGCTCATCCTATCGCACATTCTCTCCCACCAATATCAATTATGTCGATTGATTAGTCCAGGCCTGTTTATGCTCCGTTTCTCGCTCCTAGCACGGCTCGCCGAATCCTGGCATATGACCTCCCTTTGGTTCAAACATCACAGCCTCTCGTCATAGTGCAATGGGGATGAAACAACCCTGTCCTGGTCACCAGTCCTTCAATACTCCTGTCGCCGCCGAAAATCGTTGCCATGGAGCAGTACTAGCTCATGTGGTTATGTTTCTACTTCCGGGTTTATACGAATCATGGACTATTCTGCGCTTGGTTCAGTATCAAGAACACGCTCTCCCCTTTTCTGTGGCTGAGCTGGTCCTGAGAAATCTTGGGTCGATGGGGAAGAAACGCACAAGGACTTTACCACTCAGAAGTACGCGTGAGTGCCCCTTCATCTAGTAACTGAATTAGATCATCGTCTAAAGCTATACATATGACCGTTCAGACTTGTTATCCTCTGTTAGAAGCTCTTTCTTCGCGGGCACGAGGCTACGCACTACGGCATCTACCTCCTCCTGATCTCATGGGTGGCACTGTCCTCATCATCCGCAGTGTCCTACTTGCCCCGTAGATCGGTAGACATTGTGGAGTTCGATGTGTCCCGTGTTTAGTTTTTGGACTCTCTCATTTCGCCCAGAACTATTGTTGCCGTTTGAGCATTCTCATGGTGTGTTTACTCTTTCGTCTGGAATCGGGTCATTCTATCAATTTCAGATTTTGTCTCCATTTCGGTGCGTGCGCATAAACCATACATGCCTTCTCCACATACCAGCTGACTTCTTTCAGCTTGTGCGGATTCCCATAGAGTGAGGAAAGAGGCGTAGCTCATATCTTGGGAAATGGTACCGTCACCAACATAAAAGCTCGAGAAGACGGAAGCAAAACCTCAGAGGCTCTCCTCGACAACCACCCCCCAGATTATCCCACTCTCATACCAGCTCTCACGACATGGGTCACCCAGAGGAAGTCGACGTTATCGTCGTTGGGTATGTCACCCGCTCACCATTTGTCGACGGAATCTAAGTTCCCCTGCTGCTTTGTAGTGGCGGTCCCGCAGGATGCGTCGTTGCCGGACGTCTTGCATACGCTGACCCCAACCTCAAGGTCATGTTGATCGAGGGTGAGTCCAGCCCACCCGTTATTCACGCCTCTGTACGACGTTGATTCTCTCGCAGGCGGTGCCAACAACAGGGATGATCCTTGGGTATACAGACCTGGTATCTATGTCCGCAACATGCAACGCGACGGAGTGTACGTTGGGTTTATCAGAGCTTCCGTTTTACTGCGCGCTGAATTACCTTACAGTAACGACAAGGCTACTTTCTACACCGATACCATGCAGTCCTCGCACTTGCGCGGCCGTCGCAGCATTGTCCCGTGAGTTGTGGTGGTGCCTTGCATATTTCACACCTCCTGAGATTGTGTGCCTCTAGTTGTGCCAACATCCTTGGCGGTGGTAGCAGCATCAACTTCCAGGTCAGTTGACTTTTTTCGAAGAACATGCTCACAGACATTGACCTCATCCTTGTTATAGATGTACACTCGTGCATCAGCATCTGACTGGGGTTAGTATAATAAATGAGAATCATAAAACGCGTTCGTTAACGAATTGAACAGATGATTTCAAGACCGAAGGCTGGACTGCGAAGGGTTCGTTGACTTAGCAATACAGTCGTTCACCTCTGGCTAACATTCAATACAGACCTCCTTCCCCTTATGAAACGTCTCGAGAACTACCAGAAGCCATGCAATAACGACACCCACGGATACGACGGTCCCATTGCCATCTCTAATGGTGGACAGATCACCCCCGTTGCCCAAGATTTCTTGCGTGCCGCCCATGCAGTTGGTGTGCCATACAGTGATGATATCCAGGGTACGTCATTGGATGGCGCTAGAGTCATTTCAAACTATCTGATCGACTTCTCCGATAGATCTCGTTACCGCGAACGGTGCTGAAATCTGGGCCAAGTACATTAACAGGCACACTGGCAGACGTTCTGACGCTGCAACTGGTATGCACATGACCTATTTTCAGTATGCCTCATGTGCTCAAGTACATGCCCAGCCTACGTTCACAGTGTCATGGATGTTCAGAGCAATCTCTACCTTCGCTGCAACGCGCGTGGCTCCCGCGTGCTCTTCGATGAGAACAATAAGGCCATCGGTGTTGCGTACGTCCCATCCCGCAATCGCGGACATGGCGGCAAGCTCCTCGAGACCATCGTCAAGGCTCGTAAGATGGTCGTATTGAGCTCCGGAACTCTTGGGACCCCTCAGATTTTGGAACGTTCTGGTGTCGGTAATGCCGACCTCTTGAACCAGCTCGGCATCAAGGTCGTCAGCGACTTGCCCGGAGTGGGGTACGCATTTTTCACAATATGGATTGTTAGCGATTGACATAATCTGGCAAACAGTGAGCAATACCAGGATCACTACACCACACTGTCCCTCTACCGTGTCTCCAACGAGACCGCCACCACTGATGACTTCCTTCGAGGTGTCAAGGAGGTGCAGGACGAGATCTTCAAGGAGTGGGAGGTCAGCCCTGAAAAGGCCCGTCTCTCTTCCAACAGCATCGACGCTGGTTTCAAGGTACGTCTGCACAATTGAAGCAGTGATTTTGGTCACCGACGACTTCACTGTAGATTCGTCCCTCAGAGGAGGAGTTGAAGGAGATGGGTCCCGAGTTCAACGAGCTCTGGAACACTTACTTCAAGGACAAGCCCGACAAGCCCGTCATGTTCGGCTCCATCGTCTCTGGTGCCTATGCTGATCATACCTTGCTGCCACCCGGCAAGTACATCACCATGTATGTGATACTTCGACAACACTGCAAGTTTCAATCTGACGGCGGATATTCACAGGTTCCAATACCTCGAGTACCCCGCCTCTCGTGGAAAGATCCACATCAAATCTGCTGACCCCTACGTCGAGCCCTTCTTCGACTCCGGCTTCATGAACAACAAGGCTGACTTCGCTCCCATCCGCTGGAGTTACAAGAAGACTCGTGAGGTCGCTCGTCGCATGGATGGTTCGTGCCAATACCTCTCTTAGTTATTAACTTGTCCCCAAGCTAAACACATCACATTCTAGCCTTCCGTGGTGAACTCACCTCTCACCACCCACACTTCCACCCGAGTTCCCCTGCCGCAACCAGAGATATTGATATCAAGACTGCGAAGGAAATCCTCCCCAACGGCTTGACCGTTGGTATCCACATGGGTTCGTGGCACACACCCGGAACGCCATTCGACCCATCCAAGGTGCACGAAGACATCAAATACACTGCCGAGGACGACCAGGCCATCGACGACTGGGTCGCCGACCACGTCGAGACCACCTGGCACTCGCTCGGTACTTGCGCGATGAAGCCCAGAGAGGAGGGTGGTGTCCTCGACAAGCGCCTCAACGTCTACGGCACGACCAATCTCAAGGTCGTCGACTTGTCGATCTGCCCCGTGAGTAACCCCTCTCATTTTCACTCGTCCTCGTCCCCGGTTCTCATGAGACTTCCCCCTCTAAATATAGGATAACTTGGGCACGAACACTTACTCCTCCGCCCTCTTGGTCGGTGAGAAGGGTGCTGACCTCATCTCTGAGGATCTCGGCCTCAAGATCCGTGTCCCTCACGCTCCCGTCCCCCACGCACCTATCCCCACCGGCAAGCCCGCTACCCAGCAGGTCCGCCACTAAATACCCAGCTCGTCAGTCATTGGTGTCTGTATCGGTCACGGTCAGTGCTCATCCACGGTGGACTTTTCAATGCTCGCGTGTCACTTGGAGGATTCTGTTGTATGATAATGCATGTTCAACCTGTCTTGTAGGAGTAGTGTGGGGGTGGAAAACTCGTCAATGTTTGTTGTATTTTATCTGTTGTAACAATCGTATCAGCCAGTCTCAACCAGATACAGATTTTGTCCTGGTTTATTGCTTTCCCCTGTGTGACGTTCCGTGCACTTTCAAGGGTGAGAGTTAAGTGTTCCTGAGCATGAGAATGGGCGTGTTCTTATTGCGAGGTATCATTACAGTGTCTATGTGGGGGATGGCGTGCGTGGTGTGGTGATACAACATGAAAACTTGAAGTGCAGGTGTGTGCTAGTCGGGTCAGAAAGCGGGGCAAACAAAGTGATAAAAAAAACGAAAAACGGCAGACATGCTCAGAGCTTTGGTGATATCCTCGGCCTCGAACCTCCAGGTCCCATTCCCAGCCCACCTTCAGCAGAAACTCTCGCACTACCCTCATTCCTGATGCTCCCGCTCGCCTTCTTCTCCGTTCCTATCCCAGATTCCTCCACCAATACCGCAGAGGCACTTCCGAAGGTTTTCAGACTACTGGTGATACCAGTCAACCCAAGACCTGCCGGCAGACTCTCCAACCTCAACCCTCCCTTCTCTTTCTCCTCAGCTCTCCCGCGATTCGGTTCTTCTTTCCTAGATTCCTGACGTTCTCGGGGCCGCCCATTCCGTTCACTTCCGCCCGCTTGCTCCTCAGCGCCACCCTGTGCAGCAGGGTCTGTCCCTCGTCTCCACCTTCTTCGAGACGTGAGTCCGCTATAGGAGCGGAAAGTCTGAATGATCATGACAAATTGCAGAAGACCGATGCATAGTATGCAGGTTACGACAATTCTTGCTGCAAGGGCCTCTTTTGGTGTGAGGGCAGGTCGCACGCCATCATCTGGGTCGGATGTTGCTCCGGTGCGCCAGACGTATGAGAGGATGGATACCACAAAGGCAATCATGGACCATGCTAGCCAAATGGCAGGGGTTGCAAGAAGCACCCATACATTCCACCATACGAATGTGCGAGTTTTGCGTGCTTCCTGCATGACATTGCGTTGTTTAGCTGAGATTTGAAGGTAAACTATTGATTAGGACATACCTCGGCCCACCGCGAAGCCTTGTACATACTCCGCATTGTACCAAACTGAACGATATACATACAGCCATATGTAAGGCTCATGAGAGCAAAAACCAAGGAGAGGATAGCAGCCCATCGTGTGAGAGGGTCGCCTGCGGCATCTGGGACTTGGAACATGGTCAGGATAGCACTATGACACCATGATTCAGTGATTCTGGAGGATGGATGGGAGAGAAGGGAGCTGGTACTAACGTGCACAGTAGAGCGGAGACCAGGTTCAAAGTCTTCCATTCACGGAGCAGTGAATCAATGAACAACTCCCAGGAGCTTTTGAATCGCGCCAGTGCGGGTGTGACCGTTGGAGGAACCCATTCGTCAGGATAGGGCAGTATAACCTCACCTCTTCGCCCGAGGCTTACCCCAGATGAAGATGGTGGCACCTGCCAATTGGCATATTCCCGTCCATTCTCGCTTTCTGTCGCACAAGAATCAATCATACGCTGAATTTCGTGTTTACTAACTTCAGCGTCCTCGAAGATCCTGGAGACGCGTGAAAAGTAGATCGCTGGAAGCTTCAGGAGGAGGTGGAGGTAGACTTGTCGCGGCAGCGTGTCCAGGAAGAATTGGCGCAATGCCGATCCACAATTACGGAGCTGGCGGCGCGGTACCCCGCATGTCACGGGCGAGGGAAGACATGTTGTCAAGGTATCCTCGCAGTCTAAGTCGAGATCCAGTGGTCGTCGTTGTGGGGTTGACTCGGGGGAAGTAAACCATTGAAGACGGAACTTGAACGGATCGACTGGTATGAAAGGTTCGTCTCTGGAATGTGCCCTATGGAGAAAACGACGAAAGGGAGAGGTTGCTCGAGACGGCGTTGGTGATCTAGAAAGTGGTGTTTGGTTTCCATCTGCCTGAAGTGGATGCGTTCCAGGTCTGACTTGTAGCTGTGGGCTCCCGCCAGTTCCATGCACAAGGACAGAGTCGCTGTGAGCAGCGGTCCTCGTTACCACGGCTATAACAACGTCTTAGTCCTAGTGTAAACAATACTGGATACGGCTGGACTCACCTTGACGGAGTGTCTGCAGATTCGGAGGCAACGAGTTCCGATCACTGTCAAATGAGACCCTCTGCTTCGGTGTTTCCCTTCCAACCGAACTCCCCGAATCACTCGCTCCAGAAGTGGACGACATAAGGCGTTGTGCATGGTTGACTGGAGATGATTCGATGGACGGAAGAGGTGGTGACGTCGCCGCGTCCAGACTACGGATGAAGCCTCTCGTCGTGCCGCGAAGACGGTTCAAGTTTGGAGACGACTGCGAGGGTAATGCGGACAATTTATCCGAGCTGGTGAGCATCGACGACGAAGATTCAGCATCTAGGAGCGAAGCACATCGATGACATTGAACATTCATTGCGCATACATGAACCCAAGGGGCAACTCACCTTGCAATTGACCAGTTTCTCCTGGGGTAGTCGGAAAGGATATTGTGCTGGTATTCACCTCAGCTTCACTCTGTGACTGTGCGGTCAACTGCAAGGGGTTACTGGGTAAAGCCGTGGACGACATGGGCTTGCCCGAAATAGAGGAGGGGGATCAAAACGTGTTCCTTGAGTGATGCACGACAACTTGGACTTGGATCTCAGGCTACAAGTCCTTCCAAGGCGGAAAAACGCGACAGTGGGTATAATCTCGTGATGATTGGACCGAAGTTGTTGGCCTATGCAATGAGTTTATGGGGTCTGTTATCGTCGAGTTCCAATGAAGAGGTCGTGGGTCGTAATGGGTCGTGAGTGCCTGTCTGTCGAGGCTCACTCTGCCCCCAGTCCGCACAAAGCCGTTCAAGCCAATGTGGCTGAAGGTGGCCAGAGGGGCTGAGCAGTGCAAATCGGATGAACGGGTAAATTGGTGGCGGCGGGAAAGGAGAAAGGACCACGGCTGGTGTGAGAACAGCGATTCAGTCGACCTCTCCCCACAAGCTGGCCCGAAGCCACTGGACCCACAAAACTCAACGACTACTCAACGATCCTCAAGAAATCCACGTGTACTGCTGCAGACCAAATCACAATCTCAAAACAAGAAAACAATACATCTCCACCTTCACCACGGATCCAAACAAAACAGACATGAAATCGGTCCCAATGACCTGTAAATGGGCCTCTCTGATGCTCCAAACTACCGTGTTTTGGCTTTGCCAGCGGGTTTCGGCTTCGCCTTGCTCCCTTTCGCAGCAGCGCCACCCTTCTTTGCAGCCTTGATCATACTGTCCTGAGTGACATCGTCTTCGTCAATGACTTTCTTAGGCGCTTCCTCTTCCTCCTCATCAACCTAAGCAAATACCCTTCAGTTCAGTATTGCTCACACGCGGATGGGACAGCGGGCGTACATCGTAAGCTTCCTCCAAATCTGGAGCAGGTGCGCCAGCAAGTTTCTGAGGCAACTTGCCCAAGTCCGTCGCCTTGTGGAAAGCGATAGGGTGCGACTGGGAGTTGTACTTTCGAGTGAACGCCGCCTTCGTGGCACCTGGAATCTTCTTGAGGACTAACTCGTCCTTCCACTGATCAAGGCCGAGTTCAACAATCGCATCCCAGTCGTCTCGGTTGAGATAGTAGTCATCCATCTTCCCGATGACACCTTCAATGGCGCTCTGAGTGATCGTCTTTAGTCAGTAACTCGCTATGAGTAGCATTTCAGGTTATATGAGACATACCGATCCGTTCTCCATGAGTTGCCCAACGATGTGGGGTGTAAGTGCAGGGATGTAGCTCTGTCGAATATCCATTCTATCGCCAGAAATATTCAACCGCATTCGTGCATGTATGTCGACCAGCTGGCGATTGAGCTTATTATGTTTGGAGTTCTGTCCTAGCCATGCCGGGAAGCACATGGCATTGGGCCCACCGTAGCCTGAGCCTTGACCGTACAGGAATGATGCAGGTCTGACTGTCGAGCAGACGGCGTGCAAAGGCATGAGAGACCAATGCTGTTCAGACCTGCATATTGCATGAGGACTGGGAATCGCAAATAGACATAGCGATAAGGAGACGTACCCATGAATCAATGAGTCGACCAGATCACCATCGGAAATCGAGGAGGCGGCTTTGTCCATGAGCTTCAGTTGCGCCAGAATTCGTTCAGGACCTTGCTCATTCTTGATCTTCGACGGTTGCGTTTTCAAGTAGTTCTCCTGGAAATACCAATCAGTCGGTACACCGTAAAAGTTCGACCGAGACTGACCTGGATGAAGAGAGGCATGAACGAATGATCGTGGAAATACAATTCCATCTTGTCTCCAAGGGTTTCGCGAGATGTCGCTGAGAATAGGTATGGACCAAGTAACTTATGTGTGACATCGAATGGCGATAGGATAGTGTGCTTCTCATTCATCTTCACTCTGGGATCGTTGTTAAGACAGGGAAGCAGAGATACGAGAAGACGACGTACAGCCCCTTGCTCTCGTCGAAATCCATGGTTTCGTTGGATAATCTCCAAGTTGATAGCATGTTCAGCACTTGTCGGATGTCGGACTGGGCACCAGTGACAAGCTGATCAATTACATTCGCAGGAATCTTCATTTTCTCTCTGGAGAATACGTGTCAAAATGCAGGTGTGCCAACACTGATACTGGAGGCTCACTTGAAGATAATACTGAGGATCCTTGACCGAATGGCAGCTGCTTCGGGTCTAAGACAAGATGAGTGTGAGTACTCAATTATTCCATTTGGGCTCATACCTTCGGAAGGGTAGGTTAAACGCCGTTGAAACGAGGGATTTCAGCTTCTGCGACCCCTTGTCGTTCGCGATGCAGATGATTGGAATCTAGATTATATGAAGTATGCCACCTTAGCGTGAGGCAGGACGGATTTACCTTGGTCTTCTTTATCAGTTGCAACAGGGCCCCAACGCCTCCCCTGTCACCCGCGGACATCCCGTCGACTTCGTCCATAATCAGACACGTCTTATCCGTGATCTTAACACCAGCGACATTGGTAGCCTGTCCAAACCATATTTGCCAATAGTTGTAGGATTTGCGTGACTCGACATACCTCCCCTCCATTCATCCAACCATCTAACGAAGTGTTGGCAATGTTCGTGCTATTCTGAGAGGAAAGTGAGCATTGCGTGATGTTTTGGACGCTGAGGTCATACCTCTACAAGCTTCTTGCTTCTGGCATCGCTAGCGTTGAGCTCAATGGGTGTAAAACCCTCCAACTTCGCACACAAATGCGCCGCAGTTGTCTTCCCAATTCCCGGAGGCCCAGAAATCAAGACCGCTTTGGATGTATTCATGCCGTTCTTCCCAGGTTTCTTGAAGCCCGACTTGAGACTGTTCGGCCTGACGCACGAGGATTAACTTCAACTTCCCTCTCCTACAATGTTAAAACCCGAGAGAACACCAACCAGTCATGCAGCCACAGTTGCAACTTCTCGATTTGACCTTTGTTCCCACATATCTCCTTCAAAGATCTTGGGGCGTATCGGTCTGTCCAGAGTTGATTTGTAACTTGCCTGCGAAAATGTTAATGATCAGTGTGCCACACGAACACGGTAAACGTACACAGATGGGCCGTTGCTCGAACTTTTCGCGGCCTGTTTCTCCCGTCTCTCCATCTCCTTGGCTGCTTGTCGTATTGCCTCTTGCTCTTTGGCGATCTTCTTCTGTGTTTTCTCATCCCCTTCATCGGGTACGCGAGTAGATATAAGCTCAAGGAACTCGTCCTCGTCGAGAGTCTTCAACTTATTCTTCTTGATCGCTTCCAACTTTCTTGGACCAGCATCCGCACCCAAAACAACATATGAGGTTTTTGAGGACGGTTGAAGGACGACTCGACTGCGTTCATCAGATAAGCCTCTTGCGTAGCCTGAGAATGAAACATACGCACCCGCCAAACCGCTTGGCAATATCAATAGCCTCATCTCGTGAAAACGCACTCAGTTCACCAGTAAATACGAAAGTTAATCCGGCAAGGCAGTTGGGGTCTGCATGGTCTGGGATTGTTTTTGACCCGGGTGCGCTAGGTCCAGCTGCTTTCTTGGCAGCCATAGCAACCCAGCTGTGGCGGGATTATTGAACGCGTCGCAAGCTGTATAGGTTGAGGTACACTCACTTGGGCTTCCCCTTAGGCTTTGTATCCGATTTGCTCTCATCATCCACACTGTGAGAGGGAGCAACATTCTTCTTGGCTTGCTGCTTTACAGGGCTCTTCTTCGCGATTGGTGCCTTCTTCTTCACCACCGGTTCATCATCAGATTCTTCCCCCGAAGAGACAATGAAGTCATCCTTCTTCGCCTTCTTGCCAGAGGCAGCAGGTTTGCGCGGAGCCGTCCCCTTCCCATTTGCCACAACTTTCGACGAGCTTGCCTTGGGGGCGGAATCGACAGCAGCCTTCTTACGCGGAGGTGCTTCGGTAGGTTCATCTTCGTCACTGGACGAGTTGACCACGGTCACTTTCTTCCGCTTGAGAGTTGGCATTGGGGACGATGACTCCGAGGGTGCTTGGACAGGTTTCTTCTAATAAAATAACCTTGAGCATATCCCAGCAAACGCGGTAAAACTCGCGCAAGAATCACCTGTGGTGTACCGGCGGCAGGCTTCACAGCACTATATGTTTGTGGTCAGACAATGAATCGTTCGCAGTTCACTTCACTTACGCTTTGGGTTTCCGTCTAGTCACCATGTCATCAGAGTAAGCCTGCAACGTGTAAGAAGATTAAACAGACTAACGCGGGTGGGGCATCGTCGTCGTCGTCGCCTGCCGAGTCCGTTAGAAATATATACTCTTGCAGGATAGTGATACTCACTAATTTCAATGGTGGGTTTCGCTACGAGTGTTTTGATCGGTTTCTGTGTTCAGACGACAGATATATAGCCTCAATCCTATCGTAATGTATAGAGGCACGCACCGGGGCGGCTGGCTGCGACGAAGGTGTCGATGAGGACGCCTTGGCACCAAAGAAACCCCTGATGTCGGTTCCGTGTGCTTTGGGGGGAGGCTTCGTCGCCTTCACGGGAGTTTGGGATGATGTCTTGGGGGGCATCAAGAGGCTGTGGATGTCGGGGACGGGAGCGTGCTCAACGTTGGTCGTCGATTGCTCGGACTTGGAGGTCGTGGGCCAGTCACCCTGACGCGCCGTCACGTAACGCGTACAGTAACGTGTCCGTGACACCGAATTTCTTGGCGTCTATATACCGCTGTCCCAACCATCATGTTTCCAACACTTGCTCGTCTCTCAAAAGCCTCGCGGAAGAGCCTTACGCCGAAGCAGGGCAATAAAGATTTCTACAAGGGTAGGATATGTAATTTGTCATACTCTCAAGAAATGGGAACTGACTCTGTTGCTCGCAGGCACACGGCAGGCTTTCTTGCCAGGCGGTCCTCGTACTGGTGCACCAGGTAAACATGTAGTCCGAGGCAAGGCAAAGTATCGCCTCGTAGACGAGCAAGTAAGATATTTTGTTGCCCCTTCTATTGAAGACATCCAGAGTTCTCCGGTACGCAAACCTAGTCATAATATCACTAATCAACTCGTGCTGACGAGACGCCGCTGAAGCTACGACCCTACGTGAACGTGGACGTCAAGTTATCAAGGGAGCAGAAGCAGGAAATATATGGAAAACTACCTCAGGGAGGATTAACAGGAGAGCACTACCTCGCTATTGCCCCACGTTTGGATAACACCTCGAAACAACCAACTGAACCTGGGAATGTCGCATGAGCCGGGGTACCACGCATAGGGTCTCAGATATGTATTGTGAGTTTGCTCCGCTACTTCAGTATACGTCAGCTCATACGTAGTCGTTCAGATTATTATACTTGCTAGATAATCTTCCGCTGGATTTACTGCCATTTCTTGCATCTTCATCCCCACTGGCTGAGCTTACGCTCGAGAGGCGTGTTGCTTTCCAACGGGAATCAGTCACGGAACAAGTCCTGCTCTATTTTATGTGGTCAACTTGATAGTACATGTGCAAGGATGCTATAAGCTCCACTTCGCCCTCCCACCACCAACCCATACCTCAGGCAATGGTGTCTGTTCTAGCTATTGGTCACTCCTCGCCTTCCTTTCATAGCTCTTTACCGAAAATGAGAGGTCCCGTTTGTGTGAGTTTGATGGCCTGATATCAATTATTTCAACTCAACAATAAGCTACCGACTGCTGCGGCCTGCCACAGTGCCACAGTTTGCTCTTCACGCAGGCCGGGAAGGCTCGTTTCGGAGCGCCCGACATGTTCCCACGATCATAGCAGGCTATGAGCCGGCTAACCTCGATAATCGACTTTATCCACATTCCATAACGATCCCTTTTCTCCTCGTCACTGCGATGCAATCCGGGTTCGAGATCAATAAAAATGTAGTGATTGGCATCCTAGGTATGTTTGACCGTCTGTCACCTTCGATTCAGCTCGTCCGACAGATATTTGTAGCCTTGCAGGGTGCATTTGCCGAGCATCAGGTCATGCTGAAGAAGTTGTCTTTGAAGCGGAAGCTGTGTGTTGTGCTCGTTCGCTCTGAAGAGGACCTTGCGAAATGCGATGCTTTGATTCTACCTGGAGGAGGTACATCTTCACCTCTCTCCCGTAAACTGTTGACTGGTACTCATTTCGGCCATATATAGAGTCAACGACAATCGCCCTGCTCGCGAGGTTGGCGGGCCTCCTAGAACCCCTGCGGGAGTTTACAAAGACAAAGCCTGTGTGGGGTACATGCGCTGGAGCCATTCTGTTGGCACAAACAGTGGAGAACACGAAGAAGGGTGGTCAGGAAGTGCTTGGCGGTATGTCCATCTCTATTGCCCGCAACGGATGGGGATCGCAGGTCTGTAACCAATCACATTATTCGCATTGCCAAGCTAGCTCACAATATTCTTTAGGTGGAATCGTTCGAAGCGCCGTTGGTAGCAGAAGGACTCCGAGAGTCAGATCGCCCGTTCCCAGGCGTTTTCATCCGTGCGCCGGTGAGTTCAATAGGTTATGCCACAGTCTGCCAAAACTCTGATCAGCTATCTTGACTTTGGGCAGGTGGTACTATCACTAAATCCCAAACCGCAGGACCCACCAATTACCATCGTTGCTCGAATTTCAGCAGGGCTGTTACCTAAAACTCAGACTCTTGTACCCCCAGACGAGGATGATACCGATCCTAGAGATGCACGGACTATTGTTGCCCTCAGACAAGGGCGCCACCTCCTTACGACCTTTCACCCGGAACTCACGACAGACCATCGGATTCACGAATATTTCGTTCACGAATGCGTTCTTGGTTCATCTGCATGATGCGCTCTGGTAGCTGCTAAATCCATAATCATTGTATATATTTTCCGCATACAACACGGATTAGATGTCTTACAGGGTATGAAGGGTTCTTATCATGGTGAGCACTTATTCTCTCAGTCGACCAAACAACAGCTAACGCTCGCGGTACATAGTTACGTAGAGATATACTACTGCTTGCAATAATAGAATATCCGCGTT
The DNA here is from genome assembly GCA_021029105.1 of Cristinia sonorae. Classification (NCBI taxonomy): domain Eukaryota; kingdom Fungi; phylum Basidiomycota; class Agaricomycetes; order Agaricales; family Stephanosporaceae; genus Cristinia; species Cristinia sonorae. The sequence continues at coordinate 908,026 of JAEVFJ010000004.1, read as the reverse complement.
CGCCCCGACTCCCAGCATACAGAACTGTCACCGAAACCCGAATCCGAATCACAGGACACCCACCAAAATACCTCGAGTCTTCTACCTCTCCAACATGTGCTTATGGCTTCTTCCGGGATTCATCCGGTGCGAACGGTGATAAGGAGTTCGTCAATGACTGCACACAATCTTGACGTTTGTGTTTCCCTTGTTCCGCACCAAATGTATGCCGACTCTTATATCTGCAATGATATTTGGTGGAACCATTGTTCATGAGACAGTGAGCCCGCCATCGCAGTCATATTCTGTGCACTCATTCATCCCTCTCTCTCATCAAGGCGGACATCTCAAAGCCCCTCGGCTGTTGTTCAAGTTCTCGAAAGATGTCAGATCACTGGACCAAGTTTCTGTCAGAAGAGCGGTAGGGAGGGATTCCGCTCCGGCAACGACGTCAAGCCCCGCATGGCCCACCACAGATACTGTGATCACATTACAGCACCTCGCTTCTTCACCAAGGAGTTAACAACACGTTCACGGGACAACACAATACATAAACCGCACCCTGTCAGTGGTGACTGCTGCACATTGCTCTACGTGTCCCCGTAGTTCACCCGCGTCACGAGTTCTCAAGCCATCATGTCGATCCTTGGCACATTGCTTCAGTCTCTCTTCGTCCTCTGTCTGCTAGATTTCTCGGGGTTCTATGCACAAGTGTCGGCGCGAATGGTCACGAAGGCCGAACTAAGGGCGAAACAGGCTGAAGCTGCGAAGAGATGGGCATTGCAACCTCGGGACACCGACATCCATGGGCCGAAGCCCCCGAAAAATATCACTTTCCATAACCCTCGTGCACGGAGTACGTCCTTTCGTACAATTAACACAGAGTATCCTTTGACCATGGCCTGGTCATCACTTAGGGTTCTTTGTCGATGGGAAGCGCATCCCCGAAGTTGATTTCGACGTAGGTCCCAGTTGGTCGGGGTTGCTACCTATCAGTGGAGATAGAAACGAAACCAGACAGGTTCGTACTAATTTTGACACCAATGCCTGCCATCTTATATGCTTGCGTAGCTTTTCTTCTGGTTCTTCCCTCCAGGTCCTCAAGGGAGCACTGATGACTTGATTTTCTGGTGAGTGACGTACCAGGGTTTCGCGATTTTCTCCAACATATATTCTTTAGGACCAATGGTGGGCCAGGTTGCTCCTCCATGGAGGGTCTCCTGCAAGAAAACGGGGTTAGTACCTTTACGATGACATTCCATACTTTTCAGTAACATTATACAGCCGTTCAGCTGGTCTCTGGGACAGGCAAAACCTACACCAAATGAGTTCAGCTGGACAAACCTCTCTAGCGTTCTATTCGTCGAGCAACCAGTTGGTACAGGTTTCTCGCAAGGTGTTCCTAATATAAAGGTAAATACGAAAACGATAGAGCGTTCGATGGCTACTCAACCGAGTTTCGTGCTCAGAATGAGGACGATCTCGCAGAGCAACTTGTTGGTTTTATGCAACAGTTCTTGGAGGTATTTTCGGAATTGAAGGGCAAGAATCTCTACCTTACTGGTGAAAGTGTAAGTCTTGAACTTCATAAGCTCACAACAGCGTATTCATACTCACCACTGCTTCAGTACGCAGGAACATATGTGCCATGTACGAACTCAGAATGCGAAATGCATCTGGCAGAATGGCTTACTCAGAGCATTAGATATCGCCAACCATATTTTTGAGAACCCCGGAAAGCTTGCCTTGAATCTCAAGGGGTTCTGGATTTCTGATCGTCAGTCCAACTTCGATCTAGATACTCAGCGTGCTCACCACAGGGTTTCTTAGCCACTCTCTCATTCGACATTGTTCAGCAAGAAATTCCCGCCGTTAATTTCGTTCACAAGTATGAGAACGTCTTCTCCTTCAAGTATGTGCTTGTCTCTTCCATTAGATCACACTATTGATCACATTTGGTTGTGTAGTAACACCTTCATGGCACACTTGGATGCTCAAGCAGCCTCTTGTGGATTCACTAACTTCTCTGCTGAACATGTCACGTTCCCACCAAAGGGTCTGATTCCATTACCGAACAATTCGACGAGGACTGCGCGTGGATGCGACCTTTGGGACGAGATATTTGATGCCGCTGTCGTTATCAACCCTGCTTTCAACATCTACCGGATTTTCGACACTGTGAGTCTGTTATTGTATCTTGACGAGGTTCTGTCAGTCTCATGGGTCTTCCAACAGTACCCGATCCTCTGGGATGTTCTCGGATTCCCGTGCGTTTCACCTCGCTTGCCTTTGCACCTCCTTCACCTCAACAAACTTCGTCTTTACCAGCGGCTCATTCGAACAAACTCAAGTCTCCCCTCTGTACTTTGACCGTCAAGATGTCAAGCGCGCCATTCACGCTCCTCTCAACGTCACCTGGACAGAGTGCTCAAACACGCGTGTGTTCCCACACGGAGACGGAAGCTTACCGCCCGCGTTCAGCGTGCTTCCCAACGTCATCGAGAAGAGCGAGAGGGCGGTCATCGTCCATGGATTGGCGGACTTTATTCTTATCGCTGAGGGGTGAGTGTATCTTGCGAGCCCGCCCGCACTTTTAGATGTTGACAATTGTCTTAGAACGAGGATAGTTCTACAAAAGTACGTTTATATCTAGTAACGCTGCTGCGCTTTTACTGACCTTGTAATGGACTTATAGTATGACATGTACGTCTGCTCGTCCTTTTCAGTAACGCGCTATAACTAAGGGAAAATGACAGGGAACGGACTGCAAGGATTCCAGACACCCATCGAACCCGATAGTTTTATCGTCGATGGGGTTGGTGCGCTTGGAACTAGTCACACCGAACGAGGGTTGGCGTACATCGAGGTTGAACTGAGTGGACATATGTGCGTACTTCGTACTCCTCCGAGCATCGTAGATACTAATCTGGACGCCATCTCCCCGTTAGGGTTCCCCAATTCTCTCCTCGAGTGCGTATGCAGAGTCACTCAAAGTTCCAGTACTGACTTTACATTTCAGGCAGCGTTCCAGATTATGGAATACCTCATGGGTTTCAGAGACACCGTTTCGGCCACACTTCCCACTGTCGACTCAACGACAGCAGTCTAACCCAATATCCCTAGTCGGGTATAATATAGTGGTGGTCTATAAAACATGTACAACATCTAGAGTCCTTGAATACATCCATCTACCAGTCACTAAAACCCACGATCTTACTATTCCAAGTCCACCATATCATATCATCCTCTTCTGTCTCCTCGCTGGGGTGATCCAGCTTGGGTTGTAAACGTTCCCCCCGGGAACCTATCCACACACCTTCCGTCCGAGATCCTACAGTGTATGATGGTTTACTAGGTTTTGGTGCTGACGATGCCGGATCTTTGATAGCAGCAGCAAGATATTCGGACAGAGTTTTGTCCAATGAGCGGGTGAAGTTTTGCCGGGGTGTCCATTCGGGATGACTAAAACGCCTCGGTGCTCTTAGCAGGATGTGAGTCTGTGTCGGAGCTATCGAAGCCTTGATTCAATATATGATAAAGGATAGCAAAAATGATACGTACCCAGCTCACTGGACAACCCTCCGTCCGGTTCAGCACATGCACTCGCCAGAGTCCGTGAGAGAAGCCGGTCTGCAGTGCGTAAAATTTGTTGTTCTTCCAAGAACGTGGCAGATGGTGGCTCAGCCGTTTCTGAGGACGGCGATACCGAACGTGATGATCCAGATCTAGGAGGGGTTGCAGGACTCTCGTCTGAACTCCCTGGTTCTTGATCACTGCCATCTTCGTCCGAGTATTCACTATCACCCTCATCCTCCGTGTCTTCTGAGTCTGAGTCGGGCACATCATCTTCGTCCGTATCGTCGTTGGCTTCGTGGTCTTCCTGGTCGCCTTCATCTGATTTGTCTGCGACTGTCGGAGGAAGGGTCTTGGCCGTCTTTGACCCACTCGCAACGCCAGCATGCTTCACTTCCAATCCACTCATGACAAGTAAAACCTTCGCTTTGGAAGTACCAACAGTCGGTCCTAGAACCACTGCCATATGAGCCTGCGCTTTCTGAAGTGGACGCGCGGTCTGGCCTTTTTGTCCGTTCATTTGACTCGCGGCGAAGGCGGTTGATAGTGCTCTGAATGTCGTGTGCAGATGTGAGGACAGTAGGTCAATAGTATTAACGAGATCCAACTTCTTCTTTGCGGAGCGAGAGTCGGCTTTCGATCCTGGCATGCGAGACAGTTGCACGACGGGGCTAGATGAATGTTTCGAAATGCTCTTGGGCGATATCAGGCGGCAACAGAACTCACAAGGGAATCTGACTCTTCAGAAAGAGAACATGGGATACAAGGGAAGCTGTCAGACGTGCTGCCATTGCACTCGAGATTTCGTCGACATCAAGGCGGACCGCCGGGATGGCCAGCTGCTGCAAGGTTTGATGCTCTATTTCTGGTTTCTGAGGCTGAGCAAGGTCCTGGACAACAGCTGCTGTTGTCCGTCGCATTGGTTGATGGTCGTTCAGTTTGACTGCCTCTGAGCCAGGAGGGGCACTGGCGAGGATAGGCATCTTGTGGACGTCGAGAACGATGAGGACAAGTTACAAAAGCCGAACTTTTCATGAACATGCTTGACGCGTCCATTGTAGCCACGTGACGGAGTCATAAGGCGGCAGCCGACGGCAAAAGTAGCCCGGGACCTTTCCTGAGACCATCGCCGACAATGTGAGCGCAGTTCTTCCCTCTTCTCTTCATCAACTCACTCAACAATGTCCTCACATCGAGGACACCCAGCAGACACCGAATATGGCGCGGAACATCTGCAAAACGCAACAAAAACGGACGAACGAGGCCCGAAACCATCCGCAAGGCGGACGGCTGCGTCGTATGACGTTCCCGTCAGATCGACCCGGACGCCCATAGTCACCCACACACCCACGAGCTCAAGAAAGTCGGACACTGCTGCGCAAAAACGCTCCCAGACACTTCCCCCGTCGGAAGGGTCAAGCAGTGCTACCCATGGCGGGGCATCAGCCAAACTCGCGAGCAATGTCGCACGACGGACAAATTTACGAGCACAGACAATGCCCACTCCCCCCTTGCCCAACCAGCAGCAGCAGAATCATGGCGCGGAGGATTCATTGAACGAATATGACGAGCCACTAGTCATGCCCGCACCCATTATCCACCCCGATGAGCGCCAGAGCACAGTATCCTCCGAACCAAACACTTACTATTCTGCTGAAGAGAATCTCTCTTCGGTAACGAGCAGTAGTGACCTCAGTGGTCCCCCGGCATCGTTCCGTGCCCCATCCATGATCGCGCCCCCCGTCCCACCCATCCCAGCCAATGCAAGGTCCAGCAGCAGCACCGGTGGACGGAGTGGTAGCATGCCTGAGCCTAGTCGACAAAGTACAAACGACTCAACCGCATATACCGGCCCGCCGCAGTACTCGTATCCGAGCTGGCTGATGAACTCAGTGAATACCATGTCTATGCCGGTTCCTATGGCTATACCTGAGGGAGAGGATGGTGCGGACGACGAAGCTCGGGGAGAGGGCGAAGAGGGTTTGCATTCTGATCGTAGGGGAGAGTGGCCAGTACCTGGTGTGCCAATTGGCATGCCACTTCCTGAGCACCAGCATTACTACTCACCCGATGCATATGAGGATGACGGTCAAGAAGTCCCGGAGACTTCCATGCCAATGCCCGAACATCGCGAACACATGGGGATGCCCACTCCAGGACATCGTCATGAACGAGACGAAGGAGACTACAATGATTCTACAATTCGCATGCCATCCCACCCATTATCCCATCCTCCCCTCCCTAGCCATCCTGGAATGCCAACACCCCCTCCCACCATGCCGGCATCACCGTCCTCATCAAGTGTCATTGGACTTTCATCGTCACGCCCACAATCGTCTTCATCTCAACACCAGCGACCTCATGGATCGGGAGGTACACATCCATCCTCACCCCCTCCTTTGCCTTCTGCAGAGCACATGGGCGCAGGCGTAACCGGAAGACCGATTGGAATCTCAAGCTCGGGATTTGGGGCAGAGGCTACAGAAGGCCATGGATCAAGCGTTGCGGGCCGTCCCCCACGACCCACCGCTCCTTACACATACAGTGGTAACATTGGCGGACACAATGAACAGCTGTCAACTAGACCTTCTGGCGCCGCACCTCCTGTCAATGTCGGTGGTCCTGCATCCACAGCACCTTTGCGAATTCATCATCATGGCCGTCCGACCATTGGAGGCAGCGCATCTGTTACTCCGCAAGAGGCTGGTCCTGTCCCAGTCTCAAAGCCTTCCGGACCAGTGCCCATGCATAGTCAAGCACCGCTCCCACAGAAGCAACACAGCACGCCGCCTACCAAACCAACTCTGCTTACGAAGCCGGAGGCAGCACAGGCACAAGCAGCAATTACCTCTGGTGGTGGTCTCGGAGTTGGGCACAGTGGACCCGGCACCTTGGGGGCCTCAACGGACTCTAACAGCGGCTCATCCAAACCCGGTCGGTATGGAGCTGCGTCGGCCGTTACTCCTTCGAAGCATGAGCGGCCACCAGCTTCTGGATCCGGCACGACTTTCAGTGCTGCAAGTACCGCAAACAGACCGCACACGAGTGCCAATGTACATAGCGTTGCAACGAGCTCGCCGGCGGGGTCGAGCAGCGGTGCACCAAAGCCTTCGTCCGCCAACGAAGGTACGGTCATGCATGGACGGCCCACAATCAGTTCGCCTCATCCTCAGAAACCCGCCACATCCACACCTGCTGTCCCGTCCAAGCCGTCAACTACTGCCCACGTTACCACGCACGAAAAACCATCAACCGCTGCCCCGCCCTCAGCACCCCAGCCAACCCCACAACGGCCTAGTCTCATTCATGGCACACCATCTCAGATGGACACACAATACGTCAATATGTTGTTAGCATTGGATGATATCCCGACGATCCACAACCTTGCCGCAAGTTTCTTCAATTGGATCCTATTGGCTGGTTTCATTCTCTTCCCTGGAACGTTCACCAGCTTGCAGAATCTGAGTGCTGCGAACGGTGGTGAGGTTCCGGCTAATCTAGTTAATGCGGTAACGCAATTGCCATTGTAGGTTGTTCCCGAAATTTTGTTGGTCTTATATTGAACTCATCCCGTCGGACAGGTATATCGTTGCGTGGGTATGTTGTGGCATTGGTGCATTAGGTATGATATGGCTTTGGTGGCGCTGGAGACTCAACTACATTTGGGGCATGAACAAGATATTCGTGTAAGTGGGATTCCATGCCTTGCGCTTACGTTCGTGAACTCACTTCTCACCACAGTCCCGGGCTGATGAACTCACTCGCCGGTCTCCTGTCGACGATTGCCTCTATTTTCGGAGCTCAACACGGACAACTGTCAACAACATCGAAGTCCACATTGATTGTGACAGGTGCTTGCACCGGGGTATTCCTCATCTTGACGGGTATTTACGCGGGATGGCTCGTGAGGAGAGTGAAGAGAAAGCACGATAAGGAGGTGGGAATGCAAAAGGCTGGGAAGCATGGTGAGGGTGTTGTGGATGTTTCGAAGAGACGGGTCAGGACCTGAGACCAGACTCATGCCTGTGGCCATTTGCTTTGTGCCACGGCAACTTTTTCTGCCATGGACTTATCTATATACCATATTTACTTACGATCTGCTGGACATTCTTGTGCTGCTTTACTTTATGGCATTGTTTTTTCTCCCTTCTGGCAGTGGACCGCGCGCCTGGTCCAGGGGCCTCACGCCGGCGTCTAAACGCACGTGGGAGTTGCTGAGCCCTGGGACCGCCTTTCGAGTCTTCGCGAGACCACCGACCACCGCCAGGTCCATCTAAACCGCCCGGCCCTGTGAGCAAACACCTTTGTTCATCACCGTCATCCCACTCACAAATGTCGATGTCCTCGCAGTACTTCTCGTCGTCGTCGTCGACGCAGGCGTCGCTCAGAGGGCGCCATGGACCCCCGCGCAGCGACTCAACCAAAGTACACCAATCAGTCCTATGCTGTCCCGATGATGTCTCCCGATTGTGGGCATATACAGCAACCCCAGCCTGTACAACAACAGCAGCCTCAATCTCTTCATAGCTTGCCGATGCAAGATATGGTCGCAGAACAGAGTCGCTTGCAGGAGTCCCTCAAGCGATCAGTAACGCTCGTGTTTTGGTACAAGGTGCGCGTTCCCCTTGTTGACCTCGGAATGCAAACATTCAGTGAACATCGCGTCCATCTTGTAGGCAGGATGCGAACCGATACGGTTGCATCAAGAAATCCCCACATTTCCGCTCTTCCAGCTGTCCCAGTTCACTCAGCTCGTGAACGATCTGGGCTACACGGCAAACTCGTACGTCGACATGTACAACCCTCACTCCGCTACATGGGAACAGCAAACCATCACGGCTGTACGTGTAGTCGACAGTGAACAGCGGCTGCTTTACCGTGTCCGCAAGAGTCTCTTGGAAGGGTTGACGCATGACGAGTGTCCTGGTGTCGCGCATGAGATCAACATGCAGCCGCAGCTAGTTGAGCATACGAAGGTCATGACACCAAGAACAGCCACCAAGCGACCGTCAACCGACGGGGCCACTTACAACGATACCTCGCACCCAAACAAATACGTGAGGGTGGACTCCAGCGGTGGAGCGGGCTCTGAGAGCATAAGTCCGACGCGTATGGACTCGAACAATCGGGGTTACATTCACAACCAGGTTATGCCCGGCGTGCACATGCAAAGTCCGACTTCTGAAGTGCAGCAGCCCACGTACACCATTGCACATCAACCGCAAGTCGATCCACAACCACAGGCACGGCCTCAGCAAGCTCGGCGTCCCACAGAATCCCCATCTCTGGCTTCGTCCTCCACTCCAGAGACCAGCCGATCACCTATCCCTTACCACCCACACCCACCATTGAAACGCTGGCCGAATGACTACTGCGTGTCTGAGATCGCGAATGGTTTTCGACAGATGGACGGCATGATCGCGCACCAGCCCGCCGTGACCCAGAAAATCGCTTTCGAGCGTGTCTTTGGGTGCAGATACATCAAGTCCACCGTTTGTCGACATCGTGCTGTTTGGAAACGGTCCGACCAGGCGACGAGGGACGCGTACGAGGCTATGGGGTTGGACGAACGTGCGGTCTGGGGGGACTTCGTTAAGAAGGTGGAAGGCAAGCCGGACAAGAACACACCACAGCAGCAAACAATGCCGCAAGCACCACCTCCGCGTTCGAATATGACGCAGACGATGCAACTACAACCGCAACAGATTACACTGATAGCGGGGAGCGTTGGGATGGGTCCTCAACATGGTGGCGGAGGAATGGACGGCACCGGGGTGGGACGACGAATGGACGACGAGCCTGCGATGGCGTCTCTTGGACCTCCTCCGCCGGGTCATCCTGGACCTGTGAGCCTTCATACAGGTCCGTGTGCTGGTATTTCCCAACATCGTTAGCGTCTATGTGCTCATCCTGTCTTCAGGTGCTGTTGGTTGACCGCACCGATGTTTCAGAGGGAGGAATGCTGCATTGTATGATATCTATCTACCTATCCGGTTGTATGCATCGCTATCGTAAGGAATACATGTTTGCTTGCATCATCTCTGGAGTGAAAGGCATCTCAAGTCATATTCATCATTGTCATTAGTACAGCTACACATCTAATACAAAAGACCACGCTCCTTGCTACAAGTTGAGTTGCGGCTTTCCAGGAGCGCGAAGAATGAATCGTCAGCGAAAAGAAAGCCCAAAGTAAGTAGGTAAGATCAATATATGCGTGAGATGGAATGGGAAGGAAAATCAGCTAATGGTACGATGTCGGGGTTACTTGTATGTTTATGCAAGGAAAGAAATTATGCAGGATAGTTATGGCCGTGAAGCTGCACACGTTGAGATGCTGTTTCACGCCCACAAGTAGGTAAATCATAGAAGTACAGTCTCAGAACGAATGGAGGGAGGATGTCCTTGAAATGAGAAGGTCCGGTCCGTCGTTGAGGGGGCAGAGTACATGTCGTCGGCAGAAAGATCAGACGATATCCCAGAGTTCCTCCAGTGCGCAGCAGAACTGCAGAGGAGATTGACTTTGAGTTAGCACACCTGATTTCAAAAGAATAAATGAAGACAGTCAGATGGGCGTACCTTGCCACATGCGACTGAAGCACTCAGTGGATAGTCACTAATACTGATTTTGTGATCAACGTAACCGTCGGCGAAATCGTCCTTTCCTCGTGCCATGGCACCGACGAAGACAGCGATGTTGTGTGTCTCTGGGAGAGTGGGGAGGTAACTGGACAATCGTTGGGTGGGTGCATCACCAGAGAGCGCTGAAGAAAAGGATTGGGAGCATTAGGATCCGCCTTGTAAGTCTTTGGGGCATGGACGTACTGAGCTTTACTGTGTTGGCCGGCAAATGATCGGTGATGGGGTTCTATGTGGCCGATATGTCGGTCGAAAGTTTTAGAAGAGGGGGCGAGGAGACATTACCTTGATCACTTTCAGGAGCTTTTCAGGGCCATTCACACCACGAATCGACAGCTTGTGTAGCAGTTGGACTAAACGACATGTCAGCGATGAAGGGATTGAGCAAACGTGAAAGAAGGTGCCGACCCATGAGGCCACTGAATCGTTTGAATGTCCGGGGTATCCTGACATGAGGATTGACCTCGATCAACACGCCTTTTGCGGTGTGGATATAGACTTGGAGAAGCCCAGCCTTGTTCAGCGGGGAGTCCAAAAGGGTAAGAAGACACTACCATGAGAAAGGAAGGCGTTAGATAGCGAGAAGGTTGAGAAAGGGCCACTGCGTACCTGATGAGTGATGTCCGGCCTAGCATCTGCAATATCCCTCCCTGTTTTCGCCAGGATGCCCTGGTGGTCGTCGCAGTTGAGCAATGCGTACTTGACATCGCCTTCCCTCCCAGGCTTGCCGCGACCGCCAGTGCTGACCCGGTAAGCCTCGAGACAGGCCTGCTCGAGAATGACATAGAGCCTCCGCTGGGAAGAGACGACGCCACCCTTTGGAACCTGGGCCTGAACGGGGAGCATGTGTGGGTTTGTGAGGGATGGGTTGGTGCTGGGGTTTGGATGAGCCATTTTGCGTGATTTTGAGGGAAGGGGGCGAGTAGGACGATCCGAGGGAGACAAGATTTGTGGTTTGGAGGCAAGAGTTGCAAAAGGTGTGGGCATGAGAAGACCGCCGCCGGATATAGTCTCAGTCTCTATCTCTATGCTGGACTCCATCTCTGTGTCATCTCCCACTGCATTTTCAATGTCTTCGCCGTGCCCGCGGTTTTCATCCCGATGGCGAGGGCCCCGTTCGCGTTCGCGTGGCGGCGTAGATTTTGGGCGGGCGAGTTCCTCGGTAAAAACGTTGACGATGGACGGCGCGACGGGACTGATGATGATGTTCCCGGACTGGGAGTGGCGACGGCGACGGGTTGCGGATGGGTGTGCGACGGCGGACATCGTGGAGGATGTTGAGAAGATGGATGAGGTGGCAAATTGGAGGAGGTCAAGTTCTGGGCTGCTATATAACAAACAGTTAGCTGCCTATACAAATTGCCACGACTATCCTCGCCCTCCTCCATCGGTCACATTCCCCGGCTTTTCGTTCCATTCCACCCTCCTTTTCTCAGCCTTGGATCAATTCAGCGGGTCTGCTATTAGGATGGCGGATGCCAACTACGGTAACATAGACATTTCGCATCAGAATCGACATGAAAACCAGGGGTCATTCATTGCCAGATGGTGAGATAATCCTTGAATACGTGGTTCACGTCGTACATGGTCTACCAAGGGTCCTCTCAGCATCATCCTCTCGTATCGGCTTCAAAGAAGCTACACCCATACGCGCGGACAAAGTCAATTCGTTATACACCGTGTGCCAATTCCACCTTGTCGGTTGTTAGAGTTAGAATACCGTGGTATTCCCCTCACCGACCGGCTTGCTGCCACTTCACAAGCAATACCTGCCGGCATCGTCAGTCCTTGATCGACAGCAAAAGAACCATCGTAATAGACAAAATACCTCCGCTCCCCGAAGTCACCAAGACCGGGGATGATATACGCTTTCTCATTGAGGCCTTGGTCGATCCACCCGGTGATCTGCAAACCGTCGGCGAATGTCAGTCTGTGGGCAACTTGGTTCTCAGCTCTGTACCGAGCATCCGCAACATACCACTCGCAGCGATGGGAACCGAGTGCTGAATGTCTTCAGCCCTTCCGGAGATGATATCTACAAGAAGTTCAACACTCGCCCTACAGGCCGGCATTGCACTAGTCTACGCACCAGGTTGATAAAAATTATGCGGTCCTCAGGAACTCCCTGTTCCATGATCACTTCGACAGCCTTCATTGCGGAGCCGCCAGTCGCTGAAGTGGAAAAGCTCTGGTCAATCGTCGGGCCTAGAGTCACGAGCCTTCACACACCCAACATTGGGTCCAGGAGCAACACATATCGTTGTGAGATATCTTGCGGGAGCTGTAATCCTTGAGCGATCGACTCTCGTTATCAGAAGAGCATATCATCTCACCTTGGAATAAAACAGCTTTGGTTGCGCCGTCTCTTCATCCTGATAATCATCTCTCGGTTTGAGAAATCTTGTCCCTCTTTCATGGAAACTGAACAAGGACAGATACCCACCCGTTGAATCAAGATCTTGCCAATGCGAACGCTTCGGCAAACTTCTCGCAGGCCGGCCTCCATTGCCTGACAAAGCGCGTAATGCTTACGCTGAGAGGCGTGTCCAAACAATGACATGTTAAGAACACCCTCACCTCCCCCGCACGCAAGATGGAGACACCGCATATCTTCCCTTCGAACCCTACGCCTTCGTACAAAGCACCCTATTCATGTCATATGAGCCGGCCATCAGCTACAACTCACAGCAGCACCCCAGTTCCGATCAAACATACCGTTGGAGTCTCGACTGTTCTCGGTACAACAGGCAAATGGTTCAAACCCTCCTCGACAAGGAGACGAATAATCCGATCGGAATAGAACAAGAAGTCTCCTCTGCTCGTGTTCTTATCTCGAATGATGGTGTAAAGCGCTTCGAGCTGAGCGGTTTGAGGCAGGATGAAGACTGACGGAGGAAGCGAGGGCGTGTTGTGCGACATCATGGGACTGGGGTTTGGTTGGAGAACCATGACTGCTGGTTTATGATCTCTGCAAAAATAACTGGACTGCTTCTGAAGGGAATAAGAGTCCGTAAGACCAAAAGCGATGCTTGCAAATCCGGTAGACGACCTGTCTCAAACGTTGCTAGTACTGTAAGGACCCCTGTCAAACGTTGTAGTTCATGGAAGGTGGGGTGAGAGAATACCTCTTTAAGATAAGAACGTTTGAATTTCCGTAGCGTCAGTGCCGTTAGTGTGATTCAGGAATGTTTGAGACTTTGAGTTCAACCAACGCAGGACTGGGGGATGATGGTTTGTTGCAAGACGCACAACGGATGATGATAACATTCATGTAAGCGCCCATAGATCAAGCCCTCCTGGTTCAAATTGAAACCAGATGTGCCGCATATGAAGGCCATGAAGATCGCCATAGTGTATGAGTACAGTCGCGTGATATCTTTGAACGAAATGAAATAGGGTTGCACTACTAACAAGCACGACGTTCACTAATATCGACCCCGCCGTCCAGGATTGGGACCTTGATACGGGCTATAATCTGGAGGAGGACGTCCACCGCCAGTACTACTCGAGCCACCAGCGCCGATCCCAGTTGAGCTCGGAATAACCGCATTGCGGAACACCTGCATCAAGTCATCCGTGCGGAACACAGGTCCTACGCACGAGCACAAAGTCAGCCAAGCGATTTCTAGCTGTAGTGGTGATCCATGACACATACCATCGAAAGAGGAAGCAGTGGGCAAGACACCGATGAACCAGGAAAGCACTGGAGGCAACGTAATAGCCTTGTCATCTTCCTTCTCCTTCTTGAAACTTCCGTCTCTGTCGCGATCTCTGTCCCACGACGGAGACCCATGTCTTCGTCTCGGTGGTCCATCCCACCGATCTCGGTCACGCTCTTTCGAAGGCGACCCACCTCTCTGACGTTTAGCTGGCGGTCCATGATCACTCCCTCTGCCGCCCTCGTTCTGCCTCCGAGGCTCCGGCGACGACGGTCGTTTCCCTGAACTCGAGAACGACTGATTTTGCGCTGAGATGTTAGAGACGATGGACTGCAGGGTGTCGCTGCGGCCGAGAGGTGTTCCGTTTGACCGACTTGATGAACTATGGCCGTTGCTGCTTCGACTGCTGCCGAAGTTGAAGCCGAGGTCACGCACAGCAATCGCATCTGTACCCAAGTACTTATGACGTTCAGCAAATCGCTTGATTGGGGGGTCTGAAATAGACTCGCGTCATCGTACGAAAATTTCTACGAAGACATGATGAATGGGGGCGTACCATTTGGATAAACCTCAGCTAATCGCTTCTCTAAGTTTTGAGCCGCTTGCAAGTTGCCAAACTGATATTCATATCGAGCCCAACGCTCCCACAAAGGACGTGCACGCTCTGGAGGGAAGGTTGTCACGACACGCTCAAACAAAGCACGGGCATCTGAAAGAACAACCAATGTTAGTCCGTGTGGGTACAAGATAGCGGATTGAGAGGCTCAACTGGAATCATCGTTGATGGAAATTAGGAAGCCGAGATATCGTAGTGCAAATTCCTCTTCATCGGGGAACTTCTCAAGACCGCGCTCAAATATACGCATCGCAACGTCTGTCGACTTCGTACAATGGTATTCCATCAATGCTGGGATTCGGGATTCAGCCAGATTCAGTTGTATCATTGACTGGTCAAGATAACGTACCAGCAGCTTCGTAGACCTCCCAAGGTGTCCATTTGTCCTTTCTTGCCTTACCGAAAATATCTCTTGCAGCACGATGATTTTCCGCGCGGCGGGCAAAACGCATGTACACAATCCACGCAATACCGTATTCCGTCCGACGGTTCTTAAGCTCTTTCGACTTCGTGTTAGGCGTATCATCCGAGCTTTGAGTCGAGAATGAAGAATTGTTGGATCGTAGTCCTGAGTTCGAAGCGGGAACAGGCTCGTCGTCGGTCTTTGAGGCTTCCAGCTCTTCAAGGTCAGCTCGCAGAACATCAAGGAACTTCGTGAAAGTTGCGTGTACTTCTTTCAGGCTCTTGCTGTCCTCTAGGACTTCAGCATAGGCAAAATTCAGGACGAAGCTAGATAGATACAATGATGAGTACGGGCCGATTCGACGGCAAATGACAAACCTCTTAGGATTGGCCTCAATCCCGGCTTTGAGGATACTGAGCGCTTCATCTTTCCTTTCCTTACGCTTATTCTCGGGAAGTCCTTGTTCGTTGCCCACACTCAGAGTCCAAGCATAAGCCATGTACCTAAGGCATTCGTCCGGTCAATTAACGTGAGGTTCTGAGTCAAGCTGTCCAAATACCAGATCTCCGAGAAGAACCTCATGCGGACAAGGGCTTTGCGATACACCGTTTGCACTCGTGAGTGGAACTGTGACCTGTCTTTCTCTTCAATTTCAAGAGGGTTGCTCTCTTCCCACTTCAGGTACTGCTTCCAACGGGCCACAAGAGACTTGTCCTCTGAAGAGAAGGTCGGCGGACGTGGGAGCCACACAGAGAGTCGATCCCCAATTGTTGTAGGTGGTGGCAAGAGTGTGGCGGTCTGTTCCTGTAAACTATTGAGGACGGTTCGAGCTTGCATGTGAGAGGTCTGTAGGTCTGAAAGGAATTTCTTGGCCTACGGAAGTGAGATATATCAGTATTTGCCGTGCACACACGCGCAGGTGGCTCACCAGTTGTTTGTTGAGGCCCGTCTCAAACTCTGAGTATTCCTCCCACAAACGTTTGACATTCTCCATCGGTGTTTGAACAGCGCGCTGGTAAGCTTTGCGAATGGCGTCCATCTTCTGACCTTCGTCCCATGTTGTTGCGGCCTATTGACCCCCACAAATTGGCACTCGGAAGACACAGGTCTGACGAAAAACGTACCTCCCCTGACTTCAGAAACTGGATATAATCCGTCCATATTTCGTTGCTCTCCTTGTCATGACCAATGTGATTCAACGCGTATTCATATGCTTTACGGACGGTATCGCGACTGCTTGGATCCGGATGCATTTTCCTACACAACCTCAGTTAAGTACGTTGCTCGCCGTTGAGCTGGCCCATACTACAGACCTCACGTGCGCAAGATAGAATTTCCATAAGTCCACAAAAGGTGACGTCTTTAAAAAGCGATTAAAAAGACCAGCGACCGTTGAGTGCTTGTTCTGACTTTGCGAGTTCAGAACGTGTTGAATGTACGCGATTTGGGCGGAGGACTGAAGGAGAATGAGCACGGATGCCAGATCAAGCTGGAGAGGAACGAACCGTGTTCGGGAACACCTCAAGTAAAGCTTCGTACGTCTCGGTAATCTTTTCGTGCTCTCCGGAGCTCTCTGCCAGCCGGATAAGTTCTTGCCACGCATCAACATCGGTTGGTTTGGCTTGAACTTGTGCGCGGAGTGCCAGATACTGTGGAGTCGGCGTGTCGGGTGGTGGCTCTGCCTGACTTGAGGGTCCAGAGTCCACTATGTCGGTGTCTTGTGAACTGTTCATGTTATTCAGAGCGTGGAGGGCTTGAAGGTGCTCTTCTGCGGGTTGAGTGCGGTCGTCTTCCGGGAAGTCAACAGAATCAACCTGCTCAGGGTGTGGAGGAGCATCGTATGCAGAGAATCCCTCCATTGTTCATAGGGATCCGTGAGCAGTGGGGGGCTCGACGGCGAAGATGAACGACGTGGACGGTGGAAGGAATGGCAGAGCTTGGACGGCGACTCTCTGCACGCGAATTCGCAAAGTCCAGTTGATCTCAGATCCAAACTCTCGATCACATATTTTGGGTGATATTCCCACGAATACAAAAGATCATTACAAGATAATAGCGGGCTGTCGCGGAGTCTGGGTAGGCGTCTACCGAGAGGTTATCCGCAGGAACATAGAGAAGCTCTGACGACGAGCAACAAGTCGTATTTCCTGCTTTCCTCTGAACACTCACTTGCCCGCACGAATCGACGAATTCTGACTGCGTACGACCCCCCGACATCACCGGGAGATTTCTTACAAGATTGGCTGATCTGGGAAGGCACTCTGAACTGCACTCAGGAGATTCCATGGCTACAAGCACAACATGGGATTGTCAGACGGCGGTGGGGACGGCTGGGGGGAGGGAGGGAGGGAGGGAGATGGTGCGAGGACAGGTCGATACGCGTTGGGACCACGGGGAGGCACTGGTGCAAACAAGGACAAACACCGACACGCGAGACTAGGGCTGAGTCTGGGTCCCGACCACAGCAGTCACAACTTCCCATTCACAACTATTCACGAACATCCTTTATTACTGACCTCCTCGTCGCCACCCACGACCACCGACTCCTTTTCCTTCTTTGTGCCACAGCGGGCGCATCAACTTCAACTGGTCTGGCAGGGCGTGGGCTTTAAGCCGCCTGTTGGCCCTCCGGCTTCGTCGCGTTCAGCCCTCCACTCATTTCCTCATGCCACAAGGCGTACCTCCTGCAACAGCAGTCGATCTATCAAGCTTACTCGTTCCCAACGCTGCCAGCTCCAAACGTGAATTCGTCTTTGATAACTCCGACCCACCTGCCCAGAATCCTCAAGGTTCCCCAAGTAAAGTCACCATCCGTATCCCTGCTACAACCTCAATGGCACCCAACACACGCAGCGCGGACCGTCGCCGGACAATGTCGAATGCTTCCGGATCGGAGTACCTAGGAAGCAACGCCTCTTCTGCAGATGCAGACATGACCGTCGAAGTTGAGGATGATCTTCCGAAGCCTAAGGAGGAGGTCGTTTATGCGACCACCTATAAGGGTAGAAAAACCCCTCGCTTGAACTATCACGAATCATCTGAAGCGGAGGATGACGAGGACGAGGACGAGGACGAGCTCAATGTCCTAGACCAACCCGACCAACCTGCCAGTACAAATATTGTCGCAGACGAACCGTCCGAAGATGGCCAACCCCGACGCGTATTGCGGAATCGGGCCAAGACCAATGGCACTGTTCCTAGAACCGGTGCCATTGTGAGCGACGAGGATGGCGAACCTGTGGTCTCTGGTAGGGTGACCAGGTCCAGACGGACGCTTTCGCAGCCACCCCAAACCAACGGACGCTCGAAGCCATCCCGTACTCGCCCCACCCGCAATACTTCCTCACGTTCCAAAGCTCGACCCCCCGCTCGTCGCGGCGCACGTCAAAATGCACATGATCCGGAAGACGATGATAATTATGTCCAAGAATCCGATGGTTCTGTCGATGCAGACGGCTCAATAGAGGATGCAGTTCCAAGTTCTCCGGATGCCGATGGGGAAGAGGACGCCGAGGGTGACTTGGTAGACGATAGAGATGGTGACGGTGACGTAGAAGTCATAGAGGAGAATGGTAAACCGTATTCTCTAAGGCGGCGGCAGAACATCAATTACGCGATCCCCCCGCCTCTCGAAGATATGCCCGCCCCTCCGAAATCCCGTGGTGGAGAGGGCCGTCCTAATGGTCGTCCAGGGCCCAACAAACGGAAAGGCCCAGGATGGAGTGCGTCCGGCGCGGTCTTAGACAGATGGTTGAACGGGGATGATTCCGTGAGTACAATATACCCCACAAGTATGGTTGTTACTAATATCGAGCGAAGGATTCTGATCATCCTACACGGACGCCCCGAAAAGGACGTGGTTTGGGTGGTGGCGGTATGTTTGCAGGGGGTGTAGGAAATCCAGGTGGTGGTTTACTACCTCCCGATCTGGCTGCAGCAGGCACCCCATCGAATTTGGGCAAAGTTGGCGATGCTAGTATGTCCCTTTTTTGCAAGTGCACATCGTATTGCTTACACGCTTTTTACAGCGTTGGCTGATGTAGACCCTTTGGGTGTAAACCAGAATGTAACATTCGATGAAGTTGGTGGCCTGGATGACCGTACGTTCTCGTTGACTTATTTCGTTTGTAAATCTCCTCACTCTTCGTTTGTAGATATCAATGCATTGAAAGAAATGACCCTCCTTCCCCTCTTGTACCCAGAAGTGTTCCAACGATTCAATGTTACCCCTCCACGTGGCGTGCTTTTCCATGGACCTCCAGGGACCGGTAAGACGCTGCTGGCCCGTGCACTGGCAGCCAGCTGCCGATCAAATGGGAAAGGGATCTGTGAGTGTCATCATACGCACCATTTCACTATACTCACAGTCGATGCAGCCTTTTTCATGCGCAAAGGTGCCGACATCCTGTCAAAGTGGGTTGGCGAAGCTGAACGTCAGCTACGACTGCTGTTCGAGGAAGCGAAGAATCAGCAGCCTAGCATCATATTCTTCGACGAAATTGATGGACTTGCCCCCGTACGCTCCTCTAAACAAGATCAGATCCATGCCTCTATTGTCTCTACCCTCCTGGCTTTGATGGACGGTATGGACGGTCGTGGGCAAGTAGTGGTCATTGGTGCCACTAATCGACCAGACGCCATCGACCCAGCATTGAGACGTCCTGGAAGATTTGACAGAGAGTTTTATTTCCCATTGCCCGGCTTGGAGGCTCGAGAGCGCATTCTCAAAATCATGACGAAGCAGTGGGCTGGATGGGAAGATCAGAAAGGAGAAGATGCGTGCAAGGGCCTCGCCAAATTGACGAAGGGATATGGTGGCGCCGATCTAAGGGTATGCCTTCTTACCCTGTGTTGATTCGCGCCCATTCACACTCCGTCTTAGGCTTTGTGTACAGAAGCTGCGTTGAATGCCGTCCAGAGGCGGTATCCGCAAATCTATAAGTCCACAGAACGCTTGTTACTTGACCCAACATCTATCAACGTCGAATTGCGGGATTTCATGATTTCCGTCAGAAGTAGGTTGCTGCTTTGAACATATGCGCTTCTCATTTTTGACGGCCTCTTCAGAACTCATCCCATCCTCCGCTCGAGCTACCGCTTCAGCGGCGTCTCCCCTCCCCACGCAACTTGTCCCATTGCTCAACCAGTGTGTGGAAAACGTCAAAGAGATCATTAACCGTGTGCTACCAATTAGCAAGAAACGAAGTGCTCTTGAAGAGGCTGAGTTTGAGGATGAGGAAGGGGAGGATGCCCTCGAGAGGGAAATGATGCTTCAATGTGAGTTCACAAGTCTCTTGGCCATATGGGATCCGCTGAGCTCGTTTGTCTAGCTATGGAGACATTGCGGGTCCATCGACCTCGAGTTGTTGTACACGGAGCTGTTGGCATGGGTCAGGACTACGTGGCAGCAGCGGCTCTGCATTATCTTGAAGGATATCATATTCAAAATCTTGATATTGGTACTCTCATCGGTGATTCCACACGCGTATGTGACTGTTCACCCCGCGTTCCAGGTTTTCACTGACCCCCAACTCTCAGACCCCAGAGGCCACTATCGTCCAACTATTCATCGAGGCTAAAAGGCATCAGCCATCTGTTGTCTACATCCCTTCGTTGGCGGGATGGTGCGCTTCACTCTCTGAAACAGCCAGGATGACCGTCAGGGCAATGTTGGACAGTTTAGTCCCAACCGACCCAGTCCTACTTCTGGCGGTTGTCGATGGATCGTTCGACTCCTTACCACATGACGTCCGAGCGTGGTTTGGACCTGTTCGGGATAACCGCGTGGAGTTGACTTCCCCTTCCGTTCAACAGCGTGAAGACTTCTTCAAGGGGCTCATTGCAGACATCGGCAGGAAACCAACACAGTTCCCAGATGGCGTCAAACGGAAGAAGCGAGTACTCGAAGACCTCCCCATCGCGCCGCCGTTGGCACCTCGTGAGCCGACCGCAGCAGAACTCGCACTCCAAGAAGAGAACGACGTCAGGATCATTTTGAACCTGCAGTACCGGCTAGGTCTGATACTGACAGAACTTAAGCGAAAGTTCAAACGTTTCACCAAAAGGGCTGCGGTAAGCATTCGGTTTAGGCCTCTTGTCGTATTCTGATTGTTTTGTAGGATGAGTACAACTATGATTTCTACCAAGTCCCAATGCAGGTCGATGTCGTTACCACCACAGTCGAGGTTCAAGAGACAGCTACCGGGGATGTCATGGAGATCGTCAACGAAGAGCATACTCAAGATGTCGTTGGGGAGCCTTCTCTGGCTAATGGCATATCGGAAGTACCAGTGCGGGAGCAGGTTCAAATGCAGCCGCAGCTATTCGATATGGACTTGGAGCATATGCACGTTAATCTCTACAGGGACAGGTACCTCACTCCCGACGATTTTCTTGACGACATCCAAAAGATTGCCCGCAATGCCGAGCTTCGCGCGGAGGACGATGCTGATCGGTTCCTTCGGGCTCAGGCCATGCTCACTGCTGCGCGGCTCAGTCTCTCGGATATCGACGCCCACTTCCGACTGGAATGCGAACGCATGGCAGGGAGGGAACGCAAGAGAAGGGAGGCGCGCAGGAAGGCGAAGGGAAAGGAGAGAGCATCGGACCCTCAGGCACCTGCTCCTAGCATACGTCGGAGTGGAAGGACCAATGGGCAGAGTCCCGAACTCACCATCACCGATCCTGTCCAGCTTGAACGCAGATTGAAACGACAGCGTTCCGCCGAAGTGACTCAGTCTCCTTCAGACGATGATCGAGATCGGGAAGCCAAACGATCCAGGCTTAGTGCTGAGGCCCACGCTGAAGACGACACGCAGCCTCCCGCCATTCCCACCACTCCTCATCGGCCTCACGCTGTACGGTTCGCCGATCCAGAACCCCCTTTACCTGCTCCTGTGTTCGTCGATGCTCCCGAGCCCACCCCCGAAGCGAGTACCAGTAATTACCTTCCACGGAAGGCATCAGACATAGGTTCACTGCTAAACCCCATCCCATCACCTGTGGAACCCCCACCCATGCCAGGCCCCTCTTTGGATATCCCACACAATAACATGGGTCTTGAGATGCAGACAGTCGGTCCAGCGCCAGAGGCTACACCATCCGCAGTTTCAGATCCAGTATCCCACTCCCTCTTTCCTCCTCCTGATGTTCCCGCCACTTCCGACGTGTTCATGGAGCCGAGCACCTCGCAGAGTGCCAACCCCACGCTGGTGATTACACCTCCTGCCGAGCCGATGGAGGTCGTGATGAGAGAACCCACGCCTCCTCCTGACTTCATCTTGGACACCACGCAACTGGACGAGCTCCACAGGTACATGCGGGATTCGACGCACGCTCTTAATGTTGAGCAGCTCGAGCAACTTCGCGCGTCATGCCTGAGTACAGTGTGGCGGCATCGGTCAGAGTGGGACCGGACTTCCTTGCTGCATGAGTTGCGGACGATCGTATTCAATTTTGTTGCTGATGTCACGGCGGATGACGTTTCCCTCTGATGATTTGTTTTGCTTGCTGGCTTGTATCGCTTATGAATAACTCGGTCTATTGTGGCCCCCCAACATTGTAATCCATCTGTAATTGCCTAGCTAGGGACTTCTACTTATACAATGGGATTTGCTCTCTCTTCATACGCTGCGTCTCATGATGAAGCAAGTTACAAGTACATATTCCACGAACCTATGCTCTCTCGTCAACGACCACATCTACATACACACACCGCTCCCGACCCAACACCTCCCCTCTATCTGTCACTCCCTGAACGGTGAACCGTAGTTGTTTACACCCACTCAGCTCTGACGGCATACAAGCCGGATCCACCAAAAACCTGTTCCCTCTCCCGTCCGAGCCGGATGTACCAATGAACGAGTACCTCTTGGCATCGCCCACGCCCGCCTCAGCGTAGATGTTGAAGTACAAAAACGAACGGGGGTGTGTATCGATTGTCCATGCGGGTTGGGGGTCTTCAACAGACCTGATAGACAGCGCAGTGATGGAGGGGAGGGACTGTGCCACTTCCCAGGTGAGCACACCAACCTTGTCACCAGTCTCTGGTTTCTGATAATCGGCCCAGAGGACTTGCGGCTCTGGGATGGAGGTGCGAACGTCGGAAGGGCTTGGGAAGGCGGACAATTGTCCGAGGAAGATGGAGAGGGTGTTGTTATCTTGGGTCGTTGGCTCCTCTTGCGCAATGCCGACTACGAGACCCACGGCGAGTGTGTGCGAGGAGAGCTGGGATTTGACGGAGATGCGGATGGATGTAGTCGTCCACCCTTCCCGAGTAGCAAGTATTTCGTCGATGGGTAGGATGACAATGTCAATTTCGAGTGGGTCGTTGGTGTTATCTAAGGATCTCAAGGATGGGCCGAGGTCGACCTCTGTCCCACTTCCGGATACAACCTTGTAAACGAGCTTAATATCGTAGGATTGTTGGCTTGCCATGGAAAGGGACTGTATGGGTATCCAAATGCAACGGAAAGATGCTTCGCTGGATGGATCTATAGGCAAGTTGACATCCAAGCGCAATGAGCTGCCACCGACCCAGGCGTCATGCATGTCTAAGGTTGGAAGTACGACAGGAGGAGAACCTTCCCACTCCCCCAACTCGGAAGATATTGCGGGGTATGGCCATGCCAAGTCACCAATGGTGGTGTTCTTGTTGAGATCGGTCCAGCCATCCTTGGTTGATCCCAGAACCTTGACGCCTTCCACGAACCACTCTTTCCCAACCCCAGGGCAGAATGAAGTATGGAAAGTTAGAGTCAATGGGTCGGGAGGTGGCTTGAGCGCAAAAAACGAAGTGATAGGTTTGTACGGAATGTGATCGCATCCCTCGTCTTCAGGAGGCTCCGGGATCCTCACGCCTTCGGTTGGATTCATAGGGCCAACCCAGAGTTTGCGCTCGTGTGCCCACCATGTCTCCCAACTGAACCCTTCCTTCCCTTCCTCTGTCTCCCAACTCCACGCTTGCCCAAACAGAGCGACACTTAACCCGAGGAACTCTGGGTCGATGTGACTTATGGCTTTATAAGCGCCGAACCCACCGCCACCATGAGAGCCTCTGCCCCAAACGTCCACTCCAACGTAGATGTCTCGAAGACTCTTCGGTCGCGGACGTTCGAGATGCTGAGGTTCAAGTGTCAAGAAATATTGGGCTGTGAGAGTTGGGTAGTTGGGTCGCCACTGATAATCGATGATCATTTAGAATCAAAATCGCTGGAAAACGACTGAAAGCTCACTGTATAATTTGTGAAGAACCCGGTTGAGGGAACGAAAAATGGGACGTTTACGCTACTGAGACGATCCTGCCATCTCACCGTTCCATCGACGATGACGCTGTCGTACCTGAAATGCGAAGAGGCCAGTCAGATATATCCTTCGAAGAGAGCGGCGGGGCATGTTGCGTAAACCTACCAGATGACCTCACTGTGAGGACCGACTTGTTCCCTCAGCTCGTGTT
This sequence comes from Cristinia sonorae, assembly GCA_021029105.1. Classification (NCBI taxonomy): domain Eukaryota; kingdom Fungi; phylum Basidiomycota; class Agaricomycetes; order Agaricales; family Stephanosporaceae; genus Cristinia; species Cristinia sonorae. Next base: position 883,706 of record JAEVFJ010000004.1, on the reverse strand, counting down.
CAAGTAGAGAAATCCAAAGGGACAAAGCACGGGTTTGCTCAACAGCTCCTCTAAGAGGATATTCGAAATTCAGCAGATAACCATCAAATCCTCGCTGTTTCGCTAGAGAAGCTAGCAGGCGTGCGTAATGGGGCGAAATGGGTATTGTCATCTGCTCCGGGGTCTGAAGAGGACCCGATTTGGACTTCGGTAAGCGACCAATGAGAAGACGAAGACAATCTTCTTCAGAGGTGTCGTGTTCGAAGATCCTGAACGGAGCTCTTCAGCATGATCGCGCGGGTATGAAGTTGTATAATTGCATACAAAGTTCCGAGCATCTTGACACCCTGACGGTGGGCTGCCGTGATCCATCCGGATGGAGGAACAGTCACTCTATGGTGTGAAAAGCTACAAAGACACGGTCTGTGCCAGTCCTACGTGGTGCATTGTCGAAACCTACTATATGAATGTATCACAGTGTGACCAGAAGTTGAAGGTGTACGAGCGGTGAGAGGGCGACTCGATGTAACCACCCTAGCAGCACAGTTGAGTGATGCATTATTGGATGGTGAATATGACGCAAATCGAAGAATTAACTAACTTTGTAGTCGTGGCAGAGCTATTAGTAGTAAATCTTGTTAGGACGATGTGGACGAAAGAATCAGGAAGGGAACGTACAAGTAACCTGCCTTGGGTACTGGTTGACTGGGATCGTGCGTGGTAGCGCAAAGTGCCGCTGAGACTGGGTGGTATATTGTCGCCCCATGCGTCGAGCTCCGCTAGAGAGTCAAAGTACGGCTTATCGTCCAGAACCAGCTTCGAGTGGTTCGTGCCATGTAAAGGCATCAATGAGGACGGAGATGGTGTGCAGACTGCTGCCAGATGCTATCCTTGCTCGCATCACTCATTTCGATCTGCCACTTTGACGCCCGTGCAGACGCTCATAACCAGATCGCGGCAGCGGCACTTTCGAGTTATTGTATACCACAATGGCGGACAGCATGAAAGCCTACCTTGCTTCAAAGTACATGTCAGGACCGAAGGCGGATGCCATTCTGGCCCGAGCATCCACGTCGTCTGGTGCACCAAAGAAGAAGAAACGCAAGGTTGCAGCGTCTTCTGCTACTGCAAGCACGTCGTTTATTAATGACGATGACGCGACGGGGTGGGCTGTGGACCCAAAGGATCCTGAGGACGACGATATCGCCGAGGCAGCAGTAGCTGCGTCAGACCGAGCGTTCAGGAAACGACAACGAACAGATGAAGGGTCAGGTTGGGCAACGGTTAAAGAGCCAGAGTCTGTTCCCGCGGACGAGCAACCGCAGGTTGTAGGGGAGCCAGAAGAAGAGGAGTTCAAGGGAGGGTTGATGACAGCGGCACAGTTGAAGAAGAAATTCGGGAAGAGCGCGGTCAAGGAGGATCTAACTGCAGAGGAGATTGCTGCCGCGCAGGAGACCGTATACCGTGATGCAACGGGACGGAAAGTTGACGTAGCTGTTGAGCGAGCGGAGGCTGCGAGGAGGAAACGGGAGAGGGAGGAGAAGGAGGCAAAGAAGATGGAGTGGGGCAAGGGTCTGGTTCAGAGGGATGAGCAGGAGAGGAAGAAGAAGGAATTGGAGGAGCTGAAGTCACGGCCATTCGCCAGGACTATTGACGATGCCGCCATGAATGAGGATATGAAAGCACAGGATAGGTGGAATGACCCTGCGGCGGCATTCCTAACGGTGCGTGCATGAACCGTCCGAATGTTGTGGCATGCCGTACTGATTGCAGTGCTCAAATAATAGAAAAAGAGAACGAAGGGTCCGCGCAAACCTGAGTATACAGGTCCTCCACCACCCCCGAACAGATTTGGTATCAAACCAGGGTACAGGTGGGACGGTGTAGGTGAGTAATTTGTTCTCGTACATCATTTCCTATATCTCATGCGCTTCTTGCATACCAGACCGAGGAAATGGGTTTGAAAAGAAGCTCTTCCAGCGACAAAACGAGAAGAAACGTCGTGGCCAGGAGAGCTATCAATGGAGTGTCGACGAGATGTGATCTTGTTACCCTCATGTTATTGTTGTTCGTCCTATTTCTATGGAAATGCTAGGATTTTCATCTGGACTTCGCATATTGAAGTGCTTGACCTGACCAGTCTATCTCTGGTCTGTCCACATCGTGCAGGCCTGGGTCTATTCCAATATACTTCAGTGTGTTGTGTTATGGTACAAATGGATCCTTTGGTTATGTGGTACTAATTGTCCATAGTGGTAACGTGGATAAGGTAAGGATCAAGAAAGCAAAGCGACAAACCAAGAAAGCAAGAAGCAAAGCGATGGGGGACTTGAATCAAGAAAGCATACTGAGGAAATTTGGGAGAAAGCAACGGACGGAGGACATCAAGAAACAAGAGCAGCAGAGCCATACATATTGCAGGCGAAAATGAAAATTGAATCATTCTGTGAAGACCTCCAGATGTTTGTTTCCTGCCATTGGGACATCGTTGCCATACTCAGCACGGCCCGTGAGGAGTTTCTTGATGTTCCTCCGAGCCGTTGGCCATGGAAAGTACGGGACAGAAGGGTAGCTGTCATTGTGCATAATATGTTGATATGGGAAGGAAGAAGATTTGTATGCTGTGACCGTGTGGGCAGGACTAGTACTCGAGCGTGATTCGTCCTCAGTTTCACTAGCAGCCATAGGAAGAGGTACCTCATCGTTATCGTTGGCCTCGAGTTTAGCGAGAACTTCTTGAGCCTCCACTTCCTCCTCAGCATCCGAAGAAGACTGTTGGTCGTCGGAAGTTGAAGAGGAAGGAGCTCGAGGATGATGCTCACCGTGCAAGGCATTAGCGAATGGGCGGGGTGGTGAGTCCGGTATCTGCAATGACCCAAAGGCCGCGATGGCCACTTCCATCTGAAGCGGAGGTTCAGAGTCAAGGATGGAATCAAATTGTATCTCCGGAAACGGAGAAAACGACCTCAAAGTCTGATCGTCTACACAGGTCATGGTCACGTCCTGAGAAAAGTTAGGCGGTGAAGACTCGTGGTCAGTAATGTGGAGTACTTACTGCTGAACTGTCTGTGTCACAGCGTTCGAGTCCATGCCCTCCGAGCCCAAAGTCCCCGAAAGTAGCGGCGTCCCATCCGGTTTCTTGATTCGGGGTTTTATCAGCTTGAGGTACGGAACATCGAGGACATTGGAGCATTGCCTGTGATTGTAACATCTGGATCTCCTTTCGAAGCCCCTCCAACAATAGTTCGCGCTGCAATCACACTCAGGGCGAGTGAAGGAAGAGCTATGGGGATGACTCACCGTCGTTGATATGTCTTGAAGCTCTTTAATTTGGACGTCACGCTGTATTCGCAGCGGATTGCACGCGTCAAACGCGTCGCATTGAAGCTGAGCCACTCTGTCGTACCTTCAGAATTTCCTCGCGTTGCGCCTGCATCATGGCGTCACGCTAAGCAGAGGGTTCACATCAAGAGTCATCAGTAATCGCTTGCTGATGGCCAGCACAGGGTCGCCTTACATCTACGATTTGCCTCTGCTGTTCACTGATGTCCAAATCGCGCTACAAACCAGGAAGTGTCAATGCTTCAAAGACTCTGAGATGAAGATACATAATACTATCGATATCTTACTTGGCTTATATCTCGTTGAAGCGAAAGGATCTCGGCGTCCTTCTGTACTCGAAAACCCATGTCAATGGTTGGAAGGGATGTCAGGTAAACCGGGCACATGCCTCTGCGAGTTTCTGCTCATACACAGTCTTTACTGCATCAAGTTCCTCCTTGAAAAGAGAAAGCGATCGTAGTCGGTCATTTTGTATGAGTTGTTGTATGGCGTTCGCCCCTGAAAGTATAGTAGGAGACCGTTGCTGTTGTGGCTTCGGTGGCGGCGCCGGCGGGTTCATGGCCACTCTGAACACGATATCTCAGATTGTGAGGGTCACCAGTGAGGCTAGTGTGAACTCACATAATTAGATAGTATCAGGATACAGAGGATAAAATATCAGAGTGACAGCATGGAATGTAGGAAAGAGAACGTTCGCCACAGCGCACGACCAGATGATGGTGGTCACTGGTCAGCTCAACGGGCGTCTCTTCCCAGCAAGCTCTCAACGTTTTCAACTTCGTGCGTAGAGTATCGAGCAAGTCGACTGGATGCAAGTAACCACTCCGCTATGTCTATTGTGCAGCATGCTCGGCGACTGTGAGTGCTACTCTTACTACTCTCTGATTTACAATACATTACACTGCTTCTCGTCTTCTCGGTGTGGCTCGCAAGATATCGTCGACACTAAGGAGACGTGGGGTGAGTAAATGAAAACTCAGATATGATTGAACATAGACATACCGAAGGATCATCTCTGCCGCCTCGGTTGCACTCAGCACAACTTGTCGTTTCAGCTTGTAGCTCTCGGTGACACCGAGCTTCACCATAGAACCGATCTGGCCCTCGTACATGTCTACCAATATTGATGAGTGGCACTTTCAAAGTTTATACGGTACAAACTCACCGAGACCAGCATCGTTCTTTCCTTCATAATGAGCCGCACGAAGCCTGGAGACAAGGTCCGACGAATCATAGCCAGCATTGTCAGCAAGGATGGTGGGAATTTGTCGAAGGGCTCGGCTGAAAGCCTCAGCAGCAATTGCCCTCTTTCCCTCGGTCCTCCTTGCCTCCTCCTCTACTGCACAGCTCATGAGCATCTCGGAGCATCCACCCCCGAGTACGACACGTGTTTCCTTCACGGTCTGTGAAAGGACAGACAGTGCGTCATGTAATGAACGCTCCGCCTCGTCGAGCATCTGGTTCGTTGAACCGCGCAAAACGACAGTGCAAGCCTCACCAGCAGCAACACCAGAGAACTTGATCAGCTGTGAGATACGCTTGAGTGAGGGTTGCCTAAATCGAAAGATGCAGCCGACATACCTTGTCCTCGCCGATCATGATTTCCTCGATGAGCTCACACCTTCCAAGGGTCACAAGATCAGGACGATCGAAGGTGCTCGCAATCTCTCCACCGGTGACCAAAGAGAGCCGTTCGACACCCTCGAAGTCAGCATGCTCGATGGTAAGGATTCCTCGCTCAGCAAGCAGAGACTCAGGGTAGTTATAAATCAGCTGCCTGTTGACGAAGACGTTGATGCCATGCGAAGCGATAGCGTCAACCTTTGCCTTCATTTTTTCCTGTTCACGAGTTGGTTAAGTCAATCTTTCCAGTAACACTCTGATCAATGATCACATACCCGTTCCGCACGTTCCAACTCCGCCAGCTTTCCAGTGCCATCAACCTTTACCCGCGCACCAAAGATCTTAATCTTGTCGGTGTCCATTGCTGTGAAAGCTGGCATTAGGGATGTGAGATGTCACAGTGCAGATAAATCACTGACATGTATTTGCGATCAGGATTTTGGCATTCTCCAGACGCTTAGGACAGTTGACACCAATTGATTTATCGAGAATGAAACCTGGGAGGCCGGTATTAGATTGAATCGTAGAGACAAGCGTAGGCGTACCTTCATCCAAGTAGGAATCCTCCAGCTTGCCACCGACTTTCTTGATGATCTGGATGTGTTCGAGATCTGTAGAGCCCTAGAGTTGTTGTTAGGATCGAGGTCTCGGGTAGGTTCATAGATTAAACACACTCTCAGGCGCAAGACAGCATCTACAGCGAGATTTGAAAAATGCTCCTTGTCTTGAGACAAGACTTTTGACGACAGCGTTGTACGAGCAATGTTGAATAGATCCTTTCGGAACTGTGCGGGGTCTTGTCTGTAATGGAGTTAGCTAACGAGTCATGCACCACTGACAGTATGAGACTCACCGATGATCAACTGCTGCCTTCTCCAATGCCTTCAAAGCCGCTGCACTCGCCAATCTGTATCCTTCCACAATGGTCTGCGGGTGAATCTTTTGCGCGATGAGCTTTTCAGCTTCACGGAGCAACTCCGCCGCCAAGACGCAAACACTCGTCGTGCCATCGCCAACTTCATCGTCCTGCACCTTCGAGATATTGACGAGGATTTTTGCTGCAGCGTTATCAAGCTGTATTGCCTTCAAAATGGTAGCACCGTCATTTGTAACGTTGATTTCACCAGATGAAGCAGACTGGAGGATCTTGTTCATGCCCTTAGGGCCGAGCGTAGATTTGACCAGATCACCTAGCGCGAGGGCACCGACGAATGACGACAAACGCGCATTTTCAGCCTTCTCCTCTGTAGCCTAAGCAGACAAAACATGTTACTGTCTTATATCGCTGAAAAGAATGGACTGGACGCGTACCTCTGCACCAAAAATGTTCATGGACATCGTTCCGAGATAACTTTGGAAGGCCGTGTTAGCGCCCGAGGATGGTGTTACAATCCCAATCAGGCTGATAGTAATCGGTAAGCCAAATTACTTACTATATAAGAAACAAATAATTACTACGGATTGATCTCCCTTACAAACGAGAAAGCATCACCACTTATAAGTCTTACACCAAGACCACCACATCCTCCCCATACGATGAGGCTGGCCTCTCTATTTGCCCGTTTACCACATACACTGCTTGTGTCGTCATTGGTATTTGCGACGAATGCGCTACCTGTAGAATCAACAGAATTGTTGGTCCTTACCCCGGATAACTTCAAAGAAACCATCGCACGGGGTGTCTGGTGAGCAGTGTCTCAAGCTCCCTCACCTATTACTACTTAACACTTTCTTATCATTAGGTTCATTGAACATTTCTCGCCGTATTGTAGACATTGCAGACAATTCGCACCGACTTGGGAGAAGTTGGTAGAGCACTACACAAGTCAGGAGGATGCTGGTTTGAAGCTCGCCCAAGTGAATTGTGCAGTGCATGGAGGTCAGTCAGGTCAATATTGAACTTCCACATATGAACGTCCGCTTTCTTGTACAGATCTATGTCGGGACAATAACGTCGACGGTTACCCACAAATGAATCTCTACCGGGATGGCGAATTCGTGGACACATACAAGAAATCACGCGAGTTTGATTTGCTCACTGCGTACATTTCCGACCAATTGAAAGTGAAGCCGACTGCGACAACGGAATCCACTCCGCTCCTTCCAGCGGTAACCGAGTCTGTTCTCGATACTCAGCAACTTATTGCAGAGTCATTCACATTACCGGACCAGAAGACCTATAACCCGTCTGGTGAAGTCATCGCTCTAAATGGACGTACGTTCCCAGAAGTTGTTTCGGGGGGACACATCTTTGTTAAGTTCTTTGCGCCTTGGTACGCGTCAACCCATAGCCTCCAGTTCGTTGCACTGACGTGTCACAGGTGTGGTCATTGTAAGAAACTGGCGCCAGTATGGAAAGAGTTAGCTCGTGATATGCGTGGCAAGCTTACCGTCGCTGAAGTTAACTGTGATGACAATGCTTCTATCTGCAAGGATGAAGGAGTCACCGGTTACCCGATGCTGCAGTACTATCCGAATGGTCGCGATACCAAAATGGAATATACTGGAGGTCGAAAGTTAGACCAACTTGTCGCCTTTGCAGAGCGGTTGTCTGGCCCGTACGTTACGCAACTCCTTGTCAAAGAAACTAATCCAAATACTACTCCCCCATAGACCTGCGCTTATGCTCAACGATGGTGACCTTAGTCAGGTGGTAGCTGACCATCCCGCTGTGTATCTGCTTCTTCGTGCAGCCACCGACACCAGCTCTGTGGTACGTCTTCCCGAGCCAGGAATCTCTCAAGACTCATTGACCCTTTCACAGAAACATGTCATCGAGAGCTCACACGTCCTCTTCGGAACACCCCCAATCTACATCTCATCCTCGCCCGCTCTATTCAAGCAGTTCGATGTCGACCCCTCAACATCCGTACTCCTAGCATTGAAGGACCATGAGGAACAATATCCTGCAGCACACTACGAGTTTGACTCTGGTTCGAACAAGGCTAAACTCGAAGCATGGGTGAGTGAAAGCATTCAATCAGGCTATGCATGCCTGTCGCTTACATTCATTTCAGCTTGTTCACAACAAACTCCCCACCGTACTCGAGCTTCATACAGATACATTCCAAGAAGTAATGAACGCAGCAAGTCATCCCCTGGTGGTCCTCGTAGCCGCCCCGAAGTCGTACTACAACCAGGTCGTTCCCAAAGTAAAGCACATCGCTCAACTCTGGAAGCGAGAGCGGAACGGGCAGAACGTCATTTTCACCTGGATGGACTCCGATAAGTGGGCTTCCTGGTTGAAGAGCATGTATGGTATCACCAATACCGTGACAGCTTCGGTTGTTGTGGTGGATCATTCCGTGAGTAGATATCCATTTCGTCGTGGTCCTGATTTCATGATCTTTGCTGTAGAAATTGATTTACTGGGATACTGATCCCTGGGGCAAGAAGCTTTCATTGGAATCGCACAGTATATCAAGCACACTCACTGGCGCAACTCAAGGGACTGCAGCTTACAAGCACTCTGAGAACATCGTTGAGCGAATGGCAAGAGTGAGTGTTTCGTTATATTGCCCACATCGCATGTCAAGGCTGACATCTACAAGTACATCAACAATAAGATGGTCAGCGTCGAGAAGTTAGTATCTAACAGACCCTGGACCGTCGTTCTGTTTATCTTCACTTTCCTCGTTGGTGTTTTCTTCCTTCTCCGTCGTATTCTGTCGGACGAGATGCCAGTCGATTCCCCGCATTATCGTAGGCTGGACGGGAAAGGGAAGAATTCCCGGTTAGATTGAGAGCGGGGTTGATTTGTTCTGTCTAAATCCTTCTAACTAGGACAAGAGCTAGCTACGGTACTACGGACATGCAGGATGTGAGCAATTATATTATTTATAATATGGGGGCATATAGATGCGTGCAGGGTGGTCCAAATGTGAGCATGACGACAATGACGACGGACTGGTAAGATGAGTACTGCTACAGTATGCAAATGAGATGGTATAATATACAATGCGAGTCAAGACTTCCAAATGGGCAAGGCAATCTTCTCATTCACTCGGTAACGTCGAGAGTGATTGAGGACTCGATGGATATGAGGTACCATCCCAAACATAGGCCGGATCTGTGCTGAGGATACCACTGATTCGGTTGTAAACTGCTGGCGGGAAACGCCTGGTGAATAAAGCGATCAGCATCCAGTCGATAGAAGGCAAGAACACGAGCAACGAACCTAGCTTTTAGTCGCACGAGGAGGTCGAGTGCGCGATCGCGGACGCCAGTGCCAAGCTCGGCACGAACCATCGTCTCCCAAGTTGAAGGCTGGAGAACGAACATCAGCTTCCGTCACATAATTGATAGGAGAGTACAGCTTACCTCACGATATACCGGTGCGGTAGGTGGAACGGTTTGAACAGGAGAGTCATGTGCAGCGTGGTTGTTCGGTGCAGCAACACCCTCGGGAGGGTCCACCAAGCTCTCAAAGACAGCCCTAGCCTGCTCGATGTCACCATTGGCCGCGTGACCCTTGATGAGCAAGTTCGCGATGTATGCAGTCATATGGATGTTGCTCTGCGAGAGCTTCTCGAGGAACTGAGGGATCAGGTCCATGCGCTTGAGAGTGACCAGAACGTTAAATAATGCTTCGAAGCAGATGGCGTCGGGGAGGTGTGACGACAGGCTGGAGCGATGCGAGGCAATGGAATTGAAGATAGAGATGGCCTTGTCCAGATCCTTCTTCGCGCAACCGTATGCGTTTATGAGCGAGGCCCAATGCGTGCCAGCGATCGAGACAGTCCTGTCCTTCTCTAAGGTCTGGAAAGTCTGCTCCATTGCGTCCACGTCCAAAGGCTCAATTGTACCATAAGCATCCATCAAGAGCTATCATGAGCATGAGCATTTCAGTGAGACAACTTGAGCAAGGCCACTAAGAATTTCTCACCTTGTACGTATGTGAGGTGTAAGGGACGTTGAACCTCTTGAGAGCCTCAGCATAATAGAGTACACGCTCGCGATCTGGTTTGGTGTGAGTGTAGAGCTGCATCATGGTATTGAACGGCGGGACGCGAGGCTTGAAGTTCGGCTGAGACGACATCTCTTCGAAGAGAACCTCTGCAGATTGACTATCTCCGACACGGCAACAAGCAGCGATAACGGCACCATAAGTGACGGATGTCGGCCTGAACCCAGCAGCCTTCATTTCCTGGAACAGCTCCAAGGCGAAATCGACTTTCCTGGCCTTGGCAAGTTTTGAGATGGCGGTGTTGTAGAGGAAGATGTTTGCTGCAACGCCACGAGAACGAGCTTCGTTGAATAGGGTCATGGCGTTGGCGGTATCGTCCGTTGTGTCCTTCACGCGCTGAATGAGCGCAGCATACGCGTCCGCTGAGGGTGTCCCGCCATGTTCAAGGATGCGCTGGCGATGCACGTGAGCGGCGTCAGGTTCACCAGCGTGCGCGAGAGCGATGATCATCTGATCCTCCACCTGGAACCAACCCAACGACTGCCACTCCTTATCCGTCTGGGACAGGTAAGCCAGTGCCGTCTGCGCGGCCTCGTATAGCTTGTGGACCTTGGCCACCTCGCCTTGCCTCCCCATAGCGTTGATCAGACGTCCAAGAACCTCGGGATTAGGATAAAGGCCCATCCGTAAGCCGGCTTCAAATTTGCGGTAACCCTTCTGAGTATTAGCAGCGACATGACTTGAAGCTAGTTCACCGATAGTTTTGCTGTGATACTGATCCACGCGGACATGAGGAGTGGGGGCAGACTTGGCTGGTTGAATATCGGGGACCGGAGCACCTGAGTCTGGTGAAGGCGTTGCAACTCGGGGGTCTCCTTCCACGTTGAACAGCGTCTGGCCGTTCTGGGTCGTAGACATGACAGACTTTGCATTCTCGACTCCCTGGTCGCGGACCATCAGACTCGTGATCCTCTGTGCAAGTGGTCGGGGGAAGCTCGTGAGGGAGAAGTTGTGCGCAGAGAGATCTTGCAGAACTTGTTCCATGGAAGGGAGACCATCGGGAGTACCCTCACGTCCCAGGGTTACAAGGGAATGCAATACGACCTCCCAATCCTCCTGTCTGAGTGCGTGAAGGGTATCGCGGGATTGATTGTAGAGTCCAAGGTACTGCGAAGCCAAAGAAGCCGAGGGATACATCTCTACCGTCATACAGATCCTGGCGAATCGCAACGCTTGCTGGAGGTCGAGTGCACCGTCGAGCATGAGAGGTGTCACCTGTTGGACGGCCTTCCACAGCGCCTTTGTTCTTCGTAGAACCTCCTCCTCTTCCTCCGCGGATTCGGCCCATGCACGCCCTTCTGCGAACTGGATTTCTAAGAGACGTAGCGCACCATCCACATCGCCAAAGCGGAGGAAGGTTGCAACCAGCCGTTTCTGTATACCAGATTCGCCCTGCCAAGGGTGACCCAGAAGTTCGCTGACTTCGAAGGCGGCGAAATTGAGTTGGTCGAGGGCAGCCTGGCGATCCAACTCCGGATGGGAGTCGATGTGATTCAAATTGATATGATGAGCGACTGGAACAAACCAGTGGCTATATTGGAAGCCTTGTTGGTGTGCTTTTCTTAGCAGCGCGTTGAACTCCTCGACCCGACCAGTGGAAGCTAAATGTTCCAGCAGATCAACCCAGACGGTTGGTTCGGGTTTGGTGGGGACAGCTGTTGGTTCCAACGAAGCATCAGGAGAGCTCTGCTGTTCGAGTAACTTGTTGAACCACAATTGGGCACTGGTGACATCATCCGACTGAAGGAAGGCACGAATGATTCTGCTGTAGGTGGCGGGCGACGGGCGAGGAACATCAACTGCGGTAAAGTCAGAACCAGACGTCCCATCCATCATCTCCTCCAGTAGCTTGAGGCCTTTCTCCGCCTGCCCATCGAGGATATATCCCGAGATCATAGCATTCCAGATGGCCATGTGCGTCCTAGGTGTCCAGTCATGGAGACCATTACGGCTGGCCAACGTCCGATACTCCTGGAAGATGAGATCCGCTCCAGCCATATCGCGGTTTTGAACGTAAACGATGACCATAGATTGGAAAACTTTCGCAGGTGGCTTCCCTCCTCTGCTCGCGAGAGCGTTCTCCAACTCCGAGTAAACCGTTACAGCAGCATCAACGTCGGAATGGGCAACACAGGAGTGCAACAGGGCGAAATAAGGGCTGAGGTCGCTATCACCTTTACTCCCGTGGAACGAAGTTTTGACATAAGAGGCAGCGGTTTTGAACAGTGTCATCGCAGAGTTGAAGTTATTCTCTGCCTCAAGCTCCTGCACACGTTCCTCCAGCTGCGCCGACTCAGCGGAGGGATATCGCGCAATAAGCTTGAGTCGTTGTATGTTCTTCTGCGAGATAGAGATGGCCATGGTAACCTCACGATCCCGATTCGTCAATGCAATGATGAGGATTGCATATGTTCGAAGGTTGGGACGAAGGGACAACCCAATCATTTCGTTGTATACCGCCATAATATCCTGTAGGGAGGAACCTGGTTTCCGAGCGGACACAAGTGCATCCAGAATGGCGTTGTACACGAAGACTGGCTGCTTCGTAGCGCGAAGGATCTCGACTTCCCGCTGAATGGCGTCATAATCCTTAGCCTCTTTCGCCTTCAACAGCCCTGCAAGCTGGACGCGATTCTCCTTTTGCCGTATCTCTGCGAGCTCTTCGAGTGATGAGGTGGAAGTGGACTGTGTACCGGAGACCGCAACATCGGGCGGAGGTGGAGGTTCTGATACCGATGAATCCTGAGAGATCGCGAACGCATGTCTGGCACGGACATGATACTGGATAGCCTTTAGGAGGCTTCGAGGTTCAAGCTCCTTCGCGGCCTGCAGAGTAAATGACAGGCTGGAGCTGCGGACTCTGCGTCTTGAGCGAATAGAAAGGGTAGGTTCAGCGGAAGACACGATTTCGAATCCTTCATCGTTTGAGGTGTCCAAGGAGTCAGAGAAGGACGCCGACGCGTCTGCTTGAGCGACCGCACGACCAGCTCCCTGAAGAACAAGAGGGGGGGGGGAAGAAATGAGGTCTCTTCTGGCTGACGAGGTTGCTGTAAAACTTACCGCATAACCTGCATGGAACCGGCTGCTGCTTGAATGGAATTTAGCCCCTCCTGAGGAAGGTCCGCTGCCATTCCAACCTGAGCTGGAAGACCCAGGGCCGTTCCACTGGCCAAGGTTTGTGGGACCAGTCTGAAGGACATTACGGATTGTGTGACCCGTCTGACCCTGAACTACGGCAACAGCACGGGTAGTGTGGTGGAGGATCTGACCTGCTACCTTGGGCAGCATGCTGGCGAACGACCTATGACGAGACTATGGGTGAACGACGGCCAGTTCCAGATGTGAGAGAGTCGGAAGAGGGTTCAACAGAACCCTTGCGTATCAGGAATCCCAGGACAGGGAATAAGTGGAACAGAAATTGCCGTGAAGCAGGCAAAGTAGAGCGGGAGCGGCGAGAACTGGTGCTTTACTGCACAAATGGAAAGTCTACCGGGTGAGGGGAACGGGGACGACGATGAGGAGGAGGAGTGGTGGTGGGACGGAAAAGAGGAGGGTCCTACTTACGCGAAATTGGCAGAGGCCGACGCGCTTCCGACCTCGGGCAGCACCGGGTTCTTGAGTCAATGGTCGGCGCTTAATCATGCCGCTGGGACGCGTTTCCCAACTCTAGTAGGCGCTCGGAGTCAAGGTTCCGATCCAGCAAATATCTAATCTACGTCCGCAAGTACACTCTCAAGTAGGTTCGCCTCGTGCTGTCTCACAAGACCATCCAGAATATCCTTCAACGCCTCTCCCTCCATGACCGCCGTGATATTCTTCACAGATAAGCCCAGACGATGGTCAGTGACACGGTTCTAAGTATGTGCACTCAGTCTCCCCGATCAGAGCAAATGCTGGAGAACGCACCTGTGCATAATTGTAGGTCCTGATCTTCTCACTCCTGTCTGCGCTTTTGACCAGGTCACGTCGCGCATCGCGTCTATCGATGACATCCTGAGTCAGTTTTCTGTCAAGCAATCGGGCCTGCAAGATACGGAACGCTCGTCTGCGGTTCTGTCATACAAATTCAATCGCCATGAGATGATGCGATAATAAAGTCGAACGGACCTGGTGTTGACTCCGTTCATCCTGCATGGACACTGTGATCCCAGTTGGGATATGGGTCAATCGCACAGCCGATTCTGTTTTGTTGACGTGCTGAAAGGACATGAGTGAAGGTATCGCAATGTTCATCGACAGCATTACCTGTCCACCAGCCCCTCGCGACCGCATCACTTCAATCCTTATGTCCGCCATTGAATAGAGTTCATTGTTGGTCTCAGCGGCGGCTTCATCTTCTGAGATTGGGAGCACCTAACAGACGGTCAATTCGAAGTCTGCCCAAAACAACTTTCTGAACTCACAATGACCGCAACTGTGCTTGTATGTGTCCTTCCTTTGGTCTCTGTGGCGGGCACACGCTGTACACGATGTACTCCAGATTCCCAGCGAAGGGTATCATACGCGTTAAGCCCCCGAATTTCCAAGATAGCATCTCTGAACCCTCCACCGTCCACCTCGCTTGATGACACCACCGACGCTGTCCAGTTCATGGACAGGGCCAGCCGGAGATACATCCGCATGAGGTCGTCCACAAATAGCGTCGCCTCAGATCCCCCGACACCCGCTTTCAACTCAATGTAAGCAGACAACTTAGACGTGTCCTCTGAGGCTGGAACGAGAAGCTTTGGGAAGGTCGTCTCGAGTGAGGCGTTGAGCTTTTCGTTCAGCGTTGTATACTCCTCCTGTGCCATGGCTTGCATGGACGGGTCCGGATCCTGAAGCATAGCTCGCGTCTCGTTAAGAAGCTATGACAAAAATTAGCCTACTATGCCGCTTGATTTGGTTCAGAGATTCAGAGAACGGACCTCCCTCGTCCGCTGCCATTCCTGCCATTCCATAAACAAAGTATCGGTCTCGGACAATGCCTTCATGAATTTCTGACGATCATCCGGTGATGTGTCATCTTTGATCTAGGAGCTTACATGAGTATTGAAATGGTGCAAGAGCAAGACCCGCAACGCACTTGCGACTCAATTTCCTGCCGATGTTGCATTCGTTTCTGGATGAGCCTCACCAAGGGTGAGTTGTCAAAGTTTGCACCATCCACACTATCAGATACGACGCGTCTTCTGTGTGTTATGGGAGCATTTTGTTGGAAGACTCTGTGTCTTGTGCGGAATGCGAGGCGAAGCATGCCACCTTTGCTGCACACACAACGCCAGCGTGGACACAGTTTTGAGATCTAATCTCTATTTACGTAATAGATCTGTGATGTAATGTTATCTCAATCTGTTACGGATCCGAGTCCTCATCTTACTCTCAATCAATCTCAACCACATCCCGAGTCACACAATATCGGAGACCATGCCCCCTCGTCTTAACAAACGACAAATCAGAGAGCAACAGGAGCTCGAAGCACTTGCAGTTCCAAAGAATGTCGAGGAGAACGGCGAGATCGGCGACGAGCAGGTACCCTCCTGGTCCAGATCGACAAAACCAATAGCGTCTGCCTTTGCAGCGGTGAGTAACTAGTATTACATTGGAATCTGTCTATCTGTATTAACAAATATTTAGCTAGGACCAGATGATCACGGAGAAGAGGAAGAAAGTGACGCGTCTGAACCATCTCAGGCAAGGGAGGCAAGCACAGATCCCTCTTCACGCAATTCCCGGCAACTAATTGCGGCGGACAGTCCTCGAAGAAAAAGAAAAAGAAAAAGAAGAAAAGTGTGCCCCCTTGTGAAGTTTAGTGATACGGCTTTGGCTGAGTTCAATTATAGCAGTAGTTTCGGCCGAGGGATCAAACACTCCCCAAACAGCTACACCTCCGCCGAAACAGGCATCCTCAAAGTCACAAAAGCAGAAGAAAGTAGCGAAACAGAAAGCTCAGGAGGACGAGGGCGATGATATTGACAGAGCTCTTGCGGAATTATCGTTGAAGTATCCTGGAACGAGCGCAGATCCCGCTGCCAGAGTTTCCACCCGTGCAACCAATGTTCTGTCCACTCTCCTCAGCGTAAACCCGGCCAATTTAGACAGCGAAGCAGAGATGCGAAAGTTCTTCGGAGCCAAAGTAGTCTCTGCGTCAAAAGCTGCGTCCTCTACACCTTCCTCAAGACGAAGACCCGTAACATCCCGTTCAACTCTCACGAACCCTCAGCCAACATGGTGGCCCGCTACCCTGCGTCAGGGTTTGTCTCTACGGTCACTTGCAGATCACGAACTTTTGGAAAGAAGGTCCAGGCATGCATTCCAGAGTGACCTCCCTGGAGAGAAACATTGGACCGTGGAATATAGCAAGAAATATAAGGGAGTGACGAAGTCATTCATCCAGATGGTCATGTCGGGCGACCCGGAAGGGTTTTCTCATCTTCTGAGGGCGTTCCCATATCACGCAGATACCTTATTGCAGCTTTCTGAAGTATATTCACATCGCGAAGGTGCGTGTCAATTTACCTTCAATATTGCTGAACGCGTCTCAGCCGTACACTAGAGCACAGTTCTGCCGCGGACTTTATTGACAGGGCACTATTCACTTATGAGCGTGCATTCGTTGGTGCTTTCAATTTCACAATGGGGATCAACAGATTGGACTTCGATCACGTCGAAAATCGACCCTTCTTCCTGGGGTTACATCGTCAAGTAGCGTATGCTCATTCCCATGGACTCCTTCAGACTAGATACTGATGGCTTGTGTCTTTTTTCCAGGGACCTACAGCGTCGTGGTTGTGTGCGCACTGCATTCGAATACGCCAAGCTACTGCTCTCTCTGGATCCCAGTTCCGATCCACACGGTGAGCCATTCACTGCTAATATGTACTTGTTCATGTTCTCATAAATTTCGATGAAGGGTCATTGTTCCATCTCGATTTCCTTGCCATTAAGACCAACCAGTTTCAATGGTTGCTGGACGTGTGGAATTCGTACGGAGAGATGGGCAGGACCGTAACGTTGAACCGCATCAATGTGCAAGTATTGCCCGGATGGGCGTTCGCAAGAGCCTTGGCTCTATACAACGTCGAAAGCAACAAACATGACATTGTTCGTCCCCACGATGTAGGGTTGACCGTTTATCTGACGGATTTATTCTAGGAGCATGAACAAAGCACTGCAGCTCTGAGCGAAGCGATACACAACTTCCCATCCGTCGTTCCCCTTCTTGCCGAGAAAGCCGACATCTCACTCCCCAACGACATCCGCACGTGTGCCGCCTTCAAGATCCATACGTCTGCTACTACTCTTTCCTCTGAGGTGGACACCGTTCTCCACTTACTCTCGCATCTATACGTACACCGGTCTCATCCACTTTGGAAAGCCAAGAACGCGGCGAAATGGTTCGCGGACACCGTCTCTCAGGTGGTCTCGTCTCCAAAGTTCAAACGAAACAGCGCAGCGTCCCCAACACCAGAGTTCCGCGCGTCGTTCTCCTCTCCATCGCGTCTCACATACTCCGTATACAGACACGTCTTAGTGTTAGAATCCAACCACCGCTCGCTATTCGCGTTCTTCCCTTCCTCCGTCATGTCTGCGAGACAACTGGCATGCGACCCGTTACCCCCTTTGACGCGAGTGACGGAGTACAACAGCGAGTTCTTCGCCGGCGCAGAAGATCCGTTCGCGCATACTTCACGTTCGAGAAAGCAGAACGAGAGGTTGTTGGAACGTATGATACCCGACCCCGCTTTCCGTCGTCAGCTTCAAGTAAGTAACCATTGAACCCATCTCTCCTCCTCCTCTTCTTCATCCCCCCATTGTCATTGTCGTTGTAACGCAATGCTCCACGCAGGGATTCTTTGAAGCCCACCCGAATTTCGCGCAACGGTTCCCCGGCGGGATCGTTCAATTCGCACAAATCGCAGGTCAACTCGGGGAAGACGCGCTCGAAGACCTCTTTGCTGCTGAACTCGCGGCCGAACCTCCTCTCCAAGGACAGGGGGCCCAGATGCCCGGTGCGCTGTTTGGTCTTGGGGATGATGTGGATGATGGTGGGGTGCCGGATTTAGCTGAGAACGTGGATGAGGAGGATGAGGAGGACGGTGAGGATGATGATGATGATGAGGAGGAAATTGATGAGGGTGTTGCGGTGAGTCTGCTAAACTTATGCAACCATCTCACCCATGGTCTCACATATAACTTCAAATAGCCTCTACCTGTGCGGATCTGGCGGAATGTTCTTGGTCGATTTTGGGGTGGAGGTGATGCCCCGCCAGCGGAAGATCAACCTCACTGATAGCACTCATTTTTTGCTGAATTGCTGCGTCCCAACTTACAATCATGTACTCGCAAATGTTTGTGTTGACCTAATGGCAGTTTTGGACCGGTTCTCATGTGAACAGAGCTGAGGATTGTCGACGAGGAATGCGTGTACTGTACAAATGAAACTATGCTACTCTACACATTATTGACTTCGTCTTCATAGCGTTATATACTTCTATAATATCCTAGGTCAGAAAACAGAGTCCAAAGTTGATGAAATAGAATGAGCGGGGACAGTATGGAATAGGATATTGTAGATTACGAGCGCGAACGAGACTGAACTGGGAGTTTCACAGGCTTCGGAACCATCTCTGCCTTCGCCTTCGTGATAGCCATCGACACGATCCTCGTCGGCGTGTACGTCTCCCAATCATCCAAGTCCAAACCCAACGCAGAACGCTCAGTCGCCGCAATCGCGTGTTTCACGATCCTGCACAGCGGCGCGGCGTCCCATCCTCCGTTGACCTCCATTTCCTCGAGCCCGACGAGCACTGGGACGGGGGGCATCGCGACTGCCTTGTCTTCCGCTGGGAACCCGAGGAGAAGGATGTCCTGCAGGAGACCTACGCCTTGGTTCGGCATGTGCGCTGGGTTTCCGAGGAACCGTCTAGTCCAAGAGCCAACATGCGGGTTCTCTGAAGTGTCCGTTTCCCGCTGCGCGCGTTTGATGAGGTGCGTGACGACGGTGCGGTAGATGGGTGTTCCAAGTGGAAGAGAGCAGGTGGGGAACGTCCGCAGCGCGACGTACACCGCCGGGTAGTCGTGCCTGTGGAGGAAGAGTTTGATAGCTTTGTGGAGAGTGGTTGGGGAGAGGACGTTCGGTGGACGTCGGATTCTTCGACCTTTGAGCTGACGTTCTGAAATCTCGAGCATGTCGCGGAACAGACCGCGCGGAGAAGGGGTGAAAGGCGACGGACGGACTTTGCGAGAGCGGAAGGACCGAGGCAGGGACGCGAGGTGAAGGGCATTGAAGAGAGTTATGAAGGTGCGGTCGTTCTGTGGGAACAGACGAGCTTTCTTGAGGTGTCTGTAGGTGTTGAAGACGAGGTCATGACGAAAACGCGTGTAATAGGACTTGAGAAGCATGTTGCCCAGGAGCTGTTTGACGTTCAGGCGTGTGCGGGATGCAGCGATGACTTTGAACGCTGCAGCACGGGCCGGGTCATCCTTTTGAAGGATGTCGAATGCCTCTGCTGCCCAACCACGCAGGCTACTCTGTTCCAGCGGAGAAACACATACGTCGCGATCGTTTGCTAAGACCTGTGTGTCAGGTCGAGTAGCCCGCGTATGCGCGTTTGCGACCGCAGCAAGGAATTTGGAGGAGAAAATGCGAGTGTTTCGGAGGATGCGGGTGAGATCGCCATAGAAGTCCTCGTCCGACGCATGCCGGCGGAAGATGTCTTCCAATGTTCGGAGCAGCTCGACCTCTGGGGTCTGGGAGTTGGAGGTGACATGGAGGGCGTGCATCTGGTCAAGGAGACGCGAGGAGGGGATGATGCCTTCGCCGCGCATGCGGGCGTACAGCATGGATGCACCGACGAGATCCTTCACCTTCAGGAGCATGCCAATCATGCTGTCATAGAGTGCATGGCGCTCGGAGGGCTTGCAGTCGCGCACCGCGGCTTGGATGTGGTTGTGGAACTCGTCGGTGCGTCCCTGGACTGCGAGGCGGGTGAGGGTGGTGTATATGATGTTGCGTTCGCGAGCCCATGGCTGGTACTTCGGTGTCGTGGGTGGTCGAGGACGCGGCGGCGATGGCGGGGGACGGGGAGGGCGGGCGAGTCGGCGGCGAAGAGAGGCCCAGTGGCCGACTTGGGGCATCGCATGGTCACGGTCGTCTGAGGCTCTGGCGCCGGACGAGAGTGCAGTATTATGGGCGTCTATTAAAATCAGGCCCAGACCGTCGGGGCGGAATCAACTCAGCCTGAGCCTGTCGTCCCATTCCAACTTCAACCACAACCACATCCATCCCGCCCCTCGTCCTCGTCGTCCCTCCCGACAATGGCAGACACCGGCGACACTCCCCTCATCGAGACAACCCCTCCGCCCGCCGTGAGCAACCTCCGCTCAAAGTTTGAGCAGCTCGCAGTGCAGGCCAGCTCTCCGTCCCCCAAGAGCCCCGCCGTGAGGTCCTCTGTCCTCCCCGCATCACCGCGCCCGAGGGTCCTTGAGTTCGCGGACATAATATCCGATGCCCAGCGCCCCACCCTGCGACCTATATCATCTGCCTCCGACCTCCGATCCTCCTCTCTCAGACCCTCCCCTTCCCCAGTCTCTGATTCGCCCTCAGCACCCTCCAGCCCTCGTCTGCGCCCCACCCCTTCTTCATTGCATGTTCCCGCACCAGATCCAATGAAGCCGACAGCGTCTCTACGGAAACCTCCTCCTCCTCCTCCACCACACACACGGCCAAGTGCTACCCCCTCTCCGCGTCCCGAGTAAGTCTACGTGCTTTTCGATTTCATTCGAGCTCCTTCTAATGGGAGAACACATCGCCATAGACTCAATTCTACACCGGCTCGGTCGGCTACTATGTCGCAATTCAATGGTTCCGTCCCGCACACTTCCTCTCCCTTCGAGGCAGAGTCCTCGCGTACCCCGAACCATTCTCTACGCACTTCGCCTCCTCGTACATCTTCTGCAACACCGCCGCGTGTCAATGGCTCTCTTCTCGTTGACTCTACTGCCCGAGATGTCCCGCGGGAACGCCGTGTCCCTCCGCCACGGCCACCTCGCCCTTCGCAGCATCTCGATACCCAGAGCACTTCCTCTCTGGATATACGTCATGAGCATGCACCATCTTCGGAGTCAAGTCTCGTTTCCGATCACTCTAGCCGTAGTTCCAGTGAGAGCGACAGTCTGCTTATAGATGTATCCCCTTCCCCGACACTCCCGCCCCGTCCCACGAAGCCCCCAAGGCCACCAGTACGTGCGGTTCCTGTTCGATCTGCAACTGTGCAACCCGTTGCAAGTTCCTCCTCTTTTATTCCTCCCCCACTACCCGCTCGTAAGACGATTCTCGATGACAACCAGAATCTGCAAACGCACACATCCCCGACGCACCAGACATCCTTCAGCGATGAAGCACCGTCGCCATCAGATTCTGTGGCATCGACTTCCACCCTACCGATGCCGGGGCGAAAGGCTTTTGGGGCACATCTTCCCCCGCCTACGCGAACTATCGCACTCGGAGACAAGCTGCCAGCTCCTCGTCGCCAGCAGTCTGGCTCTTCGAGCGAATCGGAAGATGACGACATCAAAGCACGAATCGACCTTCTCCCAGACTCCAGTCGCTCCTCACGCCGCCCTCCTGTCTTGCGATGCCATACTTTTGACACAAACAGCATTCACGTCCCCGCATATACCGGCGTTGCAGCTGTCGCAGGACATGTGGTAGTTGTTGGGACACATCACCATCTAAAGATCTACAATTTGTCCGTACAAGAGAAGCCATTGTTCAATATCGACACGAGATCAATAGCTGGTGAAACCAAGTCAAAAGACAACAAAGTCACTTGTATGGAGTTTCGACCTGCTGTAAACTCTGAAGACCGTGCTAGGTATCTCTGGGTCGGCACCAAAGAAGGTCATCTATTTGAGGTCGATGTCGCCAACGGTGTAGTGTCTGCCGTCAAGTTCTCCGCTCACGCCTCATCGGTCACCCATATCTTCCGACATGCTGGCTGTATGGCAACCGTGGATGAACACGGAAAGGTCTTAGTCTTCTCTGGCGACCCCAGCAGTGGCACGGACGTGTCCCTGTCTTACAGTCAGCCTCGTATTGCTCGCATTCAGGATAAACAAGACTTTGTCAAGATACTTAATGGCCAACTTTGGACGTCGAACCGGGATGTTGTGACTGGTCCTGGTGGACGTCCTGCAAGAGGATGCGCTGCTGTTCGTATTTACGATATCTTCTCTCCTACGTTCTCGAGCAAGAACGTCGCACCGTCTGAGCCAGTTGGCTCCGTCCTATCTGGTGCATCTCTCCCAACCATGCCAGGTAAAGTCTTCCTCGGACATGAAGGAGGCCATGTGACCATTTGGGGAGTTGGCGCGAATGGCGAGATTCACTGTGAAGAGGTGGTGAAGGTGTCTGCCTCTGATGTTCTATGTTTAGAAGGCGTCAACAACAGACTTTGGGCTGGTGGTCGACAGGGCACGATTGCTGCCTACGACGTCGCACCCCGGCCTTGGGTCATGACAAACTGTTGGATGGCACATCAGAAACTGACGGTTCAGTCGATGACGGTTGACCCGTGGAGCATGGAGAAGGTGGAACGCCTTTGCGTGTATAGCATCGGGAGAGACGAGAGGTTGTACTTTTGGGATGGGCTGCTGGGTGTTGACTGGATTGGTAAGCCAAAACTGTTTTCATCCAACCGTTCTCAATTCTCAGTGGTTCCCTTTTCGATAGACCAGGAACTCGGGAAGCGCGAGAAGGAATACAGCTCGTTCCGAGACATGAACGTCCTTATCGTGTCCTTCAACTTGGACTCTGCTAAACCTGACCAGCTGGTAGGATCTCCGGAAAACGTCAACTTCCTTGAGGACGCCCTTCGGACAGCGAACAGTCCTGATATCATCGCGTTCGGCCTGCAAGAAGTGATTGACCTAGAATCGCGGAAGATGGCGGCCAAAAACTTCTTGCTTGCTAACAAAAAGAACGCGGCGGATGGTGGGATCTCACAAAAGGTGTCGACCGCGTACAAGAAGTGGTTCGATCGGCTGGTGCTCGCCGTTCGTGTCGCTATGCCGACCGAGACCCCATACACGGTCATTCACTCCGAGAGTCTGGTTGGGTTGCTCTCGGTCATCTTCATCAAGGTTTCGGAGCGCAATTCGCTGAAGAACATCGGCATCACGACTGTCAAGCGCGGGATGGGAGGTCGGTACGGAAACAAGGTCAGTACTGCAGAGTCATTTCGGAGGATTGAGACTCATGCGCTTGTGCAGGGTGGTATTATCTCCCGTTTTGTGATCGATGATTCCTCCTTGTGCTTCATCAACTGCCATCTTGCGGCTGGCCAATCGCATGTCCGTCAGCGAAACGCAGACGTTGCTGCGATGCTTGAAGACAAGTCTCTGTTCCCCGCCACGGACATTATGATGGAAGATCCTGTTGCATTCGTCAACGGAGGGGATGGATCCATGGTCCTAGATCACGAGATTGTCTTCGTGAGTTGTCTCATTCTTACCTCACCGTGAGATGTGTCGAGTTAATTTTGCCTTTAGTTGAATGGCGACATGAATTACCGTATTGACCTCCGCCGCGACGTCATCATCAACGACATCTACGCAGGGAACTACCACCATCTTTTCTCCCAAGATCAACTACTTAAAGAGATGGCCACCAACCGTGGCTTCCGCTTGCGTTCATTCCTTGAAGGTCCGATCACCTTCCCTCCGACCTACAAATACGATCGTCGTTCAAACACGTTCGACTCCTCCGAAAAGGCTCGCTCGCCGGCATGGTGCGATCGGATCCTGTGGCGATCCAACGACCAAAGCCGAGTGGAGCAGCTGGATTATCGACGTTACGAGGTGAACGTGTCCGATCACAGGCCGGTGTCGTCGGCGTTCAGGATGACTGTGAAGTCGGTACACCACGAGTTGAGGGCCGGTGTGAAGGCGGAGGTGTCAGGAGAGTGGATCGGCGCACAGAAGAAGCTGTTGGCGGAGGCGATGAAGTATTATCAGGCGCAAATGATGATTTGTGGGGTCCGTGAAAGCTCCGAACGAGGAGTCGTCAGGGGTGTTTCTTCTTCTCTTGATTCTTTCTAGCCCTGCCTTGCACGAACGACGACGCACGCACGCTACACCAACGACTATGACCATTCAGCCCACGCTACCCCGCACCCCACCATTGCATGTTCGCACGAGTGTCTGCCTTCAATCGCATGATTTGTTCCGGTTACGATCATACCACACCCTCCATCCCTCATTCTCTGTGTTTTTTTCTTGTTTCTCTTTCTTCTCTATCTCATCACTCTGTTCATTACCTACCTTAAAGCAAACGGACGGACACCTCCCATCTTCCAATATCTCTGTATCTCTCTCTCCTTCTCTCTCCTACCTTCTCGTTCTCGTTCTCCTACTACTCTAGCGCACTCCCCCTCCACATTCACCTTCTGCTTCCTTCTTCCCTCTTGAAGTTACCAGCAAGATGACATGTATAATTTGGCCTCCGTCTCTGGAACAGACACATCCCTACACATCACGTCTTGGATTCCAGTCACCCCCCCTGTAGCGTATCGTAAAAATGTTACATTCATGACAACACCATTGTCGTTGCAATATTCTTAATAGCACACGTTGTGTATGAGCATCTCATGTTGAGTTCTTTCCCTGCTCTCCAATGCTTCGCCTCTGGCCATGGTCCTTGATCTAGCTTGCAACCCAGACAGCGATTGTATTCGGCGATGCGTTGGCCACAGATCGCAGCTGAATAGTAAACTGAGTATATGTATGGTGTCCATGATGTGGAGATCTAATTCTGTACAGGTAGTATATGTATGTACGTGTCGGTATGTGTGTTGTGGTTGCCTATCTAGTGTTCTATATCCTAGTTGAATGAGTTTGTGGCGACGAGGAAAAGCTGAAAGAATCGTAGCTGACCACAAACAACTTCTCGCAATAGCAACAGCAGCCTGAGTGTCCATGGTTCCCAAAAAAACCCCTAGTCTCAAACGTCCGCATCCGTCTTGGCTCTCTTCGAAGCCCTCACCTGGCCCTCTCCCTTGCCAAAGTTCTTCGGCACCGTCGTGAACCGATTCGCACCGAGGAACGCCGGCGTGCTGCTGCCTCCGAATATGTGCGACGGCGCGCTCACGGCTCTCCCCAGTTTCCTCTTGTTCATCTGCGCCTGGGCGGCCGACGACGGGAACCTTGGTCCTCCTGCGCCACCTTGAGGGGGCGTGTCGTTCAAGTCGGTGTCGACGTCCTCGTCGGAGTCAACCAAGGAGATACTGGGACGTCTGCCTGGTTTAGGTTTAGAGGAGAATGTGTTGGCGGTAGTGGCAGTGGTGGCAGTGGCGGTGGTGGTTTCGGGTGCGTCGCTGAGTTGTTTCAGGAGCTCACGATAGCCTGTTTGCACGAGACCGTAGCAGCTGATGACAGTAGTGAGAGATTTATTCATAGAAGAAGCCATGACGGAAGGAATTACCTGCGCTTCCTGGTGAACACCCTGAGGAGCACTTCTCCGAACGTTGCGGGGAGGATGAGCGAGATGTCACTTGGACCGGCGTGTTCAGATACTGGATATGCTCTCGTCAACGACCATTCCAAACACGTAGCAGCTGCAGCACATACCATTGGGACTCCTCTTCGAGTAGAACTTGACGGACTCCAACGGGTTCTTGTCCTTCATGCCATAATGCATCGGCGACAGATCCACGATAACATCCCCAACGCCCAGCGCGGCAATGTCCTCCGGCTTCACGTTGTCTTCTGGCGTGAACTTGTATTCTTTCACTGCTTTGACGATACGCTCCGGGGTGAACTGTTCTTTGAACAGCTTCTGCTGGTCCCATGGGATGATGTTGCAGTCGACCATCTTGTAGAGGTCTCGTGAAGCTATGCGAGCAAAGATGTCCCGGGCAGCTTCAAGTCTCTGGGTTTGGTATGGGTTAAATGCGCCGAAGAAGAGAAATCTGGTAATGCTCACTGGATCGGTGGTCTCTTCGATGGTGTCCTTGATATTGTCAGACAGATGTATGAATAATTTTGGATCCTTGATTCTTTCAGCAATCTTCATAACAGGCTCCGCCGCGAGTAAGCCGTCGATAATCATGTATTCAATAGCTTTCGCTGTTGGGCGGGGAATGGTGAACATTCATTAAAAAAATCCCCATGCATAATAGCAACACACCCGTTTTGTGATTGTAAATATCCTTATGCAGGGAGAACCTCGTATAGCAAACTTGGTAGACCTGGTTAACATCTTTGATGTTGTAACATATTTGGTCGTCAATGACTCTTGCAGAGTAGATCAACCTGGGAGTAGAGTATTTAGCAAAGAAAAAGAAGTGCGACGTGCCGCACGCCGTACCTCGTAAGTTCGGAGATGTTTGGTCCGCCAACCGCCTGAGAGTCTCGGGCAATGTAATCAAACCTGCATGGCTTATGAGAAGAGCGTCACAGAAGATGGCACGATGAACATACTTGTCCACGTCAAGACCATTTCTCTTATTTGCCACGATCTCAAAGAGGTACGGCTTCACCTCAAACTTGCAACGAGTGGGGTCCCCCGCAATCAACGCCTTGACAAAGGTGATTTCATCTTCAGAGATGTTGATCGCATACTCTTGCACGAGGTCGTCGAACATCATCTCGGACGCATGCTCATGTTGCCATTTGCTTCCGGGGCTGAGGGTATGGTCAGTATCACTCTCAGATTGCAGGGGTAAGGGAGAAGCGCACATTGCCTGTGGAATGAAAAGACCATCCCAGACATGGCTCCAAGGTCCATGTCCTAAATCGTGACATAGCCCTGCAATCGCGACACAGTCTACTTCTTCGTCTGTGATACCTAGTTCGGGCTGAGATTTCTGAAGTTGCTCTGCGAGCGTCTGGGCAAGGTGGGCGACACCTAGGTGAATACAAAGAACGGTCAATCATCACCTTGATAAGGAGGCCCCAGTACAGATCACAAACCCAGGCAGTGCTCAAAGCGGTTGTGACAAGCGGTCGGCCACACATAGTACGTGGTGCCTAGTTGTTTGACGCGTCGGAGTCTCTGAAAGTGTTTCCTATGCGGTGTAGATCTCCTGTCAACATCCGAAAATTAATCAGTGTCTGAGAGCAGCTACTCACGTATCAATGATGGAGCAGACACGTTGTCCGAAAGTCACTAGACGCAGGAAAAGGAATCAGCACAAGAGGATACTTGGGCTCGCCGGGGAGCACAGAACGCACTATAGCTGTACAGAGGATCCCTGAAGCGGCGCACATCGACACTGGAGGACTTGTCGTGCAGCGCGACTGCCATTGGTCTCACTTTGTGCGCCACCATCGGCGTCAGAGGAGGACTGCTATCAAAGAACGCCTCCATGGCAATGAAGAGGTGAAACCAGGTTTTGGCTAACGCGCACTGAGGGGTATTGCTCCATGAAAACATGTCTGGATCGCGGGTATTTCGGAACACTTACGCGTTAATTGCAGTTCTGGATAGCTGAGGATGTAAATGAGTGCGGTGAACGCGAGGGAAAGAGAGAGGACATGCGGAGTCCTGGAGGTCGTTTGAACGGATGGGCGTCTGCAGAGGAAAGTATTGGATCTTAGATCTCGCGGCTGTCCGGAATGGGCGTCTGAATAATTCGAGCACTGGAGTGCCTTGAGCGCACCACGTCTGCAATCTTCCGCCATCGACCACCACAACAATGTCCGCACCGCAGCCAACAGCAGCCAGCGCAAGCCCCATGCCGGAGGGCGTCACAGATCCCAACTACAAGCCCCAGCCAGGCCGTCTCGGGAACCTCACTGTCGTCCAGCTGCACACTCTTGAGAAGTTCCGCAAGGAACTGCAAGATGGCAACCATTTCGTCCCAGAGAGGATGGACGATGCTACTCTCCTCAGGTGTGTGTATTTCTGAATAACCTAGTCCTCGCCGATGTCCTACGTTCTGCCGTCTATCACACTTTCGCTTCTGCACCGCCATCTGTGGTTTCGGTATTCACGTCGTGCTCCTTTTGCTCCACAGATTTTTGCGGGCCCGAAAATTTGACTTGGAGAAGGCAAAGATTATGATTATTGAAGCTGAAGAGTGGAGGAAGTCGTTTGGCGTAGACAAGATCATGACGTGCGTTAATTTTCCATGTCGTACTACCACTCGTCTATTAACCTGCCCTGCACGCCAATACAGTGAGTTTGATTTCAAGGAGAAGGCTGAAGTAGACAAATACTACCCCCAATATTACCACAAGATGGACAAGGTGCGCAGACCCACCTCCAGCCTTACGGATCGCACCACTGACTATTCGATCTGCAACGATTAGGACGGCCGGCCGATCTACATCGAACAGCTCGGGAAACTCGACATCAAAGCCCTCTACGCGATCACGACCCAAGAACGCCAGCTACAACGCCTCGTCTTCGAATACGAGAAGTTCCTCCGCGAACGACTGCCCGCCTGCTCCAAAGCCGTCGGCCACCCCGTCGAGACCTCCTGCACCATCCTCGACCTCCACAACGTCTCCCTCAGCAACTTCTACCGTGTCAAGGACTACGTGATGGCCGCAGCCTCCATCGGCCAGGACCGCTACCCAGAGTGCATGGGCAAGTTCTACATCATCAACGCGCCGTTCATGTTCTCCACCGTCTGGGGCTTCATCAAGCCCTGGTTGGACGAAGTCACCGTCGCCAAGATCGATATCCTCGGCAGCTCCTACAAGGACAAGCTGTTGGCCCAGATCCCAGCCGAGAACCTGCCTAAAGAGTTTGGAGGTACTTGTGTCTGTGAAGGTGGCTGTTCCTTGCGCGACGCGGGGCCGTGGCATGAGTGAGCGGCGGGGATTCGACCACAATTCATGATGGGCGATTTAGGCGGGTGTCTTGTTGGGGATATATAGAGCAGTATCTCTTTATCTTCGCTCCCAAGGGTGCTTTCGCCTACACGCAAACTTACGCAGTGTATTGTACAGCACTACATAAATCCTCTTTCATTTTGTAACACAAGATCGTCCTTTTGGGTACAGTAGAAAACTTCTCTTTCATTGCTCATCGACCCCCCCAACATAAACGCGTCAAATGTGGAAAAAGAAAAACATATCGATACGTGAAAGTCGTGCAAAGATAGGAAGCGAGCAAAGCGTAACGTAGGTTGAGACGGATACTACTACCCCCACATTGATTACATCCAGAATTTGTAATATGATGCTTAGAAGCACTCTGCAAAGACGGCCAGGTCAGTGTCGCCTCCACCATCTGATTAAATTAAAACGTACTGCGGTGGACAATACCAGGGCCAGACTCGTCGTACTCCTGCTTGGAGCACCAGAGATTTTGGAAGGTACTGAGAGAGGCAAGAATGGAACCACCGATCCAGACGGAGTACTTCCTCTCAGGGGGAGCAACAATCTTGACCTAATTGACATAAACCATGGTCAATCTTAGTTCACCACGAGTCGCATGAGTGGTAACGCACCTTCATGCTTGAGGGAGCAAGAGCGGTCAACTCCTTCTGCATACGATCCGCAATACCAGGGAACATGGTAGTACCACCGGAGAGGACAATGTTGCCATACAAGTCACGACGAATATCGAGATCGCACTTGTAGATGGAGTTGTAGCTGCGAAGGAATTGCTCTCAGCATAGCTGCTGCATTCTACACCCGTAAAACACATACGTGGTCTCGTGGATACCAGCAGCCTCAAGGCCGAGGAATGCAGGCTGGAAGAGAGCCTCAGGAGCGCGGAATCTTGGATGACGTCAGTTTCTGAGATTAAGCTTTCGCTGATTTGCATCTTACCGCTCGTTGCCGATGGTGATGACCTGACCATCGGGCAACTCGTAGCTCTTCTCGAGAGCGGACGAGTGGGCGGCGGTCTGCAGTTCCTGCTCGAAGTCGAGAGCGACGTAGCAGAGCTTCTCCTTGATATCACGGACAATTTCACGCTCCGCGGTAGTGTGGAAGGGGTAGCCGCGCTCCATCAAGTTCTTGATCAAGTAATCAGTAAGATCACGACCAGCAAGATCCAGACGGAGGATGGCGTGTGGGAGCGAGAAACCCTCGTAGATAGGGACCGTGTGGGAAACACCGTCACCAGAGTCCAAGACAATACCAGTGGTACGACCGGACGCGTAGAGTGACAAGACGGCCTGGATCGCAACGTAGAATGCAGGAGAGTTGAAGGTCTCAAACATGATCTGGGTCATCTTTTCACGGTTGGCCTTGGGGTTCAAGGGAGCCTCAGTGAGAAGGACAGGGTGCTCCTCTGGGGCGACACGCAATTCGTTGTAGAAGGTGTGGTGCCAGATCTTCTCCATATCGTCCCAGTTGGTGACGATACCGTGCTCAATGGGGTACTTGAGGGTAAGGACACCACGCTTGGATTGAGCCTCGTCACTGAATGGAAGCCGTTACAGCGAGGTGTCTCTTCTGCCACAAGATTGCCACGTACCCAACGTAGGAGTCCTTCTGACCCATACCAACCATCACACCCTGGTGACGGGGACGACCGACGATTGAACTGATCGGGGGAACAGCATGAGTGAAATGACATGCAAGACCGGTGAAGTCGGGACATACGGGAACACAGCACGAGGAGCATCGTCACCTGAAATGACGAGGTCGGCACATGAAGATCAATGTAGAGAGAACCATGTTATCATACCAGCAACTGTAGCAGACCAGGATTAGGTACATATTCAACACTGAAAATGCAAAGATGGAAAACGTACAGCCAGCCTTGCACATGCCGGAACCATTGTCAATAACCTGATGGGTGTCGATGTGAGCAAGCAATGCATACGCGGTATATGCTGGGGGGCACGTACGAGCGCAGCTACTTCATCCTCCATTGTTGATGATTAGACAAGATATGAAAGGGAAAACGGATTGAGGGGAGATGGAACTGTTGATTGAGATATATAAGCTGGGCATGCGAAGGCGGTGCGGTGCGCAGCGACACGGAGGGCAGTGGGCCATGTGACAGGTGTGCTGCGCGACGGGCGGCGGCGGGAAAGGACTGACCTTGGAGCGTTGAGGACGCGAGAGATGGTGAGGGGCTTGGGCAAAGGGCGATGAGCTGGATGCGTCCCCCTTTATATCAAATATTATTTCCAACAAATAATCCCCCCAAGGCCGACGCACATCACTGCCTTATCCGATCCGCTTCAGGGCAGGCCTGCCTATCATTTTGCTTATCCAGTCAGTGACCGTGTTCTTATCCCATTAGTATCTGCGCTGACAAGGACTTATCACGATAAATAGATCGCTTAACCGCGGCGCTACTGGCTACAACACGCACGCGTTTGGCTGGAGACGCGTCATACTGACCATCCTCGCGACTTTATCGCAGCACCCGACACTCTCCTCCTCGTCCCTCCAGCCCACCGCCATCATGCCTATCGAGGCAACCATGATCATCATCGACAACTCCGAGTACATGCGGAACGGAGACTACCCGCCATCGAGATTCGACACACAGGCCGACGCAGCAAACACCGTCTTTCAGTCAAAGATTGACTCCAACCCGGAGAATTCGGTCGGCTTAATGACAATGGCAGGCAAAGGGTACGCCCCACATCCACTGCGCAACTCTCCCATTATGCGCTAACTTATTATTGCCATGGCATAGCCCCGAAGTGCTTGTAACGAATACCAAGGATCTCGGTCAGGTTCTGCAGGCCATTCACAGCGCGTCACAGAAGATTGGCGGGAGCACAGACATCCCCACAGCCATTGCTGTTGCGCAGCTGGCTCTGAAGCATAGGCAGAACAAGAACCTACGCCAAAGGATCATCGCCTTTGTCGGTTCGCCACTGGAAGGACAGGCTGCGGACGAGAGGAACATGATCAAACTAGCCAAGAAGCTGAAGAAGAACAATGTAGCCGTTGATGTCATTGCATTTGGAGATGGTATTCAGGACGGGGAGCAAAATGTGCTAAAGGCATTCGTTGACAATGTTAACAGTGGTGACAACTCGTACGTTGAATGACTACGCCTTTGATAGTTTCGAGACTAATCTAATGACCTCCAGACGTTACGTCTCAATCCCACCGGGTCCTCATCTACTCTCCGATGTTCTTGTCTCATCTGCGGTTCTCGCTGGGGACAGAGGCATTCCAGAAGAACTCATGGGTAATCCCGAAGCAGCTGCACCAAGTGGCTCTGCAACCAACTTCGAGTTCGGTGTTGATCCAACGCTGGACCCAGAACTGGCTATGGTGCGTCTCACGATCCCGCACCCTGTCACCTCGTCTATTGACATTCCGAATACCACAGGCTCTCCGTATGTCCATGGAAGAAGAAAACGCACGACAGGCGGCAGCAGCAGCAGCGTCCGCGCCTCCCGCGGAGTCATCTTCTGCTAAACCAGACGCGGCGTATCCACCAGACGAAGGTGGGGATGACGACGAAGAGGCACTGCTGAAACGGGCATTGGCGATGTCTCAGGGAGACGATGTGGACATGACGGGTGCTGTTGCTGACGATGGCGAGGACGAGGATGAGGATATGTCTGAGGAAGAGGCTATTGCTCGTGCGATTCAGATGAGCATGAAGGATGGATCGGGGGATTCTGGTGAGGCGAAGAAGTCATGAACCGCATTGTATTAGTTTCTCTTCCCCCCCTTCGCATTGTAATCCGCTCTGCTACACTTGAGATATCGAGAACAACCATACCCGCATCGTGAACGTATGCAGTCGAAATATGCCACAGCGAGAATGAAGAGGCCACCACTGGGAAGAGGCTAGCCTGAGACAGTTGGGCATCGGATTACGTAATTTGGACGGACAAGTGAATTATTCCCGTGGCAATTGGACCGTTGAAGAGCACGAGCGCGACCTTCCCCAGTGACAAGCTCGTTCGCAAATGTCTTCATCCACAACAGCATCGCAAACCGAACTAAAGAACTCCAAGATTCCGCTGGCCTGGAGAGATGGATGCTCCTCGTGCGTACAACGCTTCACGAATTTCAAGGGATTGAACACATATAATATTCTCTTAGGCTGTTACTTCCTTTGAACGTATGTCGGAAAGACAAGTTTTACTTGCCTTGGGAGTGCGAGAACGAGAGGCATGCGTATGAAAAGTGAGCACCCGCAGTCGTGGTCTAGTTTGTTCCTCGGGCTAATTGACTGCTTCCAGGTGTCAATACGACGAGTACGTCCCCTTCGAAGTGTCTCTTTCCATATACTCATTGTATGTCTTACAGCTACGTCCGCCGGATGAAGAAGCTGTCCAAGCTCAAACTTGAGCAAGCTGAAGCTGAAGAGTCATGATCCTCATCTCTCCTTTCCTTCTACCCACCGCATAGTACTTAGACAAGCTCGCTCGCAGGAGAGTGGGGAATGTTCTCATTAGGGCATCCTATGTGCAATAAACGCATATCCTAGCATCTGCCATCTACACCTAAACAACCTTGCCCGTCCTCTCCTGCCACACCTTGACCTCCTTCTGCACACGCGCCACGACGTCCTCCACCGTCGACGCCTTCCCGAACGCATCCACAAACTTCCCATTCGGGTCCATGAAATAGAAGAATATTGAATGGTCCACCAGGTAATCATCCGTTGCCTTCGCGTTCGGAGGTGTCGAGAAGTAGACACGGTAGGACTTGCATGCGGATTTGGTAGATGCGTAGTCTCCAAATAGTCCGAGGAGGCGGGGGTGGAAGTCGGCTACGTATCGTGAGATTTGAGCTTGTGAGTCCCGAGCGGGGTCTACTGAGATGAATATGGGCTGAACGACGGGGCCGTATTCCTTGTCTGTTTCCGCGTATACCCCATGAGTTGTCCGAAACACGGTGAATGGACGTGTGTTCGAAAGACTCACCGAGTTGGTCTACCGCTGCAGACATTTTGTCGAGCTCCTCCGGGCAAATGTCAGGACAGTTCGTAAATCCAAAGTATATCAGGCTCCAGTGTCCCAGTAAATCTTGCTCTGTGAAGGGTTTCCCTTGGTGTGTCGTGAGGTTCAGCGGTCCTCCGACGTTAGGTCTTCCAACTTGCTTGTCCTCCAGTTCTTGGCCTGTAGATTCTGTTCGAAAGGATGCAGCGGGGATCGCAGAAGCATAGGGTACTCACGACGCTGTTCTTGTAGCCTCTCCTTCTCATATTTGAAGTATGCGAACAGAGCAGCACCTGTCGCAATGAATATTGCAGCAGCGGTCGGTGTGAAGACCTCCGTGAAGGACCAGCTTGTGAGCCACGAATTCCTTGGACACATGACTATTTCCACTTACTCCGACTGCAGCTCTGTCTCGTGTTTTGGAGTTTTCGTGTGACGAGGGGGTTACAGAATATGGCCTAGTTTGACTCCGAGGGATTGACCGAGGTGCTACACGCCATTGCGTTAGGACGCGTCGTGGTTTAGTGACGGCTCGTAACGCGTTGAACATGGTAACAAGTGTTCAAGAGAGGGAAAAGTGGGTAGCCAGGATTATACGATACTATGAGTAATAGAGTTGAGAGTTTGAGAGGGAATGCATGAGTTCTCGGACTTGGTCATCCTCGGGCGTTCTAGGTCCCAAGCCAAAACGATCGGCAGCATTCTAATGACATTTCTCTCTCTCTAGCAAATACAGAAGCAGATATGGATACATGACCAGCATAAAGTCAAACCGGGAGGAACGCTCTAGAATACCAGCCCGTCATTGCCCCCATCAGGCTAAAACTCCCTTGCATGCGACCAAACTAACCACCAACTCTCGCGTCTTCTTCAGTGTTTCCTCCCCATGCTGATCTTTGGGTGCCGGCGCGGGTATCTTATGATACTGTATAACCGTACGGGATGAGAGATGGGTTGTAAATTGGAACGGAACAGTGAACGTACTTTTCGAATGAGACTCCAATCAGCAATATCCTGCAGTAGATCCAGGGAAGAGATGCTGCCATGTACAACGTCCGTCATTTGTTTCTCCACAGTTGTATCGTTTGGAGATCCAATCCGGACGAGTATGAGCGATGTCGTCGTTTCAGAAATACCATAACGTCTGATAGCGTCCGTGATCTGCCCTCCAAACTTTCAGCGGATGAAGAAAATAGATGACAAATATGCAACGCACATTGGTACTCGGACTCAACGCCCACAGCACTTCGGAGTGGACGGTTCTCGTTCTAAGTGCCCCTTGCACATCAGCTAGAATAGCCTGGTAGATCGCGGTTTGAAGGTGGAGGAAGCTGCAGATCTTGAGCACGATCCGATTCAGGATATTCCAGTCGACAAGCTATGGGGAAAAGACGGACAAGACGTGCATCGATGAAAGCAAAATTGACCGCAGCTCGCTCCTGCTCTCCCTCGGGACCCGGCATTGTTGCAGCAGAGACTAGACGCTGTTTGAGCTGTGCTGTGTTTGACACATTGCTGAACAGTGCGACGTGGACCGTTGAAAGGTGCTCGGGAAAGTGAGAGTACGTGAACGACTGCATGGTGAGGGTAACAGTACAGTAGTATATCAGTGGAAGGAAATGTGTCGCGCTATTCTGCGGCGCTAAACTGAAAGGACGGCAAAAACTTAAATTTCAAAGCGCGGTTTTGAACCACGAATATATGGCATGGTATATCGTGTCGATCAAACATGAAAATGGCTGAGTATCTTCAATGACAGCGTGCTGACATTGCATGAGACGTGTTGCAAAGGACATCCTCGGTAACTGGCCCCTCCGAGACACACACCCATCATGGTAAGGTCTGAGAACAGCCCATTCGTCTTTGGTCCTGACGACGGAAGTCTCCAACGAGTCTTCGAGATGAGCGATTCGGTAAACAGCCCTTGAACAGTTAAACAACGACCAGTATGAAGCAGCTGATGCAAGTGAGTTGAGAGAAGCCAGCCTGCTGCAGGAAACTGGTGAACAAGCGGTATAGATGAATGATGCGCTCTTTGTATTTCCCGATAGCCTCGACGACCCGGTCGAACACCGCACGGTAGGGATGAGAATGAAGCGTTTCGACCTAGGTATACTTGTGAGAATGCGATGGGTGCCTTCTACTCCGTCCGAACCACCACCTTTCAAATCGCCTCACAGAATTTCCTACGACAACTTCCCGATGGTAGCATTCAAAGCATATTCGTATTGCTCTAGCTGTTCCGGGTTCATCATCGTAAATGCATCTCTCGCGGACTGCCCAAACTTCATGAGGAAAATTTGGAGATTGGTAATTAGCACAAGAAAGTGGCGTAGCTGGTTGCTGAAATATTATCGGTGAGATCGGACAATGTTAACAAGGTGATGTCGTATTCTCACCCAATGACCAACTCTTCCAATGACCACGGCTTCAACACCCATTGCATGGTGAGGCGCGAACCTTAGTTCACCCATTGAAAGCGATCTTCTCGTGGAGAGGCAGCGTGAAGGATGAAACGTCTTGTTCCTACGAGACCTTTCGAAGGTTCAATTACTGTGGCGATGGAGTCGCAGGATCCAGGTCGTTGGTGGTAAGAGACCACTAAGATCGTGGGAGAGCATCCTTGACGGGAAGTACATCACAGTTACATCGCCCCAATAGGATGTATCTATCCTTTGCGGTGATGAGAACAGTTGGGAGTGCTGCGAAAAGTCGGAGGACCAGGACAAACAAAAGGGATAGGGACTTTCCTGGAGGATATAGTTCAAAGCCCCGATGCATTGAAGGAAAGCAGCACAGCAACACACCTGTTCCTGGAGATCCGGTTGTAGCGACACCAGCGACCACTGGGTAAAGAGGGAAGGATGAAGAGCGTTTTCAGAGTACCCTCCTTATCAAAACATTCGATTTCTTCCGTTGAGGAATGGAGAGGCAGGAGTTCGACGGATTTCGACGGGGATGCACGATGTTTAACGAATGTAGTGGGTTGGGATATTGGCTTGACTCTTGGTGCACTTGGGGGGTGCGCCAGTACGGGAAAGACCTCTTCCACAGATACCGGTTCCCATTTGGCATTGCAGTTTATGCTGTACTGGATCGTCTCCTTGAGCAGTGATATACTCTTCCCGTACGAGAAGGCTCATAAAGTGCAGCGGAACGATGCCAGTGCCCCGTAGGGTGAAGTCCAGCAGGATCCGTGGATCGTTATCACGTCTTTAATATCCGGCTCGCCCTATACTTACTTGTGAAGGCGCGTCCATTGGAGAAAGATGTTGAGGGGTATAACATGAAGGTCGGTCTGAGAGTCTAACGCGAGGTGACGACACGTTAGCGCCCAATGATTGGGCCAACACGTCGAAACCAAAGACGCAGCATCTTTCATCATAGCCAGCACGGCATCCCCTCCTCCTCTTCATATCCAGACCACCAACTGGTCTTTATTGACCCATTTCTCATCTATCTTCGCTTTATTTTCTTTGCAAAACCCGAACGACATTCATACAACCTTGAACGGCTGCGCACAGCTTCAGACCAATGTCTGCCAACGTCCGGGTTAGGAGGCCCCCATCTCCTCCAAGCGTTCTTCCTTCCCAATCTCACCATGCTCCAAGATATCCGAATCCCCGTCTGGAGCATCTTGACGCTGACGAGCGGAGAGCTGCCATTTCAAAAGGCTACGTTCCGGGTCGCAAACACCACGCCTTTGGAGGCCTTGACATCGCCTCTGCGGAATGGAAGCTGCTACTGGTTATTATCCTCATTGCGTCCGTGGTACGCCTTTTCCGTATATCCAGTCCAGATAGTGTTGTGTGAGTCAGAGTCATCCCGCGCCCTGTTCCGTTGACCGACTCGCATTGAATAGCTTCGATGAAGTACACTTTGGCAAGTTCGCCTCGCGGTACATAAAGTCGCGGTACTTCGTAGACGTGCATCCCCCACTGGCAAAACTCCTTATAACGTTGGCAGGAAGGGTCTTTGGCTACGACGGAAACTTTGATTTCAACGACATTGGAAAGTGCGTGTAACGTGCTTCCGGGTTGCTGGTGGATGCTCATGACACTCTTGGCAGGAAATATGAGAATGTCCCTTACGTCGCTATGCGACTGCTACCTGGAATACTTGGAGTTGCTACGGTCCCACTAGCATACCTTACACTTCGTGCGCTCGACTGTCGCGCCACAACTGCTCTCCTTGCTTCATTCTTCATCACTTTCGAGAACGGACTCATCACTCAATCACGACACATCCTCCTGGACTCCCCTCTCATTTTCTTCACCGCACTTACCGTATTCCTCTGGACAGGATTTTGTAACGAGGACAAACACGAGCCATTCACCGACAGTTGGTGGACATGGCTCCTTCTTACGGGGCTTTCTCTTGGCGCAGTGGTCAGCTGCAAGTGGGTTGGGCTATTCACCATCGCGACCATCGGGTTCGGCACAGTCAGGCAACTCTGGCTGCTTTTAGGAGACACGAGAGTATCCATGAAATTATTTACAAGACATTTCATGGCACGGGCCATTGGTCTCATCGTTGTCCCCGTCCTCTTCTACATGTTCATGTTTTGGCTGCACTTCCTCATTCTTTCGAATTCTGGAGAAGGTGACGGTTTCATGACCTCGGAGTTCCAACATACCCTCCGAGGGCGTAGCATGTCCGATACCTACGCCGGTG
This sequence comes from Cristinia sonorae, assembly GCA_021029105.1. Classification (NCBI taxonomy): domain Eukaryota; kingdom Fungi; phylum Basidiomycota; class Agaricomycetes; order Agaricales; family Stephanosporaceae; genus Cristinia; species Cristinia sonorae. Next base: position 845,309 of record JAEVFJ010000004.1, on the reverse strand, counting down.
AGACCTATGAGATCTCCGTTCAATTCTCTCGCTTATTACCATTTCGTCAGACGTCGCATTGGGTTCAGAAATCAGTATCAGACATGTCAACACTCAGGGTGGATACCTGCACTCACATCCCCACACATATCCTACTGGTAGCAACCGTAAGTTGAACATAATTTGCTCTTGAATAAACACTCAAGCCTTGTTTCTCAGAGCAACAAGTCACTCTCTATCCCCACCGCGACTCAAATAACGACTGGAGGATCTACAACGCGTCCGAAAGTAACACAATGGAAGATGACATGAAGGCGAACCCACTCGTTTATGTCACTGCAGGAATGCGAGTCAAGCTTCGCCACATTGCCACCGATAAAGCCCTCCACTCTCATGACTTCCGTCCACCTGTCTCCGACGTTGAGTTCCAGAACGAAGTCTCGGCGTACGGTGTACCTGGCTGGCACGGCGACATGAACGATGACTGGATTGTCGAGATCAAGTCGGGAGACAAGAAGGACAAGGAATCTACCAAGAGGCTCAGGACTTTGCATACACAGTTTAGGTTGAGACATGTCCTCACGGGGTGCTACCTCTTCTCCCACAAAGTCAAACTGCCGGATTGGGCGTACGAGCAGCAGGAGGTCACTTGCAACAAGAACGCAGTTTTAGCAAACTCACTGTGGTACATCGAGACTGCCAACCACCCAAATCGTGAGTTATTTTCTTCAATCATGTTTTGCACCACTGATGACTTGCCGTAAAGAGCCCAGCGACTCTGAGAAGGTCAATTACCGTCTTCCAGGCTTCCTCTCCAAGTTTTTGGAACTTCAACAAGTCATGTGGACCACCAACGCAGGACTCACCGAACGCCACACATACGACTCCCGTCCCAGTTCATGGCCACGGCTGCGAAGAGGTATCGTAAGTAACGACCGCTATCCTCATAAACCACCAAGCTCATCAGTTCAATAGAATTTCTGGGTTAAGGACCATCGTCAAATTTACCTCCTGGGTAACCCACTCATTTGGTGGCTCAGTACTGCCGCGGTGTGCTTCTACGGTGCCATCCGTGGTCTTCTCGTTCTCAGGGCCAAGCGAGGATTCAGGGACTTTGAGAACAGTAAGCATCCACTCATCCAGTTGCACAAATTGCTCAGGGTACTGATCGATTGTCTGTCCACAGCGAAAGTTGTGAAATACGACGCCCTTTGTGGCTTCCTCTTCGTAGGCTGGGCACTACACTTTGGCCCCTTCTTCCTCATGAGCCGCCAATTGTTCCTTCATCACTACTTCCCTGCGCTCTATTTCGCCATCCTTTTGGCATGCGGTGTCTTCGACCTCGTCACCTCGACTTTGAAACCCAGAGTTCGCTTGCAGATCGCTGCGTTCTTGATCGCAATTTCGATCTGGAATTACTATTACCTGAGCCCGTTAGCTTATGGTACTCAGTGGACGAAGAGCAAGTGTGAGCAGGCGAAGTGGTTGTCGACTTGGGATTTCTCATGGTGAGTCGTTTAGAAAATTTGCGCTGTTGCCTCCATGGGGCTGACTTATTTCTTTGTCTAGCAACGACTTCCCCGAAACTGTATGTTTCCCCATACATCTGACAGTGTAGCGTGTCACTCACATTCCTTCGACAGTACGCAGGATATAGTGGCGCAACATCACCACCTCCTCCCCCCGCAGCTGTCGTAGTCCCCAATCCTGAACACAAGCAGCAATACGACGCCGCGCATCCCAAGGCACCCGGTAACGAGCCAGCCCAACCTGACCTCGCCGAAACAAGCGCAAGTATCCCCTTCGGCCAAGCTGCACCGGGACATGACGTCTTCGCAGGTGAAGAACCAGTACCGAAAGCAAAGAGCGACGCTGTAGCTTCTGAAGCCGCTGCTTCTGAGGCTGAGGCGAAGATCACTACGGGGTTGTCGAGTAGCGCCAAGGAAGAAGAGGCGACGAGTGCAAGTGTTTCTTCTGTGTCGGAAGAGAGTGCTGGTGTGAAGAGTGGTGAAATTCAGTCGGAGGAAACCACCAAGCCGACGGAGACGACACCCACAGAGCCAGCGGGACCGACGTTTTCGCAATTGGACGATGAAGCCAAGGCTGCGGAGAAGGTTAGGAATGAGTTGTTCCCTGACGAAGGTGCTTAGCGTGAGTACTGCGACACAGGATTTTCTGGAGTCTGCCGGGTGTAGAGAGAGTTGTATTGGATACGACACGGACAGTTTCTCTAATTTAGTATTACATACGTTCCTTTCCTGCTATGTCTGGTTCTTTACTGATCATGTCGCAAAAACACCTAGTAATTGTCGTATCGGATGTCCTCGAAGTTCCCAGGTACGAGTCTCAGGAGCATCTACCACCCTTCCTACCGAACCAACTCAATTCGGAGGGGCATGCTTGGCTCGGTTGCCTCTTTACTGGCCGTAGGGTACTGCAGGCTAGACCAGTTCCAGTATACTTCCTGGCCCGAGGGCGTGAACTTGAACTTCTCGATGAGCAAGGATATGACAACTTCGGTCGTTGGTCCGTCAGACTAGGCTAAATGATGACAGATGGGATTGACGTACTCATCTCAAGTTGAGAGAACTTGAACCCACTAGATTTCGTACTGTAAAAAAGTTTTTGGCGGTGAATGTAGTATATGGACTTACATGCAGGCCCTGCCGCCGCCCAAAAATGTCATACTAAGTTGGATATGTCAATCGGAGAAAGCTGAAGTTCGACGGTATAAGGGGTCTCACAGGTTAGAATAGATTCCAGGAACGCGAGCCTCTGCTACAGAGTCAGGCAGCGGCTTAAGAAAACGTTCAGGCTTCCATTCCCGAGCATCTTGCCCCCATATTGCAGGGTTTGTGTTGCAGGCCAGGATCCCAATGATGACGGTGGTGGATTTTGGGACGAGTAGTTTGCTGATCATTGTTCCATCTTTGCCTCTAATTGGCGTGGAGAGCGGCATGATTGTGTCTTTGGTTGTACTAGAATTGAATGGAGTCGAATTGGGTTCAGTATTAGCAGATATGGTTTTCCAGGAATACAGACCGTCTGACCATGCTCGTGGCTGGTGAATAACTACTCAATATCATTAGCACACTGGCATGCGGTAGATCGCACTGTTTACTTACAGTCGCAGGGTCTCTCTGCAGACTGCTTCGAGGTAGGGCAACGACATCAACTCATCGTAGGGAATCTCTTCTCTACCGCCACGGGCAGTCATGATCTCCTGGCGTAACTTATCCTGCACCTCTTGATGTTCAGAAAGTGACTGTAAGGTGTGCGTGAGTGCGCTGCTCGTTGTCTCCAACGCCGTAAATATCAAAGACCTATAGTATGTTGCAGGTGTTAAGTGTTTTAGCTATCCATTATGGCGGACGAGAAGCTAACGAACGTAATGTGGCCTATAAGTTCCTTGTCGGACATCTGGTACTCATTTGAGGCTCGTAGGTTTGCCTGCACTACTATGGAGTCAGTAACAACCCACCGACGTGTTTGGAAAGGAAATTACACAAAACGCTTATGATGTCCTTCCCCTCCCCAATCTGATGCTCCAGCACAGCGTCACCCTGAGCCAGTTGGGCCTTTTTCTGCTCCAAGATGGACTTCGACATCGCTTCAAGATTGTCAGTGATTTCAATGCAGCGATGCAGCCGTTTCCATGGCGTAAGCTCCAGTACGCGCCGTCGAAATGCGGGGCTACCAAGCCCAGAAACGAATGGTAGGAATCTAAGGATGAGAAACAGAGGACCAAATGTGGGACTGTTGATAGAGCGAATCAACAGCTTATCAGTTGAGGAATGATTGATGAGAGAGTCGTACGTACGGTATACTTTTGATTTTTTCTACGATTGGATTTTTCCATTCACCATTCAAGGGGTCGAAGGAGTGACCAAGCCCGCCTTGTCCGATGAACTCCAGAGAAACACGGGTCATCCAGTTGTGGATGTCAATCTCGCGTTGACCACTCTTCACCTCGTTTACGAGACCACTTCGCAGCTGTGTTAAACCCCTGTGAGGTGGAATAAGGCCACTATGCAGAAACCTATGTACCTGACGTGCGACATGGAGTAAAGATCTCATGTGACTGGTGTGGAACACTGCGTGAGGTAAAACATCAAGCTCCAAGCACCTGATACGAGGTCAACATCTACGGACCTGGGTTGAGTACTTTTCGCTGCTGTTTGTGTCTCTCTCCTACATTCCAGTTTAAACCAATGCGGATTTTGCTACCATGGAGAGCATACTTACCGCTACTAGAGAGCAGCCCGTCGCCAAAGACGAGTTGGTTGAGCCTGAATGGGTGTGAGGGGCGTTGAGTATTAAGAAATAAGTGGCCTTACGAACTTGTAGAAGAGAGGGGTTTCTTCGTATATGTGCGGTTCCTTCACCACAATATTGTGGAGTGCCATCGTATCGTACACATAGAGGGCGGGAGCCTAGTGACGATCTGAATCATGAGACTGGTTTTGCAGCCAATGTCATACTCACCCTGAAGAAACTTTCCAGCTTGACAACAGCGCCATACGTATCCCACAGTTTCCTATGCAGGGGGTGCGCATGCCGTCCGGAATATCGCGGTATATCACCTAAATGTTACGACGAAAGTAAGTGCTCCGTCCCACACTGTCCGAAATACCGATGAACACTCGCCGTAAATGAACGAGTCCGCCCTCGGTCCTGAGACATTATCCAGCGGGGACACTTTTGTGAAATTTCGGGCTTTCCAGACAACCCATGCGACGATCACAATCAAGAGAGCCTGTAAAACGGACATGATGCGACGACTGGCACTGATAGCCAAGATGGAGGGAGCTGTTCGTCCCTCACGGCGAGTATTTATATGCCAGAGTTCCTATCGGTAGGTCAGATGAGAGAATCGGGACTATCACTGCAAATGCACCCTCACGCTTTGTCCAAACTTCATCAACAGTTGGACGTTTCTATATCGGCGATGAAGCTTCTTCGGTGCACTGGTCGCTCGAAAGTCTGCTTTCCGCTTTTATCTAGCACGACAGACAGAGAAAAGCGGACCCACATTACGGTAGCACAGCGTGCAAGACACCTTCTACTCATTCAGGCCCTTCCCCAACCTGTTTTCAAATTCAATTTCATGGGAACTGAGAGAACCATCTCTGCCAATGTCGCTGCTGACGCAGGGCAAACCCAATCGCTGCCCTCACAAGCCCTCACATGAGAGGAACTGCACAGATACGGCTGAGCAGCGCAGCCATTAATGTACGGCCTGGCCTGCTTCTTCCGTTTCTGAAGAGTATGTCAATATTCGACGTCCAACACTCGACGCTCTACAGTGAGCAAATACTATGAGTAAACACACCTAGTTACTACCAGTGAGGGATAATCAAAATTCGATGTGGCAAAGTTCCTCACAGAGGATGTGAGAAATGTCACGGACCTGAATCGCCTCTGATACTGCTCTGGAATGCTGTAAATGACAGTCAGTGGAAGCAGGCTGCTTGACCTTGCTATCATGCCGGCAGAATATACCACTCGGTTTTGCAAGATGAAGTTTAAGTTAGGAAGAATTCTTGCTAAGTTGCTTTTCATGCGTTGAGAGGTGAAATAAATGACTTTCTATTGGTGACTACGGATCATAATTATTCGGGTAAACAAGTTCCCACAGTTAGTAGCTCTGCACACATTTCAGTCCAGCAACTTCAATAAAGCTCCCACTCACAATCCACTCCCAACCATGGCAGCACTCTTTTCGCCATTCAGGACAACGTACCGTTACTTGGTAAGCCCTATCCAGCTTCTCCTCACCTGCAACACGGTATACTAAAGTTCTGCTCATTTTCAAGCAACGGCAAGCCCATGAATCACCCGTCATTTTCTACTCTTGCGTCCTAGGTGCCATTGGCCCTTTGTTGGTTATAACCGTACCTCCAGTGAGGAAGAGCATGGGGTGGAAGCCAGCCGATCGAGTTCCTACCACATATCCTCGTGCGTTTGCTATGCCATACAACGTTATTCCCCAAACTGACTATTGTGCTTATCCTCAGTCCCCACCCGACCAAGGCGACCGGTGCAAGGATACGAAGACGAGTAGAACCGTGTTCATACATGCAAGTCGCCTTCCGTCTCCATATAGGGATAATACAAATGCTAGAGCCACACTGTTGTCAAATGGGTGACCATGATTAGGCCGAATGGACTCACGTTGAATATTACTTCCAGGGCGTCCCTGTGATCGTGTCTTCTCTTCGTTTCGACTTGGTGAGGGAGTACGGGTCGGTCTTTATCCGAGCCGAAATACCGAGGCAAAAGATTCCACTGCTTACTATTAGTCTGCTGTCCACTATCAACCTTGAGAGACAACTCCACGTGCGCCGTTGCCACCATGTGCGTGCTCTCCATGCTATCTCTAACTCACGTTTGCTCACTCGTCTTCTCCTTCCTTCATGTCAGACAGATCGAAGACAGTAGTGAATGGGTCTAAAAGTCCGGCATGAGCTTCAACAACGGATCCATCTCACCATGTCAGAGCAGCAACCTTCGGCAACCCACCACATATGTCTAATCCACGGAAGGAAGCCTGATCGTTGCATGAAAACACATGTGGTGCTGTGGTGCCTCACACATGTGCCATTGAGATAGTGTCGGGATGCACCTGGTTCACAATGTTCTCTGTCAGGTCCACGGCTTTATACTATCAACCCACACTGCTTAAAGATGGCGATGTCGCTGAGGAAATGGGAGTTGAGCCATCTCCGGAGACTTGATACTCGCAATGCTGTTCACCGCTGTGATTTTGGTCTGCTCACTCTCGTCCGCTGTGCTGGCAGCACCGGTCCCAAAGTCTCTTTCTCGCAGAGCCTTGCCCACACCCATTGCGGCGTCGACCGCCAGGACTTACCTCAGTGAACGTGAGTTGCTCCCACCTCACCGGAGATCGAATCTCACCTGGTTTCCATCTACAGTAACTGTTGCGGTGGATTCCAATTCACCCGCATATTCTAGGGACAGGTTCAAGACCTGGGATATTAGTATGTTAACATCCCGAATATCATCCCTTCCGTTCTTCCGTTGACGGCTCCGTTTCATCTCCACCAAAAGTCTCCGGCACTTGCGACACTCGGGAAACAGTGCTCAAGCGGGACGGTACCGGCGTGGTCACGGACAGCAGTTGCAAGGCTACATCCGGAAACTGGGTGTCGCCGTATGACGGAGTGCCCACTACGTTAGCAAGCGACCTCGACATCGTAAGTGCCTTCTTCCGTAGGTCTCGGAAGAGAGAAACGTTACTTACCAACGAGGATCTTCGCTTCTCGCTTCCGTTTTCTATAGGATCATCTTGTTCCGTTGAAGGAAGCTTGGTTGTCAGGTGCTCGAGACTGGACCGACGCTCAGCGAGAGGCGCTTGCCAACGATTTGACGCGTCCACAGTTGGTCGCTGTGACTGATAATCTCAATCAGTCCAAAGGTCAGACACGACCGAGTGTTTTCTCCTCTATATGTTTCGCTTTGCAATTTGCTGACAACTATTGCACAGGTGACAGGGATCCTGCGCAGTGGATGCCGCCCCTCGCGTCCTTCCAATGCGAATACGCCCGCGCCTGGGTTCAAGTCAAACACTTCTATGCCTTAACGGTAGACTCCGCAGAAAAGGCCGCATTGCAGAAGATCTTAGCCGGTTGCTGAAGGCACAAGGACTATTCGGTTCCCTACGACAATAGTTTTGTCTGTCTCCTCCCAGCAATTGCTTGGCCCACCCGGTCATAGTTTGCCACCGAATAAATGTATAAACGGGAGCCTGTTTGACTGATTCATGGAGTTCGTTGTATGACAGGCATGCCCGCCCCTCCCGACAACACGTGTTACATGACAACCAGCGTTTCCGTTTTCCATTTCCGACATCCTTCTTAACAAACTGCTATGATACAACGCGACAAACTCGTGCCCTAAAAATGCTACAAAGATTCTTGTGGCGCGTGCGCCTTCCGGCATGAGCAAGAAAAGAGTCTAAGGGTATAATGATAAACAAAAAGAGAAGGTCCGTAGGGCTCATCGTCGCGATTCGTGATCATGAGGTGTGTCCGTAAAATAGTGTTCCATTCTCTCCTCCCCCTATGAGTCGGAGTCGGAAGCTCGCCCGAAACGCATCCAGAGACCGCCCTGTGGAGGGTAATGTATCAGTGCGCCGCATCGTGGAGGATTTCAACAACCGCCCCCGTACCTTGACATACAGCGTCAGCGCGTAGGCAGGACGGATTTGCTCAATTCTCTTCCGCCCCGAGCCGTTCTTCCATTCACTGGGTGGAAGAGAGCCTTCAGGCTGGAACTCTGGTGCCAGCGTGAAGGTGTCAAACTGTTGTAGCAGGCGCACGAGGAAATAAGACGTCTCGTTGCGCGCATATGATTGGCCGATGCACTGAAAGAGAAGAGAGTAGGCGAACGATGAGTACCTGGCCGTACTTAACACGAAAACGAAGGAGACAAGACACTCACTATCCGAGGACCAGCACCGAAGGGCGTGAAAATCATTGGGTTCTCGACAAAGCGGGACAATCGCTCGTCCAACCACCGGTCAGGGTCGAAGACGTCTGCGTCAGGTCCCCAGTGAACAGGATTCCGTTGCGTCCACATAGGTACGAAGAGAATGGGCGTGTTGGCTGGCACGTATAAGGAAGGCTCGTCCGCGGATGTCGGGAATGTCGCATCGCTTTGAGGGAATACGATGGGCTCATCTCGACACTCCCGGATGTTTTGTGGGACAGGAGGGAAAAGTCGTAGCGTCTCGTTAATAACGGCGTGCACTTCAGAGGATATTATTAAGGGTAAAACAGAGTATGTGGGCGGGAGGGACTAACTGTATCGGAGGGATTTTATTGCTTCGCAGGTCGGCGCATTATGCTCGCCGATATGCTGGAGAACTTCAGCGCGCATCTTACGAGCGACTTCTGGATGCATGGCCATCATGTATGTGACGAACGTGAGTAAGGCAGCGGTTGTATCCCGGCCAGCCAGAAGTACGTTGAGGAGTTGATCCTTAATCACTTGTGGATCTGATAATTTCGTGTATTAGAACATATCGCCTTGTGATGTTAGATCTTCGTAGACGAACCTTCTGTGTTCTCCGCAAGATATTCGAGGAAGGTGCTGTGCTCAACTTTGGTGGACAAGCCAGCTTTGCGCATCTGCGCCTTGTTTGACAGCACCCGTGCGATGATCGGCTCGATCCACTTGTCAATAACCTCCATATGAGGTTGAACATCGTCCTTGAAGAGTTGTAGTGCGGGCCAGAAGTACCCTTTATGGGTACGGCCAACGATGACCTCCTGTGCCATCTCGAATGCCTGCGCAAATGCGCCAAAGTCGTCTGTGGTGAGCGAGCCCTTGGCGCTCATAGATGTCTGGCCGGGAACCGGGAGTGTTCCGTTCATTGAGTCTATCCGCTCGCCGAACAGTGCCTCCGCTGCGGTGTCGAGCGTGTAACGGGCAAAGAGGTCTTGGACCTCTATCGGGGCTTTTGCTGACGCCAACGAGGATATCACGGAGAGTGCCTTGTCACTGTGGCGCTCGAAGAGCTCAAAGTCGGTGACACGGTCTCGGGAGAAGAATGGGCGGGCCATGGAACGATGAACCTTCCAAGAGTCGTCATCGCGGTTGAAGATACCTGCGCCGAGGAAGGTCTCCCTGAATTTCTTGTATTAGAAATTATCAAGCACAAGTACAGTAGGTCAACTTACATGCGCTCCTTCTGACGTCGTCCCCTCCAGAAATGATTGAAACCGGTGGCGGACAAGAACTTGATGTGTTCCTCGTCCATGGTGATCATCTGTAAATTCCAGATGACTGATGAGCACCGGAAAAGTTCGTGTGCCCCCAAAATCTCAAGGGTGAATAGGTGGTCTCCCACTTGCAGGGTTGGAAAACGGCATCTACACACACCTATGGGTGCGGCGATAAATGGAGAGAAACACGCACGAGGTCAGCGCCGAGTATGCGCAGGTTCAGAGTCGTACTCTGGTATTCTTGAAACAAATCCAAGAAACCCTGGCACAGATAATCGTTGTGCGCAGCATTCTTAATGCGGAGCATGACGTCGATGTTTCCCGGCCATTTGCCCTTGACTTGGGGGACGACTCGGCCACCCATCTTGTAGGCTTCCTGGCGCTGTAAGAGTTGGCCATACCAATCTCGAGCGAAAGCACACAGTACGATGAAGGCGAAGTGGACAGGCACTGCCAATAATCCGAGACGAATGCCTGTAGCTTTGAATGCTAGTGAGAGAAGCAGAATCGGGAAGACAAAGATTCGGACAAAGTCCTGGAGAATTCGGAGACGATAGCGGCTGAATGGATGCTGAGGCATAGTGATGTGGTGTTAGATCACCGGAACGAGAAGGAGAAGGGGGTACAAACTTGGCTAGGGAGCAGACTGTACAACATGAGGTGGTATATATGCAGCGGGAGTTTCGCATGCCACCCATCATATCAGGACAGTGTGAATCTCGAAAGCAGCGAGTGTCCCGGTGAGCTTCCCGGCAGAATACGATCAGAAAATGAACAGCTGGACAGTGTCAGAATGGATGGGCCGGGTGGGTAATGTTGAGCTGCACTGTACCCCGGGACTTGGCCTCCTCCGACTCACCTCCCGCTTAGACGCCCGCCCACACTAGCCGGTCTCGTTCTCGTGTTTGTCCACACCGTCAACACCTCGAAAGGCTATCGGCGACGGTATCAGCTACGCAGCCGAAAGGCGTCTTCCAGCAAGGGGGATATCGGCCAGTATTGATCACCGCCAACCCCGGTACCGACTGATGCGTGGCAACATCCAACGTCGCATTCACCCTTTATTATTCTTTCTTACGCTGAGGTTGGTCTAAACTGTATGGTGCTCTCATGCATGCTGTGCTGGATTGGCGTTGTGCTCCGAACAAGGCCGCTTGATATACTACGGTGCCGTTGGTATGCCCCTCCATAGCTTCATCGTTACGCCTGTGATCTCACCCACTGTCGCCATCGCAGTCTTCTACCCAATCACAGCAGCTGTAGATGTTTGTGCGCCACGTTATACCTTCGCATACCATCATACCCCGACCCCGCAGCATCCAGACCGCCAACCGCGTCCGATTCGTACGACCGCCGCCCATGTTCAATATCAAGATGGCATGGCCATTCTGCTCCAGTCCACGACGGGTCTTGACGCGATCTGCTATACGCGCGCAAAGACGCCTCGCTCTTCACAAGGTATGTCCTTCTCATCGGTGGTCTCTTGTACCCGATTAAGAATGAAGTAAACAGCAGGCACCCACATCGCCGCCGTTGCGTCCGTGCATGCGATTGAGCAAAGACAGTGACGTCCTCCTCGGCTGTCTGTGTATTCAAAACTTTCGGTCCCTTCCCAGGTTCGCTCGGTTGACCGGCCAGAAGAATCGTCTTCTGTCCCGCGACCGTCGAATAAATATCTCGTCCATATCAGCCCTACATATTCATGGCTTTCTCATGGCTTACAAGTTGAACTGGCCGGCGCTGACACTTTCGTCATCGTATTGAACAGCACCAAGTCACAGGACGAAGACGAAGGCTCTACAGAATTGTGGGCTTTATTCTTGTGAGCCCAATCAGAACTACTTCCCGCGAACCTGATGTCGAGTTTGATAATCATATCTGAGAGGCAATCCTGACAGCACTCAAATGCTATTTTCCGTGATATCTTGCAATCCAAACAGGCTCATCACTATTTCTACTTCCCATCCAACGAAATGTCACAGTCTGACCAACTCGGGGATGTCACCAGACATGCGGATTCCTCTACGTCGTTGTCCACCTACTGCTTCGGGCTGTACACACCCCAACCTGGCTGCCACTGTGTTCCCCTATGGTCCAACCTGAAACATAGACGCGGTCAATCCTTTCCACGTCTGTTCCACTAATCTCCCGGCAGCGCAGATGACATGAGTCCGTTACACAAGACCCAGGTCGTCAGTACCCGTACATGCACCGTCAGAAAGGCGTGCTTGCCTGAATGATCTTCTCCATTAGAATTGTAGAGTCCGGGCCCATGGGTGGGCACTGGAAGTCAATGTCCCGAGGGGCACGGGGTACCCAGCGTGCATTGCAAGCGGCTCGAAGTTCCGAACGCTCATGTCTCAGTCCTCAGTCCTCGATGAATGTTTCGTGAAAGGTGAATGTCCAACGCTCAGCAAGGCACTCCATTCCATTTGCCGTTGATGAGAACAAACTGAGGGGAGAGGCTCGGAGTTGAGCATGAGTAGATAAGATCAAGATCTGGACATCTCCGACTCTGAATGTTAACAGACGCTTGTACCCAAGGATCCATTAACGCCCACAATGGCTCTTTCCTCCATCCTATCGTTGCAACGCAAGCATGGCGGGGAAATCACTCCCCGACAAGTCCATTCGGATCTGCGCTGATCGCGGTGGAACGTTCTGCGACGTACACGCGTCGTATCCTGATCCGGACAGGCCGGGAGAAACGAAGGAGATTGTAGTGAAACTCTGTGAGTATAGCATCTCCGCCCGGCGCACAACACCGAGTGTTGAATGGCAGAGCAGTATCTCAGGATCCTGGTAACTACCAAGATGCACCAACAGAAGGAATTAGACGTGTGCTAGAGATTGCCACCGGTCAGCAAATTCCAAGAGGAAGGGTGCTCGAGACTGACAAGATCGGTACGTGCGGTCACTGTCATGCGCCGTGCCCAGGTAGCTAAGTAAGGCATTCGGGTAGACTACATTCGTCTATCAACGACGGTTGCCACGAATGCCTTACTGGAGAGAAAAGGACACAAGCACGCATTACTTATCACGAAGGGATTCAAGGATCTGCTGCTAATAGGCAACCAGTCTCGTCCAAAGATATTCGATCTGAATATTCGCCGCCCGCCGCCCCTCTATTCCAATGTTGTGGAAATAGATGAACGCGTGACCTTGGTCGGATACACATCAGACCCCAAAGCTGAAGAACATGCCATTCAGTTTGATGAGGACGGGAAGGTTATGCGGGGATACAGAGGTGCTGGATGGGATCGTGAAGGTTTGGCGGAAGGACCGGGAGACATAGTGAAGGGGATATCTGGAGAAGCGGTTAGGGTCATGAAGAAGCCAGGTGATTGTTTGATCCTCTGATTGACTGAACCATCGAACTCATCTCATTTCGTAGAACTGGAAGCAGTCAGGAAGGACCTTCAGAGATTGTACGATGATGGATATCGGTCTCTTGCCATTGTGCTATGTCATTCGTACACTTTCCCTGACCATGAGCTGCAAGTCGGGAAATTGGCGCGCGAGATAGGATTCACACATGTCTCAGAATCCTCCCAGCTGCTGCCAATGATCAAGATGGTACCTCGGGGCGTGTCTTCCACAGCAGATGCTTATCTTACGCCCATATTGCGACAATATCTCGATGGATTCTTCAGCGGGTTCGATGAGAAACTCAAGGATGGAACGCTCCGATGTCCGAGGGTAGAGTTCATGGGCAGTGACGGTGGCCTGCTCGATTTGAACAACTTCTCCGGGCTGAAGAGTATCCTCAGTGGTCCTGCTGGGGGCGTTGTTGGATATGCACTGACAAGTTGGGACGAAGAGAAGAAGCATCCGATCATTGGGTGCGTCTGCTATCTATACTCACGTTTGCGTCATAGACTAATGTCCAAATCATTCCATTCGCATTTTAACGCAGCCTTGACGTAGGAGGGACCTCCACGGACGTCTCCCGGTTCGACGGGAGATACGAGGTTGTGTACGAAACAACTACTGCCGGTGTTACAATACAGTCCCCACAATTGGACATCAACACCGTTGCCGCTGGTGGTGGATCTTGTCTAACCTTCCGCAATGGGCTATTCCTTGCAGGACCGCATAGCGCGGGTGCAGAACCGGGACCTGCATGCTACCGGTATGACGCACTTTCTTGTGTATGTTTAGCTCAGTTTCTGACATGACGTATGTATATTTGATTTATTTAGCAAGGGTGGTCCTCTCGCGGTGACAGATGCGAATTTGGTGCTGGGAAGGCTCGTACCTGACTACTTCCCAAAGATCTTCGGAAAGTCAGAGAAAGAGCCGTTGGACATCGAGGCATCAAAGTCAGCGTTTGAAACATTGGCCAAAGAAATCAATGAAAGCCAGGACAAGCAGATGGACTTGGATGAGATCGTTTATGGGTAAGTTTAGGTGTTCCTTGGTCATCTACCATATGTTTCATCGATGCATAGGTTCATCAAGGTTGCCAATGAAACGATGTGCAGACCGATACGTGCACTCACCGAGGCAAGGGGTTACGCCACATCGAGACACATACTCGCCAGCTTCGGGGGTGCAGGTGGCCAACATGCATGCGAAATCGCACACCTCCTCGGTATTAAAACTATCCTGATTCACCGATACAGCTCCATCCTCTCTGCCTACGGCCTTGCACTGGCTGACCGGTTCGTCGTGTTCACTTGTCGGCGTTTCTTTCCCTACTGACACCGACGTCGACAATCTGTCCAGTGCCTTCGAACTGCAGGAACCTTCATCGACCTTTTACACTCCACAAAACCGTCCACAGCTGAAGGCACGGTTGGACAGGTTGGACGCGGAGGTTCGTGCGGAGCTGAAGCGACAGGGGTTTGAAGGGGATCATGTGCACACGGAGCGCATGCTCAATATGCGGTTCGAGGGGACGGACACGGCGTTGATGATCCTCCCGACAGAGAAGGACGGGGATGGGAAGGAGGATTTCGAGGCTGCGTTCAAAAGAACATATAAGTCCGAGTTTGGATTCTTACTGGAAACGAAGACGATCATCGTAGATGATGTCAAGGTATGTCGGGATCCATAAGTTTCGGCACTTTTCCTCATTGTTCGGGTGCCTGACTCTTCACTCTCAGGTTCGTGGTATCGGCAAAACTTTTGACACCTTGGGCGAATCCGTGTTCGCCGAGGTAGCCAAACTGCAACGCAAGCAAGTGGACAGGAAGGCGAAAGCGGACATGACGTACAGCGTGTACTTCAATGAAATCGGACGCGTGAACGATACCCCGGTGTTCAAGTTGGACGACTTAGAGGTTGGAGACGAATTGGAAGGGCCCGCTATGATCATTGACGACACACAGACTATCGTGCTCATTCCGGGGGCGAAGGCAGTTTTGACGAGGAAACATCTTTTTATTACTCTGGAGTGAATCGTATTGTAAGGGTTGACGCCCTGAAGAATGTTGTAAGATTATATCTTGGTTTATGTAGTAGTAAATGTTGTACCATGTCAAGGAATCGAGCGAACGGTTGCTTGATTTTCTTATATGAGCAACTAGACACAGTTGACGATATCTCGACGCGAGAGCCATCCTGCAGTGCTCCATGGGGTGTTGTTCAGACTGCCCACAGCTTTGACACAGATTTGTTCTAAAGAGGAGAAATACACACATCGATCTGGAATTAAGAGCGTTGAAAGAGCGTAAGGGCAGTAAGAAGGAGGAAGAGAAAGCAAGATGGTTCGGAGAGAGCGTTGGACTGATTCACACATCAGAGCTAAAAGCTGTGGGCCATATAGGAACCTGAGAGATAAGCAGGCGTAAGGGATGGAGGGCAACGAGGAAACCAAAGTGAAAGAAAAAATGAGTACGGGTATCGCTGTGTTCCATTAATACATGTGACGAATAACGGATGGCAGGCGGGGCTAGGTATGGGGGTTCTGACGAATGATCAAGCAAGCAGAGTGGTGTGGTGGCTGCAAGCAATTAGATGGAGAAGAATGGCTGCTCGCTGCTGCCTTGCTGTTGCTGTTGTTGCTGCTGCTGCTGGAAAGGGTTGTGACCACCTGGAGCACCCGTGGGCTGTCCAACAAGTCGGCCAGCTTGCTGACCGTACCTGGATACAATCATCAGTATTCACGACTCAAGCATGTCTTAGAGGTAATTTCCATACCTGAGCTGCCCGAAGTTACCGAAGGAATCAATGCCATCGTCCCTGTTTGCAAACAAGCCTGCCAAATGAGCGTGCTCTTGATCTGCCTTCGTTGGTTGCCTTTGGGATGACTGCGACTGTGACGAAGAGGACGGTGGCGCTGACTTAGGTGCGGGTGGAGGTGAGAAGGAAGGCGGTGAGTTTCCATTCGCGAAAGTGCCTTGAAGATTGAAAGACACCGGGGCAGAAGCCTGAGGACCAGGGGACGGAGATGAGAACGAAGAGCCGGGCTGAGAAATGGAGAGCTGAGGCGCGAAAGGATTGTTGGACCTGTGAATGAACTCGATGAGGTCATGCACACGATATGATGGAAAGAATTTACCCGAAGCCAGTTGGTTGAGCCATCAAAGGCTGCTGAGGTGCCAACATCTGCTGTTGCTGCTGGTATTGAAGCATCTGTTGCTGGCGCATCCATTCTTCCTGCTGTTGCTGCTGCTGCAGTTGCGCCTGTTGCTGCATTTGTGCCTGCTGCTGTTGAAGCTGCCATTCTTGCTGTTGACGCGCGTACTCTGCCTGTAGGGACGACTCGGCGAAAAATCATGGATACTACATGAATCAAAACGCACCTGCATTGCCTCTTGCTGCATTTGCTGTTGATAAGGATTGAATGAAGTGTACTGGACGGGAACGGCAGTGTATTGCGGTTGCATCTGCTGAGTATATTGAGCTTGAAGGCCAGTGTCAATGAGGGGGAAAGGATTATTCGGGTTGACAGGAGCCCTGCAAGTTATGCTAAGCACGCAAAAGACAGCTTCAACATGAAGGGGATACTCACGGCTGACTATCGTCGAATAACGCGGACTGAGTGGTGTCTTCCAATTGCTGGTGCCGCTTCTTCTCCTCCTCCTCGCTCAGTTTGATGGCCTCCGCGAGATCCCGCTCCTCTGCTGTCATATGCCCCTGTTTCGCCTGTTCCGCAGCTAAAGACCTCTTGCTCTCCTCGATAGCCCGCCGCAGTTCATCGTCAGTGTTCGCCGCCGGACGCCTAGGCGGTGCACTGCGACTTCGCCTTTGAGAATTCTCATTTGCACCTTCGTCATCTTCTGCCCCGGCTTCACCGACCATCCTGTCGCGCATGTGAGCTCTTGAGCGACGTTCTTGTCGTAAACGGGATTCATCCGTAAGAAGGTTACTGATATCCTTCGCTTTCTGGCGAACATTGGCACCCTGATCTTTGCCGTATTCGTCGACGTACTGGAACTCCTTCAGGGTCTTGATCACGTAGAGATTGTCCTTGAAGTATATCACTACGTTTTCCGAGCCGGCGTGTAGTAGATAGTCAAGAACAGTGAGGGACTACACGACAGAGTATCAGCATCAACCTTATACTGGATCAGCATCGTCGTGCGTACTTTGAAAACATGACGCCAATTCTTCCCCTTATCGTTCAAACGCTTGTCCAGCATCTCCATGATCTCAACAAAATCATTCCTACACACATCGCGTTCATCGGCTGATCATCGTAGAAAGGGAAGCAAAACGCACTGGTTGTACGACATCTGAGCCAACTCGTTCATCTGAGTGCCTGAAGGACCCCATGGATCATTGGATGTGGCATCTCGAACTTTTGCCTGAACGTCGGAGTAGCCTTTGGTGTAGTTCTTCGCGACGCGCACGATGCCCTTTCCGAAATGCTGCATGGTCGACATCGTTGAGGTATTGGGGATGGGTGACTTTATGTGCTGCGGGAATGAGAAGCACCGGTTTTGGAAACGTCAAATGCGGCGGGCTTATGACACCCCAACCGTTTCTGGGAAACGAGGATAACCAGGAGGAAGTGGAATAGGGCAAGGATTTGAAGTCTTTGAGGGTCGTTGGCGTCGGAGTCGTAAGAAAGCAAGAAACTCTGGGTTTGGAGGCTCTGCGTCGACCAAGAGTTGTGGCGGACGACTTCACCGGAGCGGCCCTGGGTCCAGGCACGTGTGCGGGGTTTAGTATTGTGTAACAATCGTCAAGTTGCATTGTAACGCCGATGGTGAAGCGGTTATCATGCTTGCCTTCCAAGCAAGCGGCAGGGGTTCGACTCCCCTTCGGCGTACATTTTTTGCTTATATGCTGCATGGCCAGAAACGCGACCACGCTCTGCTGACCGCCACTAGGCGGCCACTCTCCGTCACCCAACCCTAACTCTTACAACGTCTACTTATTCACCCTCGTCGACATGCTCTTCCAACGCTCGTCTAGTCCGAGTCGCCCTACGATAACTGGCCGGAAAGTCAGTAACAAGAGGAGGAAGCTCGAAGCCTTAGCAGTTTCACCCAGCTCAGCCACTGCGACCACCTATCTCCCACCCTTTACAGTATCCACTTCGAAGAATACGTCTTGTGGGACTTGTTATCGCGTTATCCGAGGGCCTTTGGCTCACCCCCACCACCAATTATCCCATATCTTGCCACTCATTGCCTGTAGGTGTAAACAGGAAGTTTGCTCGATTTGCTCGAGGATCTGCGTCGGTTGGCCATCTTCGGCTGTGATTCCCTCAGAGTCGACCACTAATGTTGGCCTGAGGCGTACACAATCCACAACTCACAAGCGGCCACCTCTGAACATGGCACAAACGAATGCTGTGGTGAATACAAGCATTGTCGGGAAGCGGCGTAAGCCGTCGGCACTGGACGAGAGCGTGGCAGATGACGGGGGTGAGGGACTGAAATCTGACCTTTTGGCTGGGTGCTCGCGGTCCATTTGTCGCAATTGCTGCGTTGAGGCATCTCATGGGTGCGTCTGGCTCATCCACCTTCTCCCTACCTCACTAACTCATTCGTACACAGGCAAGCATCAATGTGTTACGACTGTCGTGACCGTCTTCTTCAGTCAAAAGTGCAAGAGGACACTTCAAACGACGACACCGTCCACATGATTGAAGTTTGATCACAATCGAATCACGATACTGGCATTAGAGGACTTTTGTCTACCATCTTTCACTAAGTAGGTTACATTTTGTCTCAGCGACCTTACTACCGTATACCACATATATTCAGTTACCGTTGCTTCAGTTCACATGTTCATATGTACTACCACAATACCACACTGTTTTAGGATTTGATGGCCTTCCATACAGCGGCCTCCATTCGATGTTCCATATTTTCCAAGAGGAGAGAGTTATATGCGGTTATTTCGCACGAAAGTGAGTACGAGATGCAGTACTTCAGGGTCATTTATAATATTCATATTTTGGCCACACAGTGCGACGATTCTTGGGCAGTGAATCTTACTAGGAGGCTACCCATGCATCTTTTGGTCAACGTAGTGCTGTCGACACCGTTCTTTCTTACTCACATGCATGCTGTCACCACACTTAGTCGGCATCTCCTGAATCTAGTCAAGGATGGCGCAGTGGCATAAGCCTCCCGCTTCTCTCCCATCCTTTTTTACCATTACCAGGATGTTCGGACTGAACAACCCATTCGATTAGCCATGCCACAGGCAACGGTGCTCGCGGTGGAAGGTATTCCGATTGTACATCGTTTCTCCCGCTCTGTACAACCAGAGACCGTGACTTAGGCTACTGTACTTTCTCCTCGCGAATATGAGGTATGCCACACTGGCACTCGTTTATCGCAGACCTCATAAACCCTCTTACTCTAAAGGTGCTGTTGCCGGCGTCACTGAGATGCCACTCATACTGTAGTTGAGCTGACTTTGTCCCAGTGAATGTCAATGCACGCTGAATCGATTTATGAGGATACAGTACACGGGCACATATTTGGCTTTTTACGAGCGGCAAATTGGCGGGAAAATCTTTCGCCGCCATTTCTCTCGGCTTGAGGCCCCAGGCCTTGGTGTTCAAGCTGTTCCCTCGATAACCCTCAATCGACAGATACGGAGCATGCTCAACCAGCTGATGCATGTCGACATTCTCCAGCAATACAGCTAGCTAGATCGCAAACTGAAATGAAGACATCGATGCCGCACGACCCAAGCTAGACTTCTTGACCGCTCATGTTGCGAACTTTTTTCCCAGCTTGCAGGAGTCCATGTGTATTTCAGAAAATCACAAGCCTCCGCAGATTTCTCCGAATTCAATCTGATGGCCTTGTGGTTCGCCTAGTAAGTACTGGTCGAGCTGGTAAGGAACGGTCACTAATTGGTCACTAAAGCGACAGGGTATTCCAATTTGCAAGTGCTTTTGCGCTGAGCCATCCCCCATATCAGCCTTGCTTATAAAGTAAACAATCCTTTCACGACTCATAACACGCTTTTCCTCGCTTTTCGGCCTTCTCGGGGCTCTCCCAGTACCCATACAACCGATACAGCGAAAATGACGGTGCTTCTGCAGGCAATCGTGGCTTCAGGAGCAGGTTGGTTATTGTGGAAGATCTTTCGTACTCTCACGAAAACATCGCCACTCGCCAATATTCCTGGACCGGCACCGGACTCATTTATAGTTGGTAAGTGATGTTCGTCGAGAGACCAAGATCGACTGAGACTATTGTACATCGTAGGGCATCTGCCACGATTCTTCGATCGTCATGCCTGGGGTATGCACAGGGAGATGTGGGACAAATTTCCCGGAATCGCCAGGATAGATGCTTTCTTTAGGGTGAGTAGCACGGCTTCAATGCCAGTGGCGTGATACCGAAAACTCCTCATAGGCCCCGATGCTGTATGTCTGGGACCCAAAGGCACTCCACTATATCGTAGTGAAGGAGCAATACGTCTACGAAGAGACGATCAACTTTACCCAGTTCGTTCAAACCTCTTGAACAATTACATTACGGTGTACCCATAGCCACCTTACCGTGTTTAGCTTCTGCTCACTCGTCTTCGGTGAAGGGCTGCTGTCAAGTCTCGGTACGTTTCTTCGTCAATTCACGTATGGCCATGAGTATCTGACTCCGGACGGCGTTCAGGGAACAAGCATAAACAACAGCGGAAGATCTTGAACCCTGGTGTGCATATACTCTTACAACTCTGCAATGGGCGACACTCACGACGTTGCAGTATTCCATACCAACCATATGCGCACGATGACTCCAACATTTTATGGTGTTACTCGTCAGGTGCGCACACCGTTCTTCGCTTTGCTGGTGGATGCTATCTCATACTCTCATACCGCGAGTCAGCTTCGCAATGCTCTAGAAAGCGAGGTCAAGGGCGGGAAACAAGAAATTGATTTGTTGAACTGGATGACTCGCACCGCACTCGAACTTGTGGGCCAAGGTGCACTTGGTTATTCGTTCGACCCTTTGGATCGCGAAAGGACTAATATTGTGGCGGAACACGTCAAATCGCTCATGTGCGTTGTACCACGTTGCACCCTGCATATACCGTTCTCAATTCCCTTTAGACCAACTTTTGTCCCCATGTTCATGGTCTTCCATATTCTTCCTTTCGTCCAGAACTTCGGGACAGCTTCATTCCGACGTCGTGTCTTGGAGCTCATCCCGTGGAAACGGCTCAAGAAGGCTCTGGAGATCACGGATACCTTGGAGCATACATCAAAGACCATTCTATCGCAGAAGAAGGAGCTGTTAGCGCAAGGAGACGTAGCGATGCAGCACCAGGTCGGAGAAGGCAAGGACCTTATGAGTGTCCTGCGTAAGTACTTTCTCTCATCCGACTTCCCGTGCTATTGATAACTTGATTATGTTAGTCAAGGCGAATATGCGCGCAATTGGAGAGGATAAGATGCCGGACGACGAGCTACTAGGCAATATGTCGTACGTTCTCGCGCCATGATTTCCGTGCAATGCCTTATGAGCTCAACCGTTAGATCCTTGATTTTCGCCGCCATGGAGACTACGAGTGGTGCCCTCGCGCGAATTTTACAAATGCTATCGCAGCACCAAGATGTTCAGGAGAAGCTACGTCAAGAGATCATTGCAGCACGTGGCGACAAAGAAGAAATCGGATATGATGAGCTCATGTCTTTGCCCTACCTCGAAGCCGTGTGCAAGGAAACTCTACGATTGTAAGTAAAGTAGCCTCTGTATCGTCAAAGCGTGGCGTTTGACAGTGCTGTGCCTACCAGACATGCACCTGCCACCAACATGATTAGGACGTGAGTTATCCCTGGCAACCTTATGATCGTTATCTCAGGCTCTCACTTCGACTTCAGCGCAATGAAGGATACCGTTCTGCCGCTAGGCACCCCAATCCGTGGAAAGGACGGAAAGATAATCAGCGAAGTGACTATCCCCAAAGGCACTGGAGTTGTCATCGGAATTCTGGCTTGCAATGTGAATCCAGCCATCTGGGGACCAGATGCGCACGAATGGAAACCGGAACGTTTCATGAATCCCCTACCTGATACTGTCGCGGAAGCGCGAATTCCCGGTGTCTATTCCAATCTGTGAGTGCACTAATCTCATCCCATACACCTTAGAAACCCCCGACTTACCGTTACTCCCAGGATGTCGTTCTTGGGTGGAGGGAGAGCTTGCATGTCAGTGATTCGTTGCGCATCTTTTCCCTTTGTTATTGACCAAGGCTTTGAACAGTGGCTTCAAGTTCTCACAGCTCGAGATGAGTGCGCATCATCGCTCCGCGACTTACCTTTGTCATAAATGCTGACAGTAAATTATCAGAAATCGTCATTTCGGTCCTTCTCGAGAAGTTCAGATTCTCACCTTCGGATAAGGAAGTATACTGGAATTTTGCTGGCGTCCAGTATCCAACACTCGGAAAGACCAGTTGGGAATCGGGAATGCCTCTACGCGTCGAGTTGATTCGGTAACGTGAACTCGATTGCATATGCTAGTCATCCAATGTACCTGTGTCGACATCCATTGACAAGATTGCAGTGTTCAGAAGGCCCGTGTCAGTTTGGTGCACTGAAATGGGAAACTCCAGCACAATGCTCGACATGTGCTCATCAATGAGAATCTTCCTCTGTCCTTACTCATAAAGTTTGCGTAAGCGGGCTGTTGCACCCGCAAGTTGCAACAGCAGTCGCCTTGTCGGAGTGACAGGCGTATAAAGGTCTCTTGCTCCAATTTGATGTACAAGGCACCGTTGCCTCCTACCTTTCAGATCTTTCAGACCTTGAAGCTTACCTTGGGACCTACAAATCACAATCGTTATGGCGCTTTTGCAGGTTGTCGCAGCTCTTGGAGTTGTATGGATAACTGGTACGGTTGTTCGAAGACTCACGAAATCTTCACCATTGGACAACGTTCCGGGACCACGAGCCAAGTCTTTCCTTTTCGGTAAGTGTCGTGGCAGCTCCTCGTGAAGATCAATTGTACTCATGGGGGATTGCTACAGGCGATATGACAAACTTCTTTGACCGCACTGCACGCTCGTTTCATAAACAATTATGGGACAACTACGATGGCGTGGCCAAAGTTCAGACGTTCATGAGGGTGCGCTACCACCGCTTCAGTTGTGCAAGTCCGTTAACACCAATAATTCCTCGCTGTCCTAGGCACCGTTGTTGTATGTATGGGATCCCAAAGCATTGCACAATATTGTGGTGAAGGATCAATACATTTACGAAGAAACCCCGCTCTTTTTTAAGTACGTTTCATGAACAAAGGAGTCAGATTTAACTCTGACACTCCACAACCCAGATTCAGTCAGCTCGTCTTCGGCGACGGACTGTTATCCAGTGGTGGTGCGTAGGTTGTCGGCATCTTGTTACATGTGGACTGACATGTTTCTTTTGCATCCATCATGAAGGCGAACGGCACAAGCAGCAGCGAAAGATATTGAATCCTGGTCTGTCGACCTTATATAATTATTTGCTCAATCTTACATCCTCTTTAGTATTCCACACGAACCACATGAGGTATATGCTCCCAACGTTTTATCGTATTACACATCAGGTATTGTCGACTCTTCTTACTCTTCACTTCACACGTTCTAAAGCATCGCGCTCTCGCAGCTCCGCCAGGCCTTGACAAACGAGGTAAAAGATGGCAAGAAAGAGATAGACATGCTCAATTGGATGACCCGGACAGCTCTTGAGCTTGTCGGGCAAGGTGGACTTGGGCACTCGTTTGACCCATTAGACCGTGAATGGGTCAATCCCTTCGCGGAGTTGGTCAAAGAACTGATGTACGTTCCATTTATCTCAAAGTTGCGACAAAAGCTCACACCATGACAGTCCTACATTTGCTCCCATGTTCATCATCATCCGACTCCTCCCTTTCGTTTCTGAGATTGGCAGCGCTGACTTCCGTCGCCGCATGATCAAGCTCATTCCGTGGAAACGTCTGCACCGCTGCCTCGATATCGCTGATGCGCTGGATACGACGTCAAAGTCTATTCTTGCCCAAAAGAAGAGTTTATTAGCTCAAGGGGACGCAGCCATGGAGCACCAGGTCGGAGAGGGAAAAGATATTATGAGTGTTCTGCGTAAGTCGTACCGATGGTTTTGTTGATTGCTAAATTGAACACTTGGTATGCAGTGAAGGCTAATATGAAAGCCTCGAGCGAGGATAAGATGTCAGACGAAGAGATGCTCGGTCATATATCGTGAGTGAATTTCATCGCATCAATGTAACCCTACTTATGGCTCTGAACGAAAGGACGTTAATCTTCGCAGCCATGGAGACGACCAGTGGGGCACTCGCACGCCTCCTCCAGCTGCTGGCTGAACATCAAGATGTCCAAGATAAATTACGCCAGGAGATCATAGCAGCTCGTGGGGACAGGGAAGTAATTGACTATGACGAATTGATGTCCTTGCCCTACCTCGAGGCCGTATGCAGAGAGACACTACGACTGTGGGAGCCCTTTCACTCTGTTTATCCGTACGCAAAAATACTTACGATAGTCACAGTCACTCTCCCGCAACAAACATGGTCAGAAGGTGAGCATTCGTGTCAATCTCATTCTGTTGAGCTAAACTCAACATGAAGTTATCCAGTACAACTAAGGACGTGGTCATGCCACTCTCAGCCCCAATCCGAGGCAACGATGGGACAATGATCAATGAGATACCAGTTCCAAAAGGGACTGCGGTTGTCATAGGAATTTTGGCCTGCAATGTCAACACGGCACTCTGGGGTCCAGATGCGCATGAATGGAAACCTGATCGTTTCCTCAATCCTCTTCCTGAGTCGATCACAGAGGCGCGTGTTCCGGGAGTATACTCCAACCTGTGAGTCAATGTACATCTTTGCTCTATGTCCATCTCTGAGGCTATGGGTTTGAAGCATGACTTTCTTGGGTGGCGGCCGTGCATGCATGTGAGTGTTTTGCGTGACATCCGCACACATTCTTCGAACTCTGACGCTTCTGACAGTGGTTTCAAGTTTTCCCAACTCGAGATGAGTACGTCTACTCGAATATCATTCGATTAATATTCCTCTTCGGACCAACTCACGAATCCTTGCAGAGGTTGTCCTTTCCGTTCTCGTAGAGAACTTTAGGTTCACCCCTTCAGACAAGGACGTTGTTTGGAACTGGGCTGGCGTGCAATTCCCTACGGTAGGCAAAGACGGATCTGAACCGAGGATGCCTCTCAAAGTCGAGTTGATCCGATAGTTCAGGGGGAGACAGAAAAACAACGGAGCATGTATGACGGAAACCCTCACCTGTGATACACACAGAACCCGTCGCTAGAATGAAAGTAGTCACTGTTGGAGGTGGATGTCCTGAGCTTCATCCCAGTTCATCGCTGCCACCGTGATCTGTTCAATGTGGTGGTATATTGCCTGAAGTCGCTCAAGGTCCGATGAGGAGTTGAGAGATATGATCCCGAAGAGATGGGAGTGACACCGGGGTGCCCAATGCGCGACAAACCAGCCAACACGATCGAAGGTCCGCCAGCATGAGTGCTGAGTGCTGCAGAGCGGCTGTCTGTCTGTGGCATTGATCTACACGATAAAGTCAATACCGTTCCAGAGATCGTGCCACTCTACCAAATAGGTTGCACGTACGAGTGGGTTGGTATGAAGAAAATGCGAGAGTCCTTTTGTAAACTGACAACCCATTCTTTGACAGCGTTTTCGAGCCATTCAGCAACAGTTGTCCTATTGATATAACAATAATCGAATGTATTCGAGGGCGAAAATTGGCAGCGTCAGTCAATAGTAGATGGCCTTGTGTTCTAAGCTAACTTGATGGTTCTCGCATACTTCCACCAAACGCTCCCATCCAGCAGGCTGTTGCTGATTTCCTAGAAGAACGATACGCCTCAAGGCCTTCGATTGAAGGCTCTTGACAGCAGCCGTGATGGTCCAAGATATAACTGAGGAAGGTGGAGGGATGGGAGCGCTTTCACGGTTCACATCTCGACAAACCGGACGCGGCGTGTCAAGAAAGAGATCCTTAACAGCAGCGAAGGAGTTGATGATGTGAGTAAGAGGGATCGGTCCCTTGAGTTCAAGGACGGTGATATTTGGGAGCATTTTGGCCAGCATAGGAAGGCACGCGGACAGTGTCCTCAGATCGTTGCCCGGGGGATAATGCAACGAGAGGGTCGTTACAGTATTGAATGCTGGTGAGGCTGTTTCGCGAATCGCCTCGTCACGATAGAATGAGCCTTGGCGAGACGGTGAGACTGGAAGATGTGGCCACACCACAGCGATGCGGGTCAACGAGGGAAACCTAGGCATCTGTTTGAACGCTTCGAGTCGTTGGAATCTAAGCCTGTGTCCATCGGCAATGATTCCAACTCTGAACTCTAGCGAAAAGCAGTCCGGGATGACAGCCACGAGTTGGGCATATTGTATACTTGCGTATACATGTGATCTGGTGAAGAGATCGCGAGTTGGCGGAGTGCCCTTGGAAGAGAACCTAAACATGAGTTTGTTGTATTGCTGAATGTCCATCACACTCTCGACGAAAACCTTGGAGAATACGATGGCGAGCATGATAGCTCGCCAGCGGCGTGCAAGGCTTGTCATAGAGTGGTAGAATCGCCAACGTTCTTTGGAAGGGAAATCGACAGAAAGCCAGGCATAGAGAATGATTGGCTCTATGAGTTCGTCTGGCAGGCTGACTTCTGTTCTCTCGACCGTAATCGTCTCTGCGCCATGCATCACGCGGCGCGTTTGATATTCTAGTGTCTCCAAAACCAGACCGGTTCAAACATGAGCATCCTTGCGTTGTAGCTTTGTGACAAGGAGTAAGATCAATTGCTTTACCTTTGTACAGCCGTAAACCTTGGTCACGGTGCTAGTATGACAACCAGTGGAGTTTCGAATCAACTTCAAGTTCGAGTTTTCCGTGGAAATTGGAGCGTTCAATGTTGGTTCGTGATAAGATTAGATAAGCTACTAGCGCCGACAAGCGGCATTGCCCTCTACCTTGGCACACGCTCGACAAGCCCTCCACAAGGCTGCGAAGAGCCTCCACAAGGCTGCGAAGAGGGCGAATACAGGAATTCTAATACCATTGGCTCATGTATAACTTGACTGTCGCGCCAACCGCTGCCAGGCGTCGCTTCGCTCCGCTGGCAGCTTTTGGCGCGACGAGAGCGGGGCCGGACCGGCCCCGCTGGTGGCTGACTGGCGTAGTTCAGCTCACTGACCCCCGCAATTCCATAATTGCTACACAAATACAAAACGAATCGATACATGGTGGCTGAGCCTCTCTGAGACTTGACAATGAGATTTCAAAAGTCGACACTCGAGAGGAGGATGAATGGCGTGATGATCATGTGACAAAACACGTGATTTTTCACGTGACGCGATTTTTGGCGGAAAACGAGGACGGATGTGCCCCTAGAAGACCCCCTACCAAGGTAGAGGGGATAAAGATCTTTCCCCGAGATCATCTAACGAAACTTGACAATATTGAACTTGAAGCAAAGGCGCAAGAGCAAGAACGACCAGGGGCATCGTAGTCCAATAGAAGCTTGACGCTTCGGAAGCACCACTTTCGCCGGGATTAGTAGGACTACAGTAAAACCGTCTGGACATATCAAATAAAATGAATATTGACACGCTTCTGTCTAGTTTTTTTGGGGAGAAACCATTGTGTTGTGAGGAAAGTGGAGGTCGCATACTTGAGCCTCAAATTGGCTTACGTAACACGTGTTTGGCGCGTCAAGACGCGTTCGGTTTCTTCACTCTTTGTGTTTCCCCCCTCCCTGGCTTGTTCTTCTCACATCTAATGGCTCTGTAACAGCTTGCCTAATTTTCACTTTATAAATTCACTATTAACATGGCTCGGGAAACGACACAGAAGACACGGACACATTCAAAGGTCCAGATTGAGGAAGGAGGCGGTGAGACAGCAGAAACACGGGACAAAATCGGAGCGTGTAGACAAGCTCAAAAAAGCTGTTGCACGCTTTCGTTTTCGAATGGAGGAGAGGGGTGCCATGAGGGATGTGGGCGATGCCAGTGGGCCAGTGCTTGGAGGATGACCTCAACTGTGGATGCTGAACACAAATCTGATTGTTATGATGATACCGTATAGCTTGTTAGTAGTCTACACTCACTTATTGATAGTACATGTTGTCCGCGGAGAGTTATGTGGCTCAGTCGCTGTCGGAGTCCTTTCGAAGCAGTGTTTCCCCAGAATCCAGTGGCTGTGCGCTGACTAAGCAGCCGCAAGTATTGGCGCACGGTGCCCCTCCCCAGAGTCTAATCCGTGTGCAAGACAAAGGCACACCACGTCAGTCGCCCGATGGCTTCCAACTTGAAGCTTGAAGCTTGAAGTTCAGAGTCCGAAGGGGACGCGAAAAGATGTGAGACTGGAGAACGTCCGAGTCAGTATCTTCATTTGATCAATCGCCATAGATGATCTTGTACTTTAGAGTGACTCCGTGTTGCAGGCACACTTCCACCATACGCTCCCATCCACCCGGCTGCCGATAATGTCCTAGTTAAAAATTTGCTTCAACGCCCTTGACGGATGCCTTCTGACCGCAGCCGTAATCATCCACGGTGCCACTAGGTAAGGCTGCATCAAGGATATGGATTTGGAGCTCTCACCCGAGCCCCGGTTCGACATACCAGAAGGGATACCTGAAGGCGGGGTCTCAAGAATGACATCTCTGGTGGTAGGGAAGGCGTGAAGAATATCGATGAGAGGGATAGGTCCTCGGAGTTGGAGGGTGGTGACGTGTGTAGATATCTTGGATAACGCAGGGATAGCTGCAGATATTGGAGTGATAGGATTCTCTGCGGAGTAATGCAGAGAGAGTCGTCACAACCTTGTCAACGAGGGAAATCTGTGCCACCGGCATTCCAGCGAGCTGCAGTCCGGGAAGACGCCTACAAAGATGTGTTTCCAGGTAGAATACACGCGCGATCTGCTAAAGTCTGCTTGGGAGGCGCTGCTTGAGGAGAACTTGGATATGAGTCTCCTGTACTGCCGAATGTTCTGCACACTCTCAACGAAGACTTCGGAGAACACGACTGCAAGTATGATTGCCCTCCAGCGTCGTGCAAGCCTCGACATGGAGCGGTAGAATTGCCAACGCTCGTTTGTCAAGGTGGACATCCATGCGCAGAGAATGATCTCCTCTATGAGCTCGTCGGGAATGCAATTAGAGGCCGTGGCGGTGGTCGAACCTATGATGGAATGCGCGTACATACTATAGTTCAGTATTGGGCCATGTCGATGGACAATTGCTTTACCGTTTGCTCCATAAACCAAATACAGAGGCGGGTCTTGGAATGCTGAGACGAAACGCAGTGAGCGGCGGTTATACCAGCAACGCTGTGGATTCTGGCCTGCGACTCTGCGGGCATAGTCATTTGTCACGACCTTCCCTGTCGTTCATGCCAGCGATAGGGGCCGACCAGATCAAAAATGTATTCATCGGTATTGTAGTCTCCGCAAATGTTCACGAGGCATACAGTGCCACTGACTGTAGTCTGGAGACTTTGTTCGCGTACAGTCGGCGGGCTACTGCCTATCGAGAAGGACGAGACACATGGTTTACAGTCACTTCATGGGAACCTACAGAAGAAAGACGAGTCAACTCTATGAGGGCAGCAACACCTTGTGAAGAAAACAGGGCATGGCTGATTACTTACTTTTTGATACCTCTTCTCTGGAGGTTCAACAAGATCTAAGCTGCCAGTATTGAAGTTCCTCTGAGTCGGTCTACCACTTTGACGCCCTATCCAGTAAAGCTGCCCTCAGTAATCGAGCCAACAGTCATTCCATCACAATCATGCAAACAAGGCTTCGCCGCGGCACTTTCGAGTTCGTGAACTGGACCCTCCGAAGTTCCGAAGTTGAACGTTGCTTACTGAATGATGATGTTAGCATCTGACAATAATGATAAGATAAGATCAAACGGGATGGATTCAAGGCTATCGTTACAGTGGGTTTGTACTATTGGATACAACGCTTACAGGGTGAGGCCAAAGCGTAGGGGTAGCTGCAATTAATACAGTCCATAAATAAACAGAAAGAATATCGTTTTAGTGTGATCTCTACAAAAGGTGAGCACGTCAGTCGAATGAGGGACGCAAAAAATGGAGTGTACTCACTCTCCACCACCTCTTCTTCTCTTCGGTACTGCCCAGACTGTGTGATGCTCTGTGACCCGGAGAAGGAGACCGTCGTTCAGGCTTGTCATGAGTTGGCAGGGCGATGTATGAACGTTCCGGTGAATGATGGAGCACTTGTTGAGTAGTTTGCGGTGATGCTGAGGGACTTGATCCAGTGGCTCGACCATAATGCGATGAACCGAGTATCTTAATGATGCCACTAATGATGCCAAACAATGTGAGCGTTGTGCCCGTGAAGGACTGCTGCAGGGGGAGCGTACCGTTGTGTTGCATCACAGTATTCTTCTCGATCTGCCAACCTGGTTTGTGTTCTCACGGAGACCCCGCTCTCAGACACGTCAACACCTTGCCTCTTCAAGCTGTTTCCATATAATGAGTGAGTGGTCTATCACTGGGTAAAGGGGGGCCGACGCACCTCTGTCTTGTTGACTCCACAGCCGACGACCATGATCGACTTATGAATATTACTGCATAGGCCGCAGCTACAAACACAGAGACAGTCTGAAGAGAGTGTGAGTAGTGTGAAGGTAGCATATATTCTGACAAATTTACAATGAACAAGGAGATATAGTCCGACCTATTGAAGCGGTTTATGAGCTTTCCAAACTTTGAGTGCCGGAATAGTCGATACTCACCAGGAGGCCATTCAAGGCGGTGAGGGTTACGAAGAGACGAGTGGGGTGGTTCCGGTTATAAGGAATGCGAGGGAAGCAAAAGACAAAGAAATTGTTGTGAGGTCGTTGTAGAAAGGAGGAAGGAATGGGAAGGAGAGAGGGATGGAGCGGATGTAAATATCTGGAGAGAAATGCCGAGAATGCCGGTCGATCTCTCGCACGTCACGGCGCCTATCGTTGCTGTCTTATTTTAGCCGTCCCTCGGCACGACTGCGGAGGCGCCGCGGACAACACAGCAGAGAGCCTCGTGGCAGTGAGGGCAGGCAGTGAGTCGCAGTCGGCGTGAAAGGTTGGGCCACATATCCAAAACGAAGGATACCTTGCAGTCCTTGTAAAACGATGCTGAAGCCGTGAATGGGATGTTGCTACGCCTCTTGCACAGTGCCCAGTTCATGCCTTGAGTCGTAAGACGATAATTGTAAGCGGGGATTGTTTGCTGTGGAATAAGGATGTGGAGGTATCCAAGCTACCCTTGGTGATTTCTATCATGACTGCGCAACACTGTCCCCGCACTTCG
The DNA here is from genome assembly GCA_021029105.1 of Cristinia sonorae. Classification (NCBI taxonomy): domain Eukaryota; kingdom Fungi; phylum Basidiomycota; class Agaricomycetes; order Agaricales; family Stephanosporaceae; genus Cristinia; species Cristinia sonorae. The sequence continues at coordinate 813,838 of JAEVFJ010000004.1, read as the reverse complement.
CCTGCAAAAATCTCCGGGCCTCCTCCCAACCCATCCTCTCCCGCTCCTTCCCACAAACCTCACCTCGCCTCACCTCTTCTGCATCCACCATCTTCCAGTCCTCGTAACTCGTAACGACGCCATCCTCGAGCCCGCGAACGACCTCAGCAGGCGGAGAATCCGGGGAGGTCACGCTCCCAGCCAGCACCGGCTCGGCGCTCTTGGACACATCTCCGAGAGGCACGACACTTCCAAGGGCATCACCATCGTCCTTCCTGAACTCGCCGGGGAACGCGTCGGAGAGGATCGTGTCGGCCACGGCATATGCGTCCATCATCGTGCTTGCGAGAACACCTCGAGCTCCCATCGCAGCCCATCCACTCGCGTATACATTCCGCAGTGTCTGGCCGTGCTCATTCACAACTCTGCCTCCAACAGTCCGGATATGACCTAACGCACTGTCGTACCAGGCGGAAGGCTCGCCATGATGTCCGAGGGACGTGACCACCATCGACGTTCGCAACGTAGATGACGCACCAGTTGGCACCGCCCGTTTTGTCTCCGAGAGCGTGTTATGCGCCAACGTCAACGACAACGGGTAAGCTGACGATTTCGTATCTTCAGGTGCCGGAGCCAGGTGAGTCGGAGAGCGGAAAAACTCGAACGACCACGTCTTCGGTGTTGACCCCGGCTTGTTCTTCGACCCTTTCTGCAACAACTGCATCGTCCGTTGCTGCTGCCTCGTAAGCTTCTCTCCTTCCGGCACCAAAAGTAATCCAGGGTCAAGGGGCTCCATAGACGCGACTTCCAAGTTCATCATCTCCCTCAGCTCCTTCGTCGTGAATGCCGCCTCCAACGGCCCTCTCCTCCCAACAATCGAGACATGCTTCACAGCTGACTTCCGCAACACGTCGAGCACGTTATTCGGGACGTCATATTTTTCCAGAGTGGACGGAGGGGTGAGAAGCATGCGGGCTACGTCGAGCGATACGTTGCCCTGTCCGATAATGCTGACATGCTCTAAACGTTCCAATGGCGGTGGCGGTTTGTCGGCTACGGAGGGATGTTGGGTGTACCAGTGTACGAAGGAGAGGGCTGGTACGCAGCGGTCCGAAGGAGGCAAGGCGGGGTGGAGCGTAGGGATTGTACATCCGGATGAGAACAGCAGATGCGTGTAGTTTTGGAGGAGCGAGGAGAATGGGAGGGAGAGGTTGTGCGGGATAGGCGAAGCTGCAGCGGTGGTGGTGACGTTCACGTTCCCGAAGAATCGTAGTCTTGGATCCTTCGCGGTCCCGTCGAACTTGTTCGTGCAATTCTACAAGGCAGAGTCAAATTTCGTTGTTCTTCCCCTCCATGTAGGTCTGCTGTGACGCACCTTAACCTCTGGATGATCAGGAGCAACACCGTATCTGACCAACCCATGAGGAGCCCATAGTCGGTCGTACATATGGATGTTGATGGCGGAGTGCCGGGGACTTGTTGGGGGAAGTAAGGAGAGGAGGCGGGAGGCGACATAGAACGAAGACGGACCAGCACCGATGATGGCTAGTTTTATAGGTGCCATTGCGGGATAATCTGAGTGAAAAGGAGGGGTTGGGCTTGCTCTGAAAGTGCTCATTGGGATTGTTACTCACTGGTCAAATAAGTAGTAGGCCGACTCAAAGTCCTTCCAAGGAAGTTTGAGCAGAGCAGAAAGTTCCGATAGAGAGTACTGGGCAGGCTGTGAATGTTCTACGGAGACATAAGCTGCAAGTTATGGATCCCTGTAGGAAAAGTGGACGTTGAGGTGGAGGTAGAGGACATGTTTGTTGAACCAGTCAAACGCACAAATTCTGGGCGTCTTCTGTCGGTGAACCTATTCCGATACCACGTCCGAGCCCCGAAGGAGATCCAGAAGGGAGGAAAGAGTACTTTCGATATGACGATATGTACAGTAAGCACTAAAAGACATACGTACAGGTTATACTGAGGAACAACGAATGGTATCTACGATAGCGGAATTACAACAGGCTTGAGGCTTGCTGCCTCCAAGAAAGCTATACGGGATTACTCTAAGAAAGGTCGCAACGTTAACATGTCCAAGAAATACGCCCTCAGGGCCTGAAGGGCGGGCAACAATAACATAAAGAGGAACGGAGAAACTTCACGAACGGAAATGCACGGTCATATGCTAGACTTGGTCGTGCAATACCTTGACAAGAACCTTCTCGCCATGCAGCTTCTGGGACTTGACCAACTCCAGGGAGGTAGAATAAAGCGCAATGACAATGGCACCGCCGCAGACGTTGTCTTCGCCTTTGGGAAGACCGTCATCAGAGCACGCGCAGCGATACTCTAGTCGTCCAGAAGGTTGCCCCAGTGACATCCGAAGTTTGTGCTTCGGCGGGGAGTCGGTGCTGCCAATGAAGGACGTCGTGGTCAGTGAAACACCTCTAATATATGCATATCGGATGTGCATACGCACCTAACGGGAACATTCCCCTCACGTATGATCCGCTGAGCAACCCTTCTCACTCTCGACTCATTAACCTCCTCCTCTTCATCCGCCACCACCGTGAACGAAGCGACAAAATTCGGCATCGACGTCACAGTCGCGACCTTGCGCAAATGCTTGTCCAACTCGCGACACAAATGCTCCTCGTTCTGATACTCCTCTTCTCCTACACCGCTCATCTTCACCTTCTTCTTCGCGCTACTTTCAGCCTCGTCAACCGCTTTGCGCTTCATGCCAACGAAGTCGGCGTCGGGGTGGTTTTCCCTTGGAGACAAAGGGAGTTTTCCAGCCAGGCGCAATCTTCCCATCCACCTTTTCAAACGCTGCTCGACAGACAGGTCTTCCTGTTCATCGTCTGACGGGGACTCTGCATGCACAACGTCATCGGACAAAGACATTCGCGCAAGCCGGGCTTTCTTCGCGTTTCGCTGCTGTTCTCGCCCTTTGATTCGGCAACTCTCGCACAGCTTATACGAATAATCATCCGGTAGGGCAAATTTGCAACCCTTCCTTGAGCATGTGCGCGTGTGCTCTAAAGCGGCGGCAGGTTCGGAAGACGGGGCGACTCCTTCGGAGTCGGAGATGGGGACTGGGAAATGGACTTTCAAAGGGCGAGAGGACGGAGAGGAGGAAGGAGGGGGAGGAAGAGCGGTTTTAAACAGCTTCGACGTCATCTTCGTGTTGCTCGAAAAGATCGTGTCCGAGGTGACTCTTGAAGTCATGGGCTTGGAGGAAAGTTTCTTGCCGGGATAGTATAAGACAGAGTGCTTCGCAACTCCTCCGCTTTTCACGTCGGACCAGTGTACGTGAGATGATTTAGGCATAGCAGCGAATGTGATATGTTCGAAACTGTCGACGTCGTTAAAGTCAGTACAACACAGGTGGACCGCCGCCGAAACGAGCAGCTCACCGAACGTGGTGATGAGTAGAAAGAGAGAAAGTCCACTATTTACGCAAAGTGGTGGTATGCGGAGCAAGAGGAGCGCAAAGGAGGAAATGATGACAGCCAGCAACAGGCTACAAACAACCTTTCGACCATGCCACTCTGGGTCTTCTCCGCCATTACGCGAATAGGCGCCGTTCCAAGCGAATTTATCACGCGTCACACGAGCACCTGACCGTGACAGATCGCGACCCCTGCCAGTGCTTAAAGCTTTTGTCTTCCACCACCCTCATGTTCTCTGCGAAAGTTCGCAGTGCAGACACAGGAATGTCGTACGCATCCCCACTAACGCTATTGTATTCCTCGTACTCTTTGATAGATTGAACTCGGAACCTTTTCCGATCCCTCTGCGTTGAGTCTGCATGCCCTTATGAGGTCAATCAGGCAACTCGCCTCTCATATTGTTTTTTGTCAATGTCGTAGAACTGATCAGATCATAGAGCCAGGCCTCATCCATAATTAACGGATCTACCGTCTCTCTTTTGTCAATGAGCATGCCCATGGGAGTGTGGTGGTCCTTGCATGATCCTGCAATATCCGTCTCAAAGGTTTACGCCACAGTTGGCTGGTTGGGATCATATTTGATTCAAATGTCAGTTGGTATGTTGCCTCCAACAAGCACCCACAACACTCCCAATTTCCAACCAAATGCGCTCGCAAGAATACGTTCTCCCTATCGCTCGACGCCCTCCTTTGCGGACTCCACGTCAGTGCATTATGCATTCCATCGATCAACTGTCTTTGTACTGACAATGCAACTGTGGCGTATAGAAAAAGTTGCTCTTTCCCGTATACCACAATCCGGAACGATCATGCGACGGATGGGGTATGTCTGTCGTCACAGAACCCTGTGGTATGACGATGGAAATATCGCAATCACCGCGCCGATGGCGGACGGTCGTAACAGGCTCTTTCTCCTACATCAGTGCACGCTCGTCGATCACTCCGAGCCACTCCGGCGAATGATCCAGAAGACGGAAGCGTTTGTACAGTTTGCGCCGGAATACACGAAGATTCCCTCTATCGAGCTGGCGGACGATGCGGCGGATGTTGAGAATTTCATCTTCGCGATATATCGTATCGATAAACCCTGGTGAGTGGACTGTGTGTCGGGTGTGACAACTTATTCATCCCTCCCTCCATTTCAGTGTAAACTTGGATTTTGATACCGTCAATGGTGCCCTTCGCCTCGCCATCAAGTACGAGGTATCACATCTAGCGATCAAGCTCAGGACATTTTACGCATCTCAATGGCCACGGACCCTTGAGCAATGGGATGTTGAAGATGGTTTTAACACTGCTGGTTCTCAGGATACCGGCAATCTTCCCGATTTCACTGCAGACGATATCCTTTTTCAAGATCCCGCCGCCGCCATACGCTTGGCTAGAGACTGCCGCATTCCTGAGATCCTTCCTATCGCCTTCTACCACCTTTCCCGCGTCTCTCGCGAAACCGATTGGTTCTCTCGCAGCGGTGCCCACTCCAGCATCTCTAGCTTGACGAACTCTCCAACGAGCTCCTGTTCCTCGCTGCACTCCTCGCTGCCCGCCTTCCCCTCGTTCAGCACCAAATGGAACCTCCTCACACAGGAAGACCACGAGACTCTTCTCCGCGGCAAGGAAGGCATTCAAGCGTTCCTTATGAATGTCTGGGTACCTGCAGTACTGGAACGGTGCGACCAGAATTGCACCGATCCTCTGCGTTCCTGCCAGAGCCATATGCACTCCGTCACTTCCCTTTACGACACAGGATCTGATCTCGTTGCAGAGAAGAGCTGCTATCTGGACCCGCTCCGTACATTGCGCAGGAGATTCTGCACGGCTGTAGAGCAAGTGCAGGTGCGGTACAACCTCTGTGAGAGTTGTGCTCGGAGTGTATGCGAAGTGGCTGTTGAGGCGAGAGCACAGTTGTGGCACTTGCTACCGCTTCTTTTTGGTCTGGATGTGGACGGAGGTTCAGGCTATGTGCGTGAAATGAAGGCTGCAGTGACGTTGCCTGCCTTCAATAGTGTCTCATGCTATGCTTCGGATCCGTTCATGCTTGGGCTACAACTTGAAGATTCATATCAAGTTTTTTGACGGGGAATATCGTCATGGGCCTCCAATTGTACTTCTACTCTGCGTCGGACACTACGGACACCATATGTATCCACTGATCTGTACAAATAGCAACTGTATCTCGGCTCTATGTCTTCTCTCACTTTACCTGCAACTCTTTATGCCTGTGCTGCGTCTTCACGTACATATCCTACGTTCCTCCTGTGCTAGGTTTCTTGATGCTATCTCAGGCGTACAAAGGTGCATCTGATGATGACTGTTCATGTGTTCACACGCCAGTCGCTGAACGCAATATTCACAGTAAGTACTCAGGAGAAACCTGGAGAAACAGACACTGAGCGGTGAACCTTCCAGCCAAAGGTCAAGAAGCCGCGGTGCGGCCCGCTGCTGATTCATCAAGGATTACGTGTTCGCTGATGCTCCTCGGGCCGTCCCTTCTCGGAGGTGACACCGTAGTGCGGCACGCTCCTCCACCGGACAACCATGAACGCGACTTTCTCATTGACATCCGTGCTGCGTCGAACTACACCTCTTGATGGACAGCAATGGCTACCATCTCAGGGGTCAGTCGCGCGGATGGGTAAATTCAAGCCTAGATCATAAGGTCACGAGAGTATTTATAGGAATCAGTTGTGCACAACGGGACGCTCAGCCCACACTGGCAGTCGTCTGACATCCTGCCTGGTCCTCGTTTGCTTCTCAACGACGATGTTCGGGTTACTATCCGTGTCGCAGGCTGCGGTACTTGCTCTTGTCTTGTGGGCTTTTTGGCGGTTGGTACGCTTCTACGTCCTGCCGTCCACTCTGGACAATGTGCCCGGTCCTGAACCATCCTCGATCATATGGGGTGCGTATCTCCGCAGTCGCTGATACATACGACGAGCGATTTCTAACCTGGAGGTGGTCTTCGTGCAACGAACGTCTAGGCGATATCACGAAGCTCTTTGGTAGTCATTCAAGGGCATTCCATATGGACTTGTGGCGGAGGTTTCCGCCGGTGGTCAAGATCAAGACGTTCTTGGGGGTGAGCTGCGATGGCTCAACGATCCCTTATATGATAGCTCATGAGTGCGATAGCAACGTATGCTGTACGTCTATGACCCTAAGGCTATGCACCACATCATCGTCAAGGACCAGTATTTGTATGAGGAAACACCGACGTTCTTAAAGTGAGCAAATCCCTCCTCCGTCCTGGTAACAATCCGTTGAACTTTCATTATCCGCAGCTTTAATCGACTGGTGTTTGGGCCAAGTTTGCTCTCTTCTCTTGGTGAAGAACACAGGCAACAGCGCAAGTTGTTGAACCCCGGTGAGCCTGAATGAGCTGCACCATAGTATTAGTAACTCACTGATCAACTGTATGACAGTGTTTCATATCAACCACATGAGGCACATGTCAACCACGTTCTACAGGATCACTCATCGGGTGAGTATTCTGGTATTCAATTCACGTAGTATAAAAGTGAAACTTACGTGTGCTTGTAGCTCCGCAATACCCTTCGGAGGAAAGTCAGCGATGGGCCAAAAGAAATCGAAATGCTGGATTGGATAACTCGTACCGCTCTCGAGCTTCTCGCTCAGGGCGGATTGGGGACCTCCTTCGATACACTGGACGACGACAACCCGCACCCACTGGTCAGGGACCTAAAGGCACTCGTGTGCGTTACCCTACCCTTTGTATACCTCTAACGCACGTCATCTAACAAATTCCCAAAATTCACAGCCCTTCTTCACGACCGTTCTTCATCCTGGCTCGATTCCTTCCGATAGAGAGACTGGCGCGCGTCGGATCTGCGAAGCTCAGAAGATGGGTGGTGGACCACATTCCCAGCAGACGGCTCCATCGTGTGGTCGCGATTGTTGACCACCTTGAGAATGTCAATAAAGGGGTTCTTGCGCGCAAGAAGGCCGCTTTGGCTGCTGGTGATGAGGCGGTGATGGAGCAGGTCGGTGAGGGGAAGGATATTATGAGCGTGCTCTGTACGTCTTTGGACTTTCCATGTGAAGCTTACCTGACCATTGCTGTGCATCGACAGTGAAGGCAAATATGAAGGCTTCTGAGCACGACAAGATGTCGGATGAAGAGCTTCTGGGTCATATGAGGTACTTCCCACCTCATACTCAGCCGATGCGTCCATATTTTCTCAACGATATCCTTCTAGCTCATTGATGTTTGCTGCGATGGAAACAACCAGTGGTGCCCTCGCTCGCATTCTTCACCTCCTTGCTCAACATCCCGAAGTTCAGGAGAAGCTTCGTCAGGAAATCATCGAGGCACGGCGGGGAGGAGACGTTGACTACGATGAACTTGTGGCTTTGCCGTATCTTGAGGCCGTTTGCAGGGAGTCTATGCGTGTGTGAGTACATGTATATAGTTGGTGCTATTCGGGTTGCGTGTCTCACACATTTTACCTTCTGCAGGCACTCTCCGGCTGGGATGATGTCGAGAATGTGGGTATCTCATCTACGCGCGTTAAGGAGCTACTGAAATTGATTGTCCCCCGTGTTCTGTTAGGACACGAGAAGACGTTGTATTACCTCTGTCCAGCCCAATCAAAGGCAACGACGGGACTATGATGAACGAAATCGCAGTCCCCAAGGACACTGTTGTAACCATTGGTATCCTGGCATCTAACTGTAATCAAGATCTCTGGGGACCGGATGCATTGGAGTGGAAACCTGAACGGTGGTTGAAACCTTTGCCAGAGACTGTCACAGAAGCCCACATTCCTGGTGTTTACTCCAATCTGTATGCTCTCCCTTTCTTCTCAGTATCATCTGTGTCTAATGAGTATCTCTTCTAGCATGACATTTTTGGGAGGTGGTAGGGCCTGCATGTACGTCAATCTCTCGTTCGCTCTGCTATTCACCTAACCCAAAATTATTGCAATCTACAAGCGGCTTCAAATTCTCTCAAATGGAGATGAGTACGTGTCCGCGTTTTCGGCTGTGAGGTTCACCAGCTGAATCAATCCCACAGAGATCGTCCTCTCAGTTCTCTTGGAGACATTTAGGTTCAAGTTATCAGACAAGGAGGTGACGTGGAATCTTGGAGGCTTGCAAGCCCCTGCTGTCGGGAAGGACGGTAGGGCTGAGATGCCGCTGGTCGTTGAATTGGTATCGCCCCAGTAACAAGATTATTGGTATGGACCTTTGGATGCAATATAGACTGTACGTTTCGTAGCGTTGCATGTATATGTCATTGAGCATGGATTGGAGATGTGATAGTTGATAAAATTAGAGTCCAGAAACAACGAGCGCCTGAAAAGCGCTTACCGCCCTTGAACACCTTCCACAACCACTCAATGGCAACATTTTGGTAACCTCTTGAAGCGTCACACAGACCGACGCGGATGTTTCGCCATCTCACGTACCAACCTTGGTACCCACTTCTCAGAAATTTGCGATGATTGGCGCCATCCATTAGTAAAGCTCCAACTGTATATCGGCCCTCCGAGTCCGATGGAACCCTAGCAATGATACAGTAAAGTCCTTCTCATAACTCCATCATACCCTCTGCATGCATGGGCGATTCCCATCGAAATGGCACCTCCAGAACTACTTTCAACCGCATTGGATGTCTCTCTTCCTCGGAGGTGGCTGTCGTCGTCCTCATCCACACGCCGTCTCCGTGAAGACCCGACCACTCTGGCAACAAGACCTGTACCAGATGAGGACCCCGAGCTACTTCTACCGAAGAGGTCGTCGCTGGTGATCATAATTGTGACGAATATCATGCTGCAGGTGTGTGTGTGTGTGTACATTTTTGCAGGATGAGGCTGATTCTGACGACAATACCTAGATTTCATTCTTCATCATTGTCTCGTCGTCAAACTTGTATGCAGAACACCTCGGGGGATCAGCGACCTTCTCCGGCGTTGTAATTGGTATCCCGACATTGTTCTCGGGCATGTGTTTGATACCTCTTGTGCGGATTGACAAGGGTAAGGTATGATTCTATTTCCAGTCTTCACACATGCTTACCAGACCGCCAGGAAAATACACGAGACCACTACACTTTGCATGTGGATCGTCCGTACTCGGTCACGTTTTATATGCTGTGGCGTATAAGGCCAACTGGTTATACCTCATTTTGATTGGTCGCATCGTATCGGGCCTGAGTTTCACATTCTTCATGTACACCAAACGATATTGCTCAGATCCAAGGATTGTCGGCATACGCAGGCGGACAACATTGGCTGGATGGCTAGTTGTGGGACAGGCTACAGGGTTCAGTCTCGGACCTTTTGTCGGCGGTGCATTGTGAGTTCATGCAGGTCTCCCCTCCGATTTCCATTGATGAACTCCGCGAACAGATACAAGATCGGTTTCTCAAATGCAGTATTCAACGGCTACACTAGCCCTGCATGGCTAATGGCCGTTCTGTGGACCGTATTCTGGGTCGTGGTATACTTCTGGTTTGAAGACGTCCCTGAAACTCCTCCGTCATCTTCTGAGATCGAATTGCCCACCATCACCAATTCATCACAAATCCAGCCCCGAATTTCCGACTCAAAGGACCCTTCAGAAGCCCATTCGAGTGGCCTCCAAACGCCTCCTACCCCTGAAGAACCTTTCCGAATGACGAAGCGGCAATGGGGTGTAACTGGAACCATGTGCTGGTTTGCAATGACCTGCTTCTTCATTCTCGGTGCATGGGAAGCCAACCTTCCCGTCTTCACCGGCGCAACCCTGAACTACAGCCCCTTCGCCGCCGGAAACCTCATTGCGCTCGGCGGCGTCTGCACTTTCCCATTCTTGATCGCCAATGTCCTATTCGCGCGAAAATACCAGGACCGAAACACGCTGGCCATTGGTACTCTAACAGGAAGCCTTGGTCTGTTCATTATGATCGCCCTTCTCGAAACGAGGACATACCACTACGGATCTCTGTTCGTTTGCTGGTTCCTTATCGCCCTCGGTTTCAACCTCGCCAGTACGGTAACTCTCAGCCTCCTATCCAAGCAGTTGCCTGGAAAGTGGAATGGCAGGACAAGCTTGATAATCCAGTACAGCAATTATACTGGCCGTGTCACGGGAGCTATTTGGGGAGGCGCTGGAGTCAAGGTTGGAATGATTTCATATGCCTGCATGCAGATCGGCATTGTGGCCGTTGGATTCGTGATGTTCTCGACGCTTTGGAAGAACTTGAAGGCCAAAACAGGGTAAAAGACCGTTTTTGTGTCTACGATACAATACCTGCTGTAAGTGCGTTACTACCTACCGATTCCACTGCGGCCATGCACTCACTCATCATTATTCTTAGATTAAATGTACAATTGGAAGACCTAATTTCCGTGTGTACTCTCATGTAAGACGTGAATTGTCCTGTGTGAGGAACGCAGACCCTGGATGCAGCCTTCACATCACCATCGACATCTTACGATGGTGAAGATGTTTGTGTTCCGCGGCTCCCGTCTCTGCGAACCTCTTAGAACAAGGAAGACCTACTCACGGAACCTGTGTAGGATCTTATACCTGTGTCAAAACTGGTGTAAAGGGGTTTCGTCCACCTAGCATACGAGGACAGCAAAGGCCTTCTCGGAGAAAGGGTACCATTTCTACTAACTTCGCGCTATTTCCACTGGTACACCATGCGAATTGAACCCTGGGCTCTTGTAGTGTACGAAGACGTGGGAATGTTCTAGCAGAAGGCTGTAACCATCCGATGCTCAGTGCCTTTCTAGTCTCGCCACATCGTCTGAGGCTTGACCGGAACAACATCATGGCAAGATGATGTTGTTGGGCATGCTACCACGGATATTCTTGCTCGACATGAGGTCAGTTCATCGGTCGTCTACAGGCACTCTGATATCCTCGCTGACTTCCTATATACTAGCCCACTCCGAATCCAATTCCTCCCCCTGCCGTGTCCCTCATCGGCTCCCTCCTACCGTCGAAACGTTGAGGCTGCCCATCCACAAAATGCTCTTCCTCGCTCTTGCTCAATTGGGGCTGATGGCTGTGACCATCGCCCTCCCTCCGAGTAACACGACGAATGCTCCAGGTAGCAACATAACCCTGCCTGCCTTGTCCACCACCGATGGCACACAGACCGCTTCATGTGATGGAATCAATGGCGGGGTCCACTCCCTTGAAGCCTTCAGCCTGTCTGCTGTTCACAAGGACAACTCTAGCGAACTGTTGGTCTTGGGTCAGGGTGGCGTTGTGAATGATATAGACATCAAAGTGTTCTCAGTAAGAGCTCCTTCCTCGCGGGTGGCGCGCGTGTACTCAGCGTGTCCTTGTATGCTCCCAGACATTCTCCACATTTCCCTTCAACGACTTCCCCACGATCACGTTGGACTCTGGAAACTTGACTCCCAACGGGGATGACAGTGATCTCGCCGTCACCGCCCCAGTCAATGAGGGCGATGAACTATCGTTCATGTTCTCCATGAACCCTCCACCACCTGCATCGATCTACTGTGCTGTGGTAAGTAAAGCATACTACGTAATACTTGAAAGAGAAAGGATTGCGATTGTTCACTGTATTTTATCAGCCCATCATTGACAGCAAGGAGACCTTCCACCTTGCCGTGAACGGCGACGCAGATAGCTTCTCCCTATGCCAGACTGGGAGAGCATCAACCTCACAGGTGAACGTGGTCTTCAAGCCGTCACAGAATAACTCCGAGTCCTACTTCATCGACACTTGCAAGCCTGTGAAATTGCTGATGAAGGCGATTGAAGCCGAGGAAACTTCCGTTGGACTCCAGAGAGGAGCTCTGTGCCGATTATGATTATGATGTTTCACGACAAGGATGCTGTTTCACCCTTTTTGGACTCTCCATGTACTACTTTCCACCTTTCCTCGTCATCGCCCCTTGCGATGATCAGACTGTAGTTCATTTTCAACCGTGCTATGATGGATCCGAGTCTCGTTTAGTTTGGCGTGTAGCACTTCGGACACGTTCGTATATAATAATACTGCTTCAATGACAATATCGGGCCTTTCTCAACTGTGTTGAGTATCGTCTTGTCGAGCTATAGTGGCAAGGGGAAGGCTCAATGCAAATTTATGTCAATCTACTAATTCCGGGTCTCAGCCGCATTTGGTTGATCGCTGCTCACTCAAGGTCAAGGTCAACCTTCTCTGCACATTGCATGGTGTTTACTTATTCCCGACCGTCCTTTCTGCCCAGATTACTTCTGGACTCGCTTCTAACTTTCTCACTGCAGTACGCTGTCATATCAGCCTGCCTTTCAGTGAAGTCCGTCGCGACTTGGCCTCGACCGCGGTCCGTGTCAGCACCTTCTGAGTCAATTCATAGGCCTCCAACTTGAACTGAAGTCCCGCCAAGCATCTTGAGGCTGGATGATTGGTACGTGTCACCTTTGTGCATTCAGTGCTGACATACTACGTGTGTTGCTATTCCGATCGCTGTTTGACCTGTAGAGGACCTGGACAGTTCACGGCCGGTCAGCCGCAAGTCGGTGGTTCGGTGGCAGACGCGGCCGTTTGCTAAATGGGATCGGCGCTGCGCACACGTTTCGTTGATTCATCGGTGACAGCATGCCGTTCGACTTGACGCATCGCATATAGTTTCACCTGCCGGGTCAGTATAAAGAGGGAGTGTTGGTCAAGGGCATCCTCAGTGCTAAACCCCTGAAGTCGTTGCCCGCAGCCGAGCGCAGTTTCCTACCCGCTTTAAATCCCAAGCTCCAGGTGTCGTCCGACCTCGAAACATGATCCCATCCAGCATGCTCTCTGCAATCTTCAAGCTCTTGGCGGCGGCCACAGCTGCGTTCGCTATCCCTGCATCACCCAGGCTAAATGCTGCCCTGGTTCCTCAGGCCGTACCAGGACCTTGGTGTAAAAACTTTGGCGGGGGAGGGTTCGATGTTGCGTTCAACTTCTCCCTCTCTGCCTTTAACTCCACTCTTGACTTGGAAGGGGAGCCACTTGTCTTCGGACAAGCTGGTGCGGTGGATGGCGCGGAATTTAAAGTGTTCTCAGTATGTTTCTCCTATCCAATGTGGATTTCAGTGAAGCTAAAGTCTATTGAACAGACATTTGCATCGTTCCCTTTCAATGACTTTCCTACTCTCTCCTTGAACCAGGGTATTCTGAAGCCCGACGGTGACGTCTCCGCTTCCAACAGTGGAGTTGCCGATGGCACTGAACCTACTTTTGTCTTCACTACTCTGGATCTCCCTCCTCCTGCTCAAATTTGGTGTGGCGTTGTATGTGTTGAGTTCCATGGTCTATAAGATGCCCTAACAAATATGCACCTAGGCTTCAACCAGTGCCCACGGTGGAGGAACCGGCAACCCTCAGCTCGCTGTGAACGGCGACGTGGATAGCTTCTCCCTTTGTCGCACTGGTGATCAACCCACCGCCCAGGTCAACGTTGTCTATAAGGCAACAGCGGACAACTTCGGCGCGTATATCTTCGACAGCTGCTTCCCTGTCAAGCTGGAGATGGTCGGCTTGCTAGATTGAAGAACCTAGTCCGTGTTGATGATGTTCATAAGGACTTTGCTCGGACAACCATTTACATTACAATCCTCTCCTATTGTGTTTTGTTTACATGACCCTCTTCAAGTACTGTCTCTTCGAGGAGTAAGCATAATACTTACTGTGTTGCTCGTCCCTTTGTCCGAGCTCCAGGTTCAAAAGGTTCAGGAACGTAGCCTTCATTAAACTACGAACTTGAAGCGGAGTAGACTCAGATGACACATGGCTAACAGTAACAGCATTTGAGTGAACAAATAAAAAATGTTACCAGCCTAGTATATAACCCATTATCTCTTCGTTTTCTTCATCTTTGGGGGCGAGATGATTTCATCCAGCGTGCCCTCCGCGTGCATGCTAGTGATAATAGCCCGAAACAGTGGCTCGTAGTCGAAAATTCGGTTCAAATTCTCCGTCTAGAACGAGCGTTGAGTGAGCATCAGTAAAGTGACTGCAAGGAGATTGGTATTTACGTTCGCGGCCTTTGCTTTCTCCACTTCTTCCTCGATGGTGAGTTTGACCGATAATGCGGACTGTACACAAGCCTCCCAACTTGCGGGAATCCTGCGAGCGGGCATATCCAGAATGGCCATATCCTTCTCCATTTTACGCGCACCGAAATCCTTTGAGAAAGTAGGCCCGTAGCTATCAGGTTGGACGGATGTTGTAAATGTCTCCTTGGCCCTTCAAATAGAGCCATGTCGACCTGAAATATGTACATGATCGGGTTTGAACACATCAACTGGACAACTGGAGGAAATACGTACTCGATTCGACCACTCATCAGGGTATGTCTCCTGCAATCGCCTTTCCAATGCTGCTCGCTCCCGCTTGAGCATCTCCATCTCATCGCTTGCTTTCCGATACTTATCTTCTACCACTGCCAGAAGGTTATACTTGATATGATCGGTATTCTCATCCGCTCCGGACAGAAACCTTTGCATCCGCATCTTCAGAACTGGCCGAAGAACATTGATCCAATTCGACCCTGGGGAGATCTCCCCGACCTCCAGTGGTCCAGAGAATCGTAGTCCGTCGAGTTCCCACACCTTTCCGTGTCTTGGTACATAGCCGATGAAATGGTACGCATCCTGATTGTTTTCGGGCTTTCCAACCTTCTTGCGATTCGAGAATCCCTTTCCTGACTTTCGTTTACCAGTCTGTTCCGGTTTCTTGCTTTTGGCGTATTTCAGTGCGCTTGATGCTGCGGCGTGATACGACGCGCGTGTGTCTGCTGGTCTATAGTTCCATCGGCGACGCTGAACCACCCGAAGCGAGACCGTGCTCACCGGGTGAATGAATTATGAGCATGTCGAATAAAAGGACTATTAGTGATAGCAAGACCCTTCATCTAAAAGGACTAAGTAAGAGGCTCATATTTCTCCATAGCGATTGCTGCGACGAACCTCGGGAGACATCTTGCAAGTATCACTGAGAAACGACCCCAGTCTTTCGCCCAGATCAATGTTCTCACAGTTCAGGACAACATTGAGAAGTGCCTGAGATGCGCACGCATTGTCGGCGAGCTGGTTCGCGAACCAGACATCTTCTGCATCTGCATCCGGCGCGTCGTACGTTTCCACGTCGTCACGGTCGCCTTGCGTTTCTTCCGGGCAGAGGTAGCAAAATATCAATCCTCGAGGACTGAGATGGTCAATTGCCCAAGGCGCAATGTCATAGACTTCCGTTACTTCTAAGCCTTCCACGCCCATTTCGTGTAGCAACATTGTGAAGAGACCTGTCATACCTTGCACTTAGCTCACACAGCCATGGTGATTCACACTCGAAATTTGAGATTCGCTTACCGGGATCCGACTCAAGCACAGAGAATGGTGTACCAATGAGATCTAGCTCTTCCGCGCCATTATATCCATTTTGCAGGTCCATAAGTCGCTCCCGGTATCCTGTTAGTTAGGGTGATAAGTCTCCTGACTCGCAATGATGACCTCGGTTCAATCCTGGCAATTCGGCATACGGCGAGCGGAGTCGAAAATATGATCGGCGATCAATATGATCAATGAGCTTGAAGAGGAATCACTGGCACTTGAACGTTATTTATTGTCACTCCAATTTTAGCCCGAGCAGCATCTCCCCCCGCACCAAACCCTCCAAGTGTATTATAGCTTCTGTCGAGCCTCTACTCTCGCCACAAACCTCCTGAAAGCAAGACACCTCTTCAATCAAAACACCATTTAAAGGTCTGTGCCATCTCAAGGTGCTTAAACACTGACACTGACTGTTTGCCCACTGCTTCGTCACTAGCAGATGAATAGGCTAAACCTGGATGTGATCAACGAGATAATCTCATACCTTTGTCCTGTCGACGCCTTGACCGTTTCCTTAACGTGCAAAACGTTATACGAATTGGCCATTCCCGTGATTCTAAGGGATGTTACACTCGAGGTCAGATCCAGGGCACATCTCAATCGCTTCATTATCTTCCTGCTGGAAGATGTCACCAGGCGGCCTCGTCTCATACGACGACTAGAGCTGCGCGGAGAAAGATCGCCGTATCGTCTTTATCGACCAAGGCAGCACCGAAGAAACGACGAGCCTCTCAATGAGGTGGGTTTGGTGGTTGTCCTGTCGCAGGCTTGCAGCCTACGCTCGCTGGTGCTGGATTGGTCGGAGGACCTATTCAGCAACTGGCCTTTGTCACGAGTAGCGCTAGCAGGCCTCACCAGCCTCACCTCGGTGCAGCTGGATGACTTTGGGCAAGCGGCCATCCAGACGCTCTGCTCACTGCGCAGCTCTCCTGCGGACATCACACTGTCATACGGAGATACGAGCAATTTCCGGGGCGCACTCTTACTCAACTCCCCTACCAAATGGACTACGCGCCAATTCGACACCACGCAACTGCTTTCCAATCAATCTCTGTTGCCGAACGTCAACGACTTGACTTGGTGCCATTCGAAGGTTTCGCTTGATCTGCTAGCCAGTGCCTTCCCTAATGTGCGAACGCTGGAGCTTCACGACAACAGATACGACCACCGACAAGGATGGTGGGGCCACCTCGACCATTTCATTGGGTCACTGTACGATGTAGCGGATGCAATATCTGCTGCGAACCGACCTATTGATGTGCGTCGCATCACCATCAAGGAAGACGTATTAGTGGACACCGGGAACTGGGGCATGCTCGTCGGCATTATGAATGCCTGTACTCCCTCAGTCATGTGGTTCCCAATTGACTCCAAAAATAATCTGGTCGTTCCACGAGACTTCGTAAATGCCGGATGCAGTCTTCGATGCCTGAAAGTGATACTACCTGAATATGATGCGATGTCAGCTCATGCATTTTTTGTGAGTAATGCTATAGTTTATCAAAAATTGTGATTGATTGTGTGGATGACATAGTTACGGCTGCGAAGCAATATGGGAGACCTCCCTCTTACTGCGTTCTGTATCTGTCTCGAAAGATCCAACGGCAAACATCCTGAAATTCAAGACTTCGACTCCAGTTTACCTATGCATCTCGCGGAAGCCATGCCGTCAGCGTCGTATATTGGGCTGGATGCACGATCCGATGAAGGCGTATTGCATCTTTGGTGGAGAGTCGTCGAGAGGGATCACGAGAGGTACACAGAAATGATTCCGCCATGTTTTAGTTCAGCCGTTGCAGATATCCTGTTCGCGGCTAGCCCAAAGCTTGACGTTAAAAAGCAAAGTATGTGGACAAAAAAGCAGGGGATCTTTTTTATTGACTATTGATTCCTGGTGATAGCGGACACGTATCTCGCGACGAGGTGTAAGGAGTTCCAGTGAGCCCACAGAACATTCCCCTCCATGCTTCTCGGTCTCCTTCAAAACGGGCACCACTTAACTCCTTAACACCTCATCCAATACACCTTCCACCTACTCCGGCCCGAATTTAATTCTCTGATCTCCACAATGACAAGCGCTTGATCATGGCCTCGCTGTAGCGATGGGCATGTCGTTCTTCACCAAATCCACGATCTCAAGCTCCAACCCGCAATCGGCTTGATCGGGCAGCTCGTCTATATTACACCACCGAACTGTCGTGCATATACGGAAGGATCGCGCTGGGTCTGCCTGATAACGTAAGTGTCATGGTCTTCTCAACGCGCTGATTTGACCTGATGACTGTTGGTATTTACAAATCCGAACAGTTCGAACCAGTTCTATCATGAACGTGAACTTAGACGTCTTGACGGAGATATTTTCACATCTGACTGCAGTCGAGGCACTCGCGTTCTCAACTGCATGCAGGGCGGTATACTCCGTAGTCATTCCACTGGTTCTCAGAGACGTCTCGGTTCACCTTGGCACAGACATCCACCGAGTCAACCAATTCATCAGTTTCGCATTGAAGGATGGAGAAAATCGGCCAAATCTCATACAACACTTCCAATTGAATGGTACTCCGTATTTCCAGGACGGTGACGGCCAGACCAAGCTTCGCACCGACCAACGCGAGGATTTAGACGAGGTCGGACTTACCGAAGTCCTGCTCCAGGCCCAAAACATTCAGAACCTTCATCTGGATAGCCCCGAATTTCTGCTCACTCGATGTCCGCGCGTTGCCGTAGCTTTACAGCGTTGCAAGTTTCGACATCTCACTTTCTCGTGGGCGGTTGGTCCGGTCACTATCGATGCTCTTTGCTCTATGCACCATTCCCCTCGCAAACTGGCCTTGCTAGCTCCGACACTCAGAACCCCAGAGATCATTTCCGTCACTCCGGGAACCATACATACAGAGTCATGGAAATTCTCTGCCGTGTCAGACACCATGGTTCTGTCTGCGAAGACGGTATTTCCCCATGCTCGTCGCCTGCAGTGGTTCGAATCAGTGGTCACACTCAGCGTTTTGGCCCATTCCTTTCCTAACATTGACAAGCTGGAGTTTCGGGGCAGCCGTTTGACGTCTGAGCGGCGGCAAGACTGCTGGAGGCGTCTCGACTACTTCAAAGGCCTCTTGGACGATTTCAAGAATGTGTTTGAACACGCATCCATTTCCGTTCGCCATCTAGACTTCGACTACGTCATGCCTGTGAGGAATTATGACGCGGAAGACTGGGATGTGTGCACTGCTGCTGTTCGAATAGCTTCTCCCTCCGTTCTATTCCTCCCCCTCAGTCCCATCGATAATCAGGTTGTTCCTCTGCGCTTCCGACAAGCTTCCAGATCCCTCAAATGTCTCAAGGTCATGCTGTACTTTTTACTTGCGGAGGACGTCGAACAATGGATCGTGGGTAGACTTACACTACGTCATGTGCGTGATAATCTGATAACTTCACAGGACAATATAAAAGAGAGCTTCGACGGCGTACCCCTGGTCGCTTTCTGCATCTGTTTCGTGCGACGCGGGAGGGTCGAGACCGAGGAGAAGATCTCAGCGATGGCGAGTCGTCTGGCAAACTCTTTGCCATCTGCATCCTTCGTCGGGTTTCATCCGGAATACCATGACGACATGCAGGTGTGGTGGCAGATCGTCGAGAACGAGGAGGGGAGGCATGTGAAAGAGATCCCACGCTACTTGAGCAAGGCAATTGCAAACATAATTTTTGCAGCTGATTCTCAGACTGACGTGAAGTCTCAAGGTGAGTGTCTCGATCTTGTGTCGTCATGATCTTCGTCTGATTGCTACGTATGTTTACCGCGACAGTTGGGGCGTTCCTTGCATCTTCTGGAGTTCAGTTGGTTCCAGTTAGAAATCGGTATGAAATGTTGGTCTAGACTCCGATCATTCTCTGTTCATTCTCTCATCAATATGTTGTGTGGCATCGTAGGCCTAGATTCTTTCATTCACAATAACAACATCGGTAAGATAGTATACATTTACGTTACAATCTGCCTGAACCTACACATTGAACATACACTTTAGTCGGATTCTGCGACGAGGCTCGCGTTCTCCTTCAAAATCTTGTTCAATCCGTCCCTGAACAAGCAGTTGCTGAACTTGAAGCTCTGTGCGATCTCGTCCAACTCCGCCTCGCTCTTGCCACGGAAGTGCTCAGCCCACTCCTTGACCAAGAACTCCGCGACCAAGATGTTGCGAGCGAGACGACCGATACGGTCAGAGAGCTTCCATACGGGGTGGGGGTAGAGGTTGCGGTACTCCTCGGGAACCTCCTGGACGATGAGATCCATGAGGGGCTGGTAGATGTGGCGGACGTAGGTGTCATCGGCACCCCAGGCGTCGACGGCAAGACGATGCTTCTTCGCAAGGAAGTCCTTGAACAGTGTCATGTAAGGCGTTTCGCGGGAAATGAAGACCATGCCCTGGAAACCGATATCTTTGTACAGCCAGATTGACCAGCTCAGACGATCCTGACGAATGATGTCAGATCTTGACACCTATCAATTGTACAATATGTCAAACGCACCTTATTGTAGATCGCGAGCTGATCTTTGAGGACCTTGTAGCGTTCCTCGTTGATGAGATCTGTCTTCTCACCCTCATACTCTTTCCTCGCGTAGACTGGACCCCACTCGCCGTTCCAGACGCAGAGACCGCGCTCGTCCATCCACTCACGCTTCTTCTCGTAGCTACGCCTGAGACGCCTGAGCTGGCCCTCACTGCCAACGTACTCCTCCGGTGCGTTCGGGAACCCGTAGACAGTATAGTCGTGGATCGAGTACGCAGCGTTCTCCCACTTCTTGTGGTTATCACCGAAGTGAGAGAAGTCAGAAGCGAAGGTGTTTCCGTCGAAGAAGAGGACGTGGTTGGTGTCAACCTCACGGATGACGTTGTAAACCTGGTCGTAGAAGTCGATGACGCGAGTGTGGTAGGGGTCGGTGGGCTCGTTCAGGGGGTTGAAGCCAGCAATCCAGGTGTTATCCTTGTAGTGCAGAGCGAGCTCCTTCCATAGCCAGAGGACACGGTCCTGGAAATCCTTATGATTCCAGAAGTTGGCAATATGACCTCCCATATCGGAGTGCCAGTCGGTGTTCTGCCCGCCTGGGGCGGTATGGAGATCAAGAATGGTGTAGATCCCGTGCTTAGCGCACAGGTCAATAACACGGTCAAGGTGCTTGAAGCCGTCCTTCTTAAGGACACGGGGGTTCATGTCATCTAAAATGAAGCTTGTTATCAGTTATCTGTCCGCGTGACCATTATAAGGAAGGCCACACCTTCGAAGTGCCTGTAGTTGAATGGCAGACGGATGCAGTTGAGACCGGAGCTCTTGAAGAAGATGGCGTCCTCCTCGGTGAAGAAGTACTCAAGGAACTATGACAGGATCTATCAGGTCCCGTCCCCGTCAAAAGATACCGACACAGCTCGAACGTACCTTATCAAAGAAGAACTCGGACTTTTCTTTGCCAACAACGTCCGCGAGGGCAGCGCGGATCTGGAATTCGCAACCGGGGTAGCCTAGGAGGAAAGGAGAGTTTTAGAGTAGGTTCATTTGGGCCGAACAAGAGGTTCATTCACCGGAGATGAAGTTCTCCATGCTGTGCCAGACGCATGTTAGCCAACTAGCCCACAGGAGGACCGACGATCAATGAGTACTCACTTCATCCAACCACCAAGACCTGCGCCGCGGAGGATGACTTCTTTGCCATCCTTGTCGACGATCTTCGTTCCAGATACCTTCAAGAAAGACATAGTGGTGGCTCTAAGAGTAGATGCGGGGAAGGAACCGTTGTGGCATCGTTCCCCGCAAACCTGGTCTTTAAATATTGACACAATCGATGTGTGCCTCTCCGGCCGATGTTTCTCCGAAAGAATTGCCATGAGTAACTCTTTCCCCACACTGCATCATCGCCTGGCTCGGATCCTGGTGTCTCTTCCATGATGTCTTATCGACCGCTAGCGGAAATACCGAGGCTCTGAACGTCGAGGGACATAAGGCTCGAGCAGTAAGGGAAGAGACGAAGGAAAGGCCAAAGTGCGGAGGAGTTGGGATCAGGTGCAGAGGTGAATGGCCATTTAAGGAAAGTCCTGTAGATCAAAAGCCTCCACCCCTTCGCCACCACTTGAGCCCCGAGCTTTTACAACAACAGAGCAGTCGTTCTCCAAGCACCCCCAAGCGTTCTTGCTGGAGGTACAGAAAGGAACAGGAAAAATCCACCTTCCGTAGTAACGCCGCCCGGTGCTGGAAGTTGCTCTCCGATCCTCTGCGATAATCTAGTGGGAAATATGTCAATTTCCTCCCGCTCACGGAAGAACTTCCTCACTGATGTTATCATCAGGTGTCTTCATACATCGGGCCGCCGCTCTCGCAGCAAATGAAGTACCAGTCCTTCTCTTCCCCACCTCACACATCCTTCTGTCTATAATACGCAGCGGTCCGATGGACGTCGAGGGCTTGCTTGCTAAACTTGTGGACGATACCCGCGATCTCTCACCACCTCGCCATGTCAAGTTTCCTGAAGATTGAAGGCACAAAGATCGTTGATGGAGATGGAAAGGAGGTCATATTGCGGGGTGCAGGTCTTGGCGGATGGATGACGTGAGTCCCTACCATCGGAATTGGTACAGCATCAGTCGTCTGAGTATGGGGTCTGGACGTAACAAAACAGGATGGAGAACTTCATTACAGGTATTTGGGATGTACCAGCAGGACTGAATGGCTGTCTTGACGTGATTGGTACTCCAAAGGCTTTCCAGGATGTGAGTTCCAGATCAGAGAGGCCTTGCCACAGGTTATCGGCGAGGACAAGGCAGCGTTCTTCTTTGATAAGGTGTGTATTTTTCCGTAGTTTGGAAGAGAACTTGAGGGTCCTGAACTCTTCGGCACCTCGCCATTACTGTCGCCCTAGTTCCTAGAATACTTCTTCGCAGAGGCCGATGCAAAGTTCTTCAAGTCACTTGGACTGAACTGCATCCGCATCGCGATAAACTACCGCCACTTCGAAGACAACTTGAACCCTCGCGTTCTCAAGCCAAACTGTTTTGCTCACCTGGACCGCGTGGTCAAGATATGTGCCGCCGAAGGCATCTACACCATCCTCGACATGCACACCGCCCCGGGTGGGCAGAACGGTGGTTGGCATTCCGATCACGGAGGCCACATCGCGAATTTCTGGATCCACAAGGACTTTCAGGATAGACTGGTGTGGCTCTGGACGGAGATCGCGAAACACTACAAGGACGAGAAATGGATTGCTGGGTACAACCCGATGAACGAGCCAGCGGATCCAAAGCACAGTGGTCTCATCACCTACTACGACAGAGTGCACGCAGCCATACGCGCTGTGGATCCTCACCATGCTCTGTTCTTCGACGGTAACACATTTGCTACGGATTTCTCTGGGTTCCCTGAGGATGCCGCAACGCGATGGCCCAATGCCGCGTACTCCATCCACGACTACTCCGTGTACGGGTTCCCGAAATCGCCGGAGCCTTACGCCAGGACGGGAGAGCAGAGACGCAGGATGAAGAGGAGTTACGAGAAGAAGAGAGAGTGGATGGATCAACGTGGGTTGTGTGTGTGGAATGGCGAGTGGGGGCCTGTGTACGCGAGGAAGACGTATGATGGAGATGCAACGGACGAGATAAACGAGCGGAGGTACAATGTGCTCAAAGATCAACTAGAATTATATCACCAGGTGCGTCACTGCGTGCCTTCGGCATACGGGACACTTACTGGCCATGGTCACTCAATATACTAACGATCATTGGGTATTTAGGATCGCTTGAGCTGGTCGATCTGGCTCTACAAAGACATTGGTTTCCAAGGCATGGTATACGTTGCACCGACGACTCCATACATGGAGTTGTTCTCGTCATTCTTACAAAAGAAATTCCGTCTTGCCGTCGACTCCTGGGGCGCAGACGACAAGGCAGTCAAGTACGCTTTCAACCCTATTGTCGACCACATCAAGGAGATAGTCCCGAACGAAGAAGATCGCCGTCTGTATCCCTTCCCTGTATGGTCCGTGGAGGAACGTGTGGCGAGACTCAGCCGGAATCAGCTCCTGAGCGAGTTCTTGGTGATGGAATGGGCAGATCATTTCAAAGGTAAATCTGAGCAGGAACTGGACGAACTCGCACAGAGTTTCAAATTCGAGAACTGTCTCGAGCGAGACGGTCTGAATAAGGTCCTGCGAGACCATGCACAAGAGATCACGAAGACGGGTGTGTAGGGTCGCAGGAATAATCATGATACAAAGTATCACGAAGATCTTGTAGCGAGTATACATTGTACACTATATTGGACATCTCGTATCTGGTTCGTATCACTATAAAAATAACGGTAAGCCACGATCCTGTTAGCGTTTCGTGATTGTCGGTGGACTCACTGATCTACACTGCTACCGTTGAGCAAACCTGTTCCTGGCTTTCTGGTTCCGTCTGAAATCCTCATCGCGAAGTTTGACTTCCAGCGCGTTGTACATTTCCTGCGCATACTTCCCTGCTTCCTGTTGGGAGAAAAAGACGATCGGTCAGGTAATAAAGTGTCAAAATGATTCCTAATTCTTACCGAGACCAAACTCTTCAATCTCGTATGTGGGACATCTCCAGGGCCGAGAAGCCGCACAGCCTGCACTCTCGGAGGAGAGGTGGAAGGAAAAGCAAAGGCAACGATCAGTTTTAAAGGTGCTGCTGCTTCTTCCTTCAGTGAGGCGTCCAAAAAGTAAGCAGATGAGTGCTACAGGTATTTTGTTCAGATATGAGTACGACAGCCGCTGCGGGAACGGAGGACAGATACTCACGATGTTTAGGGTGACACAAAGCGGCCACATGTCTCTTCCACTCAAAACTTCTCCCTCGTCCCAGTAATCCGGCAAATCAAAGTCAGTCGCCGAAGGGATCTGCCGTGTATCAAAACCGCTTGGGGCGTCCCCTTCTGTCTCCATCTTTTCAATCTCGTCGGCTGGCTTTTTGGCGTTTCCGCCTTTGGCGGTGTACTGAACGGCGCGGGTGGCAGGGACTTTGGTGTCCCACATCGCAGCCCGAGCGGCCATGAACAGGGCATCATATACATTCCCTGCATCTGAGAGGACGACGAGGTCAAGGTTGAGCAACCACGCTTTCTTTCCCCGAAGGATCCCTAAGTTTTTTGGATGCAGCGAAGGATGCGAGATGACCTGGTGTAACGTGGTCGTGTAATCGTGCTGCAGATCGTCCAATGCGTTCGGCGACAAATGTGGATATGCAGCTGGAGAGCTTTCTTTGATCCGTTCAGTCACTGCTGGTCACGGGGAGAGAACCCGAGACACGCACCATGCCACGGTACACACAATCCTCCCACCGTCAACAGCATCGGCGCCATCCACGGTTTCCACCTCGAGCTTCGTTGCAGCAAGGACCTCTGTGCCTCCGCCGCCCTCCTCAGGGCTTTTGCCAATGTTTAGTCTCGCGCTTCCGTTGGCTAGCGGCGCGACGCCTGTGGCGAGAAGAACGGAACGAAAGTCATATAGTGAGCGTCCGTCTTCGCGCAGTGGCGGAGTTGCTTCTAGAGCAGACTGGATGTACGATTTTTCTGCCTTGGATATGGAGATTAGGGCCGACATGAGAGGAAGGGAATGTGGGAGAGGCTCGTGTTTTCGGAAAGGGGAAGGGTGATGGAAGGGCGTGTATCTGGGCTTTCTATCTGGATTGAAGTTCCGAGAGAGTTGTGTGTTGTCTGCTGCGGCGATATTTTATCGTTATGTACGAGAGAAAGAGAAAGTCGAGTTGCGAGTTTCCCGGAGTTGCGAAGGATCAATACATGTTGGCGCCCATGATTAGTTATGGTTGTTACTTGCTTTATCTTGCCCTCCTCAGCGACGGCGTTTCATCGCGAAGTAACAGCAACGTGTATTTTGGGCTCCTTCCACCAGGGCCAATGTTTCTCCTCTCGTGGACGTGCCTTTCTGTGCTGATGATCAATGGGAACATTCCTCTTTTTGCCAAGTTCCATCCAGATGTACACGTCTCATCTTGCGCCCTCCGCATCCCGGTCCCCTACCGAGGTTCCAACTGACTGGGTACCACCAGATCCAGCTGAACTCTTGCCAAATGTAGCCGTCCAATATCGTCCCTTTCAGCCGGGAACTGTTCGATGGCCCTCAATCGCAATCGTCGAACTTCATCTCAGCGAAACAAATCAACCTCCAGTCCAATAATGTTCGCTCTTAACTCCATTCCGGCTCCAGTCCTACTACTCATTCTTTCGTATTTATACCTCAGGATACAATTTGTTTCCCCTAGCTATCCGAGCTGCTCTCCCCCCACCTCTGCACCACACCTCCCAGTGCTCTTCCACTACTAAACTAATACCTTCAGTCAACTCGAGGCATAATGACCATCTCTGCTCCCTCTCGGAAACTAAAAGTTGCCATTGTGTACGTTCGTATAAGATTCACTCGCATGCTCATACTAACCACTCTGTTGTTCTGTAGCGGTGGTGGTATTGGCGGATTAACCCTCGCCATCGCCCTCTCGCACTCTGCACCCCACATCGAAATCGACATATACGAATCAGCATCAGCATACGGTATGGTCGGTGCCGGTATCGGAATGTGGCCTCGTGTTTGGGACGCCCTCAAAGCTATTGGTTTGAAAGACGAGCTTGACAGATACTCTGCATCCGCCACCGGAGGTAAGCCGATCTATATTGAATCTCTCTAGTTCTCTCTCTCACGCTGCTTTGATCAACCTATAGCGGGTGGCAAGCAACACTATCGCAAAGCTGATCAAGCTGAGGGTGTTACATTCGGCACAAGTATGGGTACGTCTCCGGGTTCTAGTGTCTCCACGAGTCAAGGTTCCTGACAGCTCACGCTCACCAGTTGATCTCGTAACAATCCACCGACCCGATTTCCTTCGCATCCTGCTGGAAAGCGGTCCGAAAACCTATCGCACACACTTTCAAAAACGGCTTCTCAACTATCACGACTCAGGCGCGGGTCCAATCACCCTGACCTTCAAAGACGGCAGCGTCGCTACATGTGATGTTCTCGTGGGCGCCGATGGTATCAAGTCGGCTGTACGAGCAAACATGTACGAAAAGATGGCGACTCAATGCGAACAAGTATATGGGCCCTGCTCTGATCGGTCAGAAGCAATCCGTCGTAATGTTCACCCAACCTGGACGGGCCAGGTGGTTTACCGGTCACTCATCCCTCGGGAAGAACTAGAAAATGCTTACCCGAATCATCATTCACTGAATGTGCCGACGTTGGTGAGTATTCCCATTTGTACATTCTTCGCCGGCACATCTTTGCTGATGCAACTTGAGTAGTATGTGGGCAAAAACAAGGTACTTGAATCCGTGGTGCATCTTTGTGTATGGAAAACCGGGCTCTGACCATTTCTCCTTCCCATCAGTACATTATCACCTACCCCATTTCTGGCGGTAGACTGATCAACACTGTCGCCCTGGTCTCAAAGCCTGAACTCAATGGGACTATCTACGACGGGCCCTTAGTCGAGGATGTCTCCTCGGAGGAACTCATGGACAATTTCGTCGGCTGGGAACCACAAGTCCAGAGCCTCCTGAAAGTGAGCCATCGCACCTGCCATCTTTCTCCTCAAATTTGAAACTAAATTACTCCGCTCGCATAGCTAATGAAGAAACCATCTCGTTGGGTCATCAATTCCGTTACTTCCTTGCCCTCGTTCACCTCAGGAAGGGTTGTATTACTCGGCGACGCAGTGCGTATCAACTGATCTTCATGTTTTTTTTTCTTTCGTTTCTGACTTTCATTTTACCAGGCACATGCGATGACACCTCATCAAGCATCCGGCGCTGGTCAGGCCATTGAGGTACGTTTGCCTTTCCCCTTGCAGGGCCAACCAGCAATCTTATGCATTATCCATCTTGCCTTACAGGACGGACTTGTTCTCGCTTCACTACTTGCACGTCCCGAAACAACGCGAGAAACCCTTCCAGTCGCGCTCCAGGTCTATGACGAAATTCGACGACCGTTCTCGCAGGACATCCTCCGACGATCCTACGAAACTGGACAGATCTACTATCTTCAAAGTCGACGTCTCAAAGACGTCACTGCCGAGGACAGTGCGGCAGGTGACGTCACGGCAGATACCCTTGAGAATCTATGTGGCGATCTGCGCGAGATTTTCAGGTGGACGTGGTCGACGGCTGTCACCAGTGATTGCGATCAAGCTGTGGACCAGTTTAGGAGAAGATTGCAAAGGATTGGGGCGTAAGATCTCCAAGAGCCTTTTCCATCTCCTTGCTTCGAGTGTGTTGAAGATATGTTACCCCATTGCATCATCCCTTTGCTTTCTTTATTACTTTTTCTGACATTCCACATGCCACACATTTCTATCCCTGTTTCATATTCCACCCCTGGACCATTCACAGGAACTCTATGAGGGTATAATTCCTCTGGAGGAACGCATCTGTATTTGTACAATTCACACACCGCATTCACTATCCCGCACCCATGCTAGCCTCCTTCATCCATAGGTTCCGCTTCCACTCCTGCATCTTTCCACCACGCAACCGGTCCCAGTCCTTGTTCAGACATAGAACACTATTGTTTTTCACATGTTAGCAACACCCCATATACCAACACAATGACATATAGCGCTCCGTATTCTCAAGTCATAGGAACGAAGAAAAAATGGAAGTGAAATGCTCACAGTGATCGTATATGGTGACCTTCTGCTTTCTGTTGGTGTCTGATGGACACCCTCGGTAGCCTTCGGCGGCCCAGGCTCGTCGTCATAAAATTCGTCCGCCTCAACCCGCACCCGCACGACTTCACCAGCGTCGATGTACATTCGGTCTGTCACAGCCGAATCTAGCATCTCGTGTTTGTTCGTGGTCTCAGAGCCTGGAAGCCAGAAATGTGCGCGCTCGTTCGGGTCACTGTTTTGTTATTTGGGGGAGGAGAACGGTCTGGGTGGTCAGAGAATAGAATGGGTCTGGAAGGGTTCTAAGAATCCTTACAAGGCGGTGGGTTCTGGGAGATAGATGAGTGGGACGTAGATGTCATCGAAAAAGCCGACGGATACTACACGGGAAACCAAGATCCATCGTCAGATGTGTGGTCAGACAGAGAAGCTGGTGCTATCAACGCACGTCGTACGCCATCCTCGTCAGATGACTTCACTTTGGCCAGAATGACCTCTGACGCAAACGGTCGAAAGACCACAAGTCGGAAAACAACTGGAACAAAATCATTTCATAACCACAAAAGGAAGGGTGTCAGTCAGCCTTTATGTTGTTGATGAGTCATTGGGAAACGGGAAACGAAAACGACAAACCTTTGTACCAATAGAATCCGTCACCATAACGCACCCTGCCTTCGCCCGCTTCTGACAGGTCAAACACGCAGATGCACAAACCGACGTCATGCAGCACGCGGTTGGCGTATTTCTTGTTCAGCTCGTGGATGATGGCTTGCTCAGGAGGCAAGCCGAAATGCTGTGGGTGCACCGCTACTGTGTCCTATCGAGGGTAAAGTGAAGGTTAGTGAGAGCGTAACATATCTGTCGTCGTCAACACAACGTGGAGGTGGCGGCGTACTTTGATGATTGAGAGCGCGAACATGGTCACGGTGACATGAAATTAATGGGGTGAAACCTTGGGAACGATTTGTCAGGTTGATTTACGGTGCGAACGCGATGGTTGTCGCATGAGTTTCAGGTTACACACGGGGCAAACCGAATGTGGCAAGCACGGGTGTTTTGAGTGGATGGTTGAACCAGGATACTCAGCTGAGAGTTTGTGTGGCGGAGGTTCGGAAGTGAAAGTTAAAATCTCCCGATCGTTCGAAATAGATCTTATCTTATCGCGGCTTGAATCTTCTCGGTTTTGTTCCCAGTTCCAGGAACATTCATCGAGGAACACACAACGATGTTGTACATTTCATGTTTGGATGGTCAATATTTCTACAAACATCTTACTATACAAGCGAAGCGCGTCTTGGGGTCATGGAGCGGCATTCATCACAACGCACCCGAACAGAGTCCTTCAACCCAATCCACATCGCTCCGCACTGTCGTGAGGTTCCTGTACCCATCCTTCGTGATTAAGACGACATCCTCAATCCTAACGCCACCAACAGCCTCATAACGCTTCAAGACGTCGTGGTCGATGTGCCTTGAGTCACGAATGGAGGATAACAAATGGGGATGGAAGTAGATCCCAGGCTCCACAGTCTGATCGTTATTTATGAGTTGGCTGAGCTGTGATACACGGAGCTGTGTGTGTACTCACCACCACCATTCCTTCCTCTAAAGGCAGTCTCAACCGCAGTGCACGGTAGAAGCTCTTGTGGCCCAAAGGAAGCCCTTGGATGGTCGTGTTATCCGTCGGATCGCTCGCACTCGGAACGTCATGGACATCCATGCCGAGGGAGTGTCCAACACCATGAGGGAAGAAAGCAGTGCTGACACCAGATGCCAGAATCGCCTCTTCGGAGTTCCACGAACCTGAGTTGCTGGAAGAGGGTGACTTGAAGATCCCTAGCTCCTGGAATCCAGCAACAAGGGTCCTGTGGCAAAGAAGTTGAATTGCATCCCAATGAAGCCCTGGCTTGAGTGCTTCAAACGATAGCTGTCGGCATTATCGGTGGTAAGAAACCTGCCTGTATCAATTGCATGCAGGGATGATGACGTACCTTTTGCATCTTTAAGACCAGCGAGTAGATTGCCCGTGCTTCAGTAGTGAACTTGCCACCATTACCGACCGGCATGGTACGAGTGACTGGCGGAGGATCAGCCGCTTGATTGATTCACCAAGGAAGTCTCATTGCTTACTATCAGACGCATAACAGTTCCACTCGCATCCTGCATCAATGAGAAGGACCTGAGGGGCCAGCTCACGTCCATTACTTTGAGCAAGTTCCTGATTGTTCTTGTGATCGTGTTTTCCGATAGGACCCCAGGCAAACGCCTTGTCATTGCAGCAATAATGAAGGGTCGATGCGCGATTAGATGCGGCAACAATCGGAAGGTAGGCCTGGTGAACGGCACTAAGATAAAACACAGTCAGGATAAGTCGTGATCATGACGTTAGTTGCGAGAAACTCACTCTTCTCGCCGACAGGAAGCAACAAATATGGCCTCTGCCTCCGCTTCCTTCTCGATGAACCATTCACCAGGGAGCAATGGGCGGTGTTCAGATTCCTTCTTCTTCGCAAGGGCACCTTTGACGGCTTGACCTAGGACACGCATCACAACCTCGTGGGCCCGAGAACTAATGTCGTTGGCCTTCTGTATGAGCGCAACCTCCTCTTCATCTTTCGTGAGACGAGCTCTATGCAATGCCTTTAAGAGATGTTCGTCCGTTACGGGAATGTTACGGGATGCGGCAAGGCCGACATACTCCTCTGGAAGGGTCGGAAAGAGCGGCGATGCCTTGGGGAGAATATGGAACACTGCATCCGGGAATGCCTTGAGGCGTTCTATGATGGCTTCAGGGAGTGACGAGGGGTATTGCACCCGGGTGACATCGTAGAGAGTGGCAGCCTCCTCTGCAGTCGGAGGAGGAACCGACCACATCAAGGTATCAAGATCAATCTCCGGTATAAAGAGTTGCACTGAGGGGTGATCCGCGAGAGATGTCCCATGCTGATATGTCAGCAGCAGGAATGAACCTGGTACTGCACATCCCGACAAATAGTAGAAGTTGGATTCCTATAAAGGCCAAGCGAAGTTGATAAGCGAATGTCAGTTGAGGTGGGTACTGTGCAAACCTGTCGAAAGGGCATCTCTCGGTCGGTATCATTCCTGAAAGGGGTGACTCCGCCTGCGAGCAAGGCGATGTGTGTCTAGACCAGACTTCAGGAAGGGTAGGTCTGATGATAGCAGTGTTATCCACCTTGGACTGCTCTGGGCTGGGGAGCAGCTCAACGAGCTTAGCGAAAGTTTTGATGGCGTGTTTGGTAGCTGTCAGTATGTACAGAATCTATCATCAGTAGACATCCGAGATATAAACGCAAATACTCTGCACCAACCCGGAAACATGTTTTGATAACTGGGATGAATGAGCACTTCCTCGTCCGGAGATGGTGGTCTTAATTAAAGGTAAGTTACGCGCGTCTAGACCGTCAAAGGCATGTTCCCAATCGGGAAGGCAGCAAGTCGCGTTCTAGCGCCCAGCAACGAGCAGGATCCAGCGAAGACAGGCAGTCGCCCACAACCTTCCTCCTCGCAACCATCTGATATCCCCCGCCGCATCCCGCTCCTTTTCTCCTCAATGCTCTCGGTCTGAACGACAGCGGTCTCCTGGTCACCATACGTCGCCAAGCGTATCGACCGTGCGTATCGGTTCCATGGAACTCTGACGTCTTTCCGATTATAATTCGCTCACACGCTCCCATGCAGGTATATTCAGCAACGCCATTCGTTTCCTTCTTCACCCTACGGGTGTCTTACCACTTTTACCATGGCAGCCACGACCTCCCCTAGGAGACGCGAGCGTGTCATTGAACGTGATTCGGTTCTGCGAGCCTCCATTCTTGACACCGCGCTCGAACTCGGCTTCGGAGACAACAGTAGTACTGTTGCGAAATGGATGTTCAGTCCTTTAGAGGAGGTTGATGAGGAAGCTGAAGTACGTATCCTGATATCGTCTTCCTTATACTACCTCCTCACGCCTTTCCTTACTCTCAGAGCGTGGTATCACCCAGTCTTACATACGCTTCGACGGCGACCTCAGAAGAATCATCCTCTCTCTATGGTCCCAACTTTCGCCATCACCGGCCAGGAGTCGGTGCCTCCAATTCTATCTCAAGCCAAACAAATTCGCTGGCGAAATCTGACACTCTCAGCTCAGGCGGCGTTTCTTATTCCCGAAACGATGGTCTCACTCCAGAACCCGGGCAACGGGCTATCCAATTCAATTTGTCGAATACTCCCGAACCCCGCGCGCCGTCGCCGATGCCCACCCCATCAAAGTCGGGAAAGCTCAGGAAGACCAGACCGGACGGTTACGAGAGTGATGCGGGTTACGTGAGCGATAGCGCAAAGGTGAAGAAAGAGAAGGAGAAGGAGAAAAAGAAGAGCAAGAAGAAACCGAAGGAGGACGGGAATGCGGGGGATGAAAGCGATGGAGGGTACCTTTCTGAGGCATCGGTCAAGAAGAAGAAGAAGGAGAAGAAGAGCAAGAAGGAGAAAGAGTCCCTGGATGCTACCATGACGGATGGCGAGTCCGACGGCGGATACATTTCCATGACCTTTGGTCGAGGCAAGAAGGAACGTGCCGCCGCGAAAGCGGCTGCCATGTCTCCCACGACAGGCGACGAGTCGGATGGTGCGTATCTCTCGGAGTCGTCAGTTAAGAAGAAGAGTCGATTCTTCCGCTTGAACTCCAAGTCGTCAAAAAAGAAGAATAGTCTTCCCAACGAACCTGCCGTGGTTCCTCCAGTGCCAAGCTTGCCTCCCATGCCGATGCAGCTCAGAATTGCGGATATGTTCAGCAGGAGCGTCACCCCATCCTTGGATGATTCCCGTGATGTTACGCCTCTGTCGAGTGACCGAAAGGCTGCGGAACACAGTGTGCAGAGCGCATCAATATCCTCTATGAGCTCCCGGCAGGTCACTGTGTCAAGTACGCACAGCGCGTCGATCTCGTCTATGGACCGCATAGGCACGCCACAACCACCAGGGTCACCACAGGCTATTCCCAATGCTTTCAAGGATGCTGAGTCTATCCGTACACCCAGCACCGATTTGTTATCAACCTTTGGTCGCAAAAATCTACCCCGAACTCAATCGCCTTCACGCGAGAAGGCAGAACCGATACCCACCGTCAACTCGAACGTTCCCGATTCGCCGAGCAAATCAGTGTCCCCTCTCCGTATACCAGCCATCCCGACGATAACTATGCCGAAGCCGAAGCGGAATCCTTCCATGAGGACGACTCCGCCTCAAATTTCGGCGCCGAATACTCGCGCATTGGCAGCAAAGCATACTCCTGTGCCCCTAATTCTCACACCGCCGACGCCTGCTGCCAGTATGCGCTCTTTCGCTCAGTCATCCCCCGCGCAGTCGGAGTCTTCTTCTACCACGCCCACTCCACAGAACACTGCTTCCCCGCCGTGGACACGCTCACGTTCACCTGATGTGGCTCGAGGACCATCACCGCTGACAGTGTCGACGAGTTCGGCCAGCTCAACAAATCAGTATGTCGTCAGGCCGCATGTGTTGGCTTACTACGATCTTCCGCCACCAAGTCCTCCACCGACAGGTCCATTACCCAAGCTACCACCGTCGCCTCAGCCAAGTATGTCTCGCCATGATTGGAGTCAACAGCGAGCACCGTCCCCGATTTGGAAGACTGATCCATTCGCGCGAGGCCCGAGTCCATCTCCTTCATCTTCCAAACACTTGCAACCTAGCGGCTCAGCCTCACCGTTGTTCTTGCAGAGGAGTCCTTCGCGAGGTCGTGAATCACCCTTCCCTACAGCTGCATCACCTTCACCTACTTCGGGAGAACCGTTGACACGGGTCACATCGCGAGGACGCGAAGCCCCGTTCCCCACTCAACCTGTTCTCCCTCGCGCAGAAGGGGCCGAGCTTGTCAGACGAACATCCATCGCTCGCGCTGCCAGTCCCGTCGGTGGTACTCGGCCACTTCGGATAGGCGCGAAGCTGGTGAACATATCAGGACCGATGTCTGCGGATGCCTTCACCAACCCATATACTGAACCATCGCCGGTTGGTTTGGATGCTCGTTGGCAACCCCGCTCAGCGTCTGCTCTGGATACACGACCATCAGAGGATTCGCGCCGGTCTTGGATTGACTACGACGATGGGAACGACTTTAGCCGGGCGTCGTCAGATGAGCAGGATCTCAGCCAAGAGGGCAGTGCGTCCATCTATCACGATGACGACCCCAACAGCTCTGTGGACCAGGGTCCTCCCGCAGACGAGGAACGTTCCACTCAGTACTTCGACGCCGAGGACAGCGACGAAGGAGAGGGCAACCGATATAGCGTCTGGAGCGCGAAGAGTCGAGTCAGTATCTTGGACAAGCAGCGGAGTGGGGACGTACGACAGAAGTTCGTCCAACGGGTGGAGGCCATGTACGGTAAATCCGTGATCCCGCCAGTCCCGAAACTACCTCCTGCACCGAAACCCGGAATGTTTTGATTGCTTTTATGTTTATTCTCTTCGCATTTTTGGTATATACATGCAGTTGTTTGTTATTCGCAGGACAGGTTTCGTTTTCCGCAGGCCCTCCTTTTCTTTCCTCCTGCCTCTTCCCACCGTTGTCGATCCTTTTCGCATTCTAGAGTATACTTCAGTCTTTCGTTATTACTTGGGTGGTCTCATAATACTCATACATGGTACTTATTGCTGTAAAACGATTCACTGCATACAGTCCGTTACATCAGTGCTACACTATGTGCCTCGAACATCTCCTTCAGAGTAGCCAAGTGTGACATGCAAAAACATACTATATACGCCGAAGGGGAGTCGAACCCCTGCCGCTTGCTTGGAAGGCAAGCATGATAACCGCTTCACCATCGGCGTGGTACTTGCAAGGCAGGCTATTCAAACTATCAGAGGGATAGCCATCTTCTGCCCAACCATCTGTAGCAGATTCCATCTTGCATTGCTTTGGCTTCTCCTCACACCTCACGGCGCATACTCCGGGTACCAAGGACGGCGCAGCACAGTGAGTAGAACAGATCATCGCTTTGGATTGATTGAGCCAATCTAATCTTATCACAACGCGTGTCGGCAAAGAAGAGAGGAACGCATGCTGACTCCATTGACAAAGATACGAAAGTTCGGCTTATCGGTCTCAACAGTTTCATATCCTACCTCCTTCGGGGATCCGATGTACCCACTCTTTTAGAACCGTCCCACAACATCAGCTCTGACTCTCCATGTCGCACTAGCCAGCGATTCGACGCTCAGTCAGCAACGGAACGCGACAGACCGCAGTCGAAACCCACGGCGCCGTGGAAACCTATCTATAAACACAACTCCACCTCCTCGTGCGACATACTTTCTCTCTTTTCTTCTCGCTCTCTCGTCTGGTATGGCCGAAGTACAGTCTGGCACGTCGGAGAGGGAACCATTGCTGGGGTCGCGGGAGAATGAGCAGGAACGTACTGTGCGGGTGCGAAAACCGTTCTATAGAGCGCGTCCTTTGTGGTAGGTAGCAGCTTTCATTCAGATGTGTATCTACCGCTTGCATCTTCAAGGTGCATATATGCACATTCCGAAGAGTTCTTCGCATTTTGGTGACTGATAATCGTCATCTTAGGATCGCCCCGTTCTTCCTGGTTGCATCTATGGTGGTACGCACTTACCTACAGAACTGCTGCGCGCGAAATAATGATAGCTGTTTGGTTGTAGCGAGGCATGACCCTCGCCCCAAGGGTCCAGGTCTTCACGCAATTGTCGTGCAATATTGTCCACGACCAAGAATATGCGGAGACACCGTCGTTGTGGAATTTTGGTCTACCACTACCCGCGTATTCAAATACAACACGGACACCTTCCCTTCAAGCGATACCTCATACTACACATACGCCGGAGACTCCGGTGACATTCTCAAACCCGAAAGAGAACGACACGGAAGACAATCCAATAAATTGCTTGCATGACCCCGCCGTACAGGCAGTTGCTGCCCGTTTGCAAACGGTGATGGCAATGACGGTGGGTACACTCTGTGCCCTTAGTACGGGGTGGTGGGGTCATTTCGGCGAAAGACATGGCCGGACGCGAGTGTTGGCAGCAGCGTCTATCGGTCTCCTCCTCACGTCGGTGTCCTCGCATCCATAACACAGAAGATTACACCACTGACACCTAATTCCCTATATCTAGCGATCTTGCGTTTGTTTCTGTAGCAACTCCTCGCACAATCTTCGCCCGGCACGGACAGCTCGTTCTTACAATCGCCCCAATCGTCGAAGGTCTGCTCGGTGGATGGACAACCGTTCAAGGCGCATCTGCAGCATACATATCCGACTGCACGTCCGATGGGTCTCGTGCGCACATCTTTAGCAGGTTCATGGGTGTCTTCTTCCTCGGCGTCGCACTCGGACCTGCCCTCGGAGCGTACTTCATCCGCAATCCTATTTTCCCTCCAAGCCAAGGAAGTCCAGCAGCGAATACTGTGGCAGGCCAAACACCGTACAAAGGAATCCCGGACGTGAGATCGGTGTTCTATGTGGCGATCATGGCGACGTGCTTAAATTTGTTCCTGGTGCTGTTCGTGTTCCCGGAGTCACTGGACAAGAAAAAGGCGAAAGAGAAGGCTTTGGCGGCGCACATTGCTGCAACGAATGGCGTCTTGTCTGAGCATGGTGACCAAGACGCAGGACCCGTTGTACCACAAGCGACTCACCTGGAAAGGTTGCTCAGCCCACTGGCGTTGTTCGTACCGAGAAAGGTGGCGCTTCCGGGCGGAGGGTGGAGAAGGGACTGGTCGTTAGCTGTGGTTTCGACAACTCTCTTCATGTTCTTGCTTTCTACGGTACGATCCATGGCATGCATATTGTAGCATTCCTTATTGACACTGTTCGCAGGGCATCTTCCAGATCAAATATTTGTACGCGGAACATATCTACGATTGGGGAGCTGAACAGGTATACATCCTTGTTCAATTGCCTAGATATCGCTTATTGAATGTACCTCTCTGTAGCTCAGCTACTATATCTCATTCATGGGCGCCGTGCGAGCCACAAACCTTCTCCTGATTACGCCTTGCAAGTCCTCTTTCCTCTCCCATTTCGTCCCACTGACTAACAACACCCCCCTATATAGTCCTCATCTCTCGCTTCAAACCCAAGCGGAAACCCTCCCCCGCCCCTCCACCACACCCCTCCGCATCCGCCTCCCTCTCCAACGTTCTCGCCAAACCTAAACCTAAACCCACCCTCCCGCACCTCCTCGCAGACCTCTCCTTCGACATCAAAGTCGTCCGTGTCGGTCTCCTCATCGACTTCCTCTCCCACTTCCTTGTTTTCCTCCTTCCCGCAGGTCCACTAGTATTCACGGTGCTCACATCGATGAGCAGTCTCGGCGCGGGCGTACATCCCGCGATGAACAGTGTGGCGTTGGGAATGGTGCAGATGAGGGGGTACGTTAAGGAGGAGGATGCTGCTGGAGGACGGGAAGGGGAGAGAGTTGTGGACGATGGGCTTGGTGGCGCTGGGAGGTTGTTTGGTGCGTTAGCAGTCTTGCAAGCTTTAGGGCAATACATCCTCGGTGTAAGTCATTCACTCACTCCTTTCTATTTCTTCATACTCACGTCAAACAAATCTTATAGCCAATGCTCTTCGGCCTGATCTACTCTCTCACAGTCGCCCACCTCCCTCGGATCATCTTCATAACAGCAGCAAGCATGGTCTGCGTCGCTCTCGCTTTGACATTCCTCATTCGTCCCGAACGCCAATTCGCCAATACGTCAGTTCATGTTCGCGTCGATGTCAACACGCGTGTTGATGCGGAAGAGGCTGGGAGAGGGAGGTCGAGGGCGCAGAAGATCATTACGCCGACGACCTCGCCGAGGATGAGCTTTGCGGAGGGTACGGTTGCGAGTCCCGGGAACTCACCGCGTTTGAGGGTGTGAAACGTTTTTTTTTTCAGCTGGAGGATCTCAACCTATGCGAGTTTCTGTTCTCATTTGCTGGGCGAGCTCTGACGGCTCGGGAACCCCTTAGATTTCTTCCCTGCTATGGAGCTACATCATTACCAAGACATACATCTCACTTCGCAGACATTCGCTTACATTATCGTTGTGCAGTAGAGATCGTCGACCAACCTCAGACGTCAGCCACTCCAAGCAGACAACGTAGACAGCTTTTTCTATCGATAATTCAAAATCTAGTTCCTAGTCTGTATATCGTGTCCGGGCGTGGTATTGTTTGAAAAGCAGTGTCCGAAAGTAAGAAGAATAGATAGGGATGGTATAGTGATGTTGAGCAAATAGACGGATAGTATAGCAAATAGCAGTGTCCGATGAGATGGATGTGTGTGACGGCAGGGGCAGAGGGAACGGAGTGAGACGGAATGAGGGTGATAGAAGGGGGAGAGATCACAACAACAGGAAGTTGGCAACGGCTGAGACTCGAATGAAAAGACAACAGACAACACTGAGGAAGAGAATGAGACGCCTCCGAAAAAGAAATAGGTACATCCAACCCAAGCGATAGCAATGCGTAGTACCCTATGACCACATGACCACGAAAAAGACAAGGGGGTAAATCAAGGGTAAATTGTTAAAATGAAGCAGAAAGGAAAAGACGTCAGAGGCAAAGATCGTCCAGACAAGTCCGTTCGCAGATCGTCCCATCGACCGAAGAGAATCCTACCAAATGGTGAAGTAACCCACACCAAGGGCACCCGCCCACAACGTCCACCCAGCACCGACGACTGCTCTCCCAGCAGCGTTGGCTCCTGGCGCGCCGACCGCGATCCAATCCTTCCACGCCGCCTGCATCTCCACCACGAACGCCTGTCCCTCGGGACTCTTGCTCCCTGCCTGGCCGAACGAGTGCGGGTTCACGACGGGCTGCAGCCACATGTCTGAGTCGAAGTTTTTGCTCGAGATGGCGAGGCGGGATTGTTCGGCGGAGGGGAGGTTTTTGTGGACTTTGTTAAGGAGGGCGTGGCGGTAGGTTACGCTGGCGAGGAGTGCGGCAGAGGCTGCGTCTGGGAAAGTATTCCCGTTGTCGGCGTAGTTAGTGAAGAGGCCGTCCGAGTTCTGTTTGAGGCATTCAGAAACGGTGACAGGATGCGGTGTGCATGGCAGCGTGGACTCACCATGTGAGGGTACATAGCATTCAGAATCTCTGATACCCAGTTGCTCAAGTCTTTTTGCTCGTTCTTGAATTTCTTGGAAAGTGGAGAGTTTTTGATCGTCCCTTGGACACGCAGCATTCCAGCAGCTGCCCAGCCGTTACCTGTCACCAGCGGGTGTTAAAGCGCGAAAAGTAAGGACAAAGGATTGGCACTCACCAGTCGACCAATGTCCATCATCCGGGGGGATCTTCGAACCCATAGCTATATGCTTCCAGAGCCCGTTCGCATTGGTATCCAACAAGTATTTCCTGTACAGTTTGATCTGGTTGTACGCTTCCGATACCAAACTCTGGTTATTCGCGAGAACACCGTAGTACGCCAGGAAGGGAGGGACCATGTACACAAAGTCGGACCAGAGCTGAACCTCGGAGACACGGTGCGAGATGGCGCCGTCGCTCGTCCTCGGGACCTGATTCAACAGGTAGCTGAGCTGGTCCTCCGCCGCCTGGGCATAATCCACACCATCCACCGCCCCCCTCCCCGTCCAATTCGCCAGGAGCACGGCAACGCCAAGACTCGCAGGGTCAGCGGCGGACCCATCTTGAATGAGCGGTTGCGCGCCGGTGAGGTCGCCGTTCGACTTTGCGCGTCCAGCCACGACGGTCTTGGTGACCCCGAATACCTCGTCGAGCGAGGTCGGAGGGTTGGATTGGGGTGGGGGGACGGCACTGCCGTTTGTGACGCTGTAGGAAGGTGTGTCGTACTCGATCAGGGCTTGCGCCATAGTGCCCAGCTCCCAGCTCTGCTTCGCGCCTTCGCGCAGTCGGGCCTTGACGCCATTGATCTGGTCCTCTGAGAGGTTTTGCGCGTGGACGTAAGAGGCGGGGATGACGAGGAGACAGAGGATGAGAAGCCTCGAAAAGCCGGTGTCCATCTAAGCGAGGCGGGATTTGTACGTCAACTGGGTCAATTGTCCAGATGCTGATATTTTTATTCGCGTCGAGGAGAGCAATACGAAAGCAGGAAAGACGAAGAGAGAAAAGGGAGGTGGGGAGAAAGAGGAAGAGGTGCGGAGTATAAGAGCCGACTGAGATGGCTGGCAAGAGCGTTGGCTCGGTTGGCATTTGTCGTCATCTTATCATCCGCTCACTTGGGTCTTGGCTCACAGTACCAGCATCCTTGGCGATGGCAAACGTCCTTTCATTGCGACTGCGTCATACAGCACCACGAGACAGTACGACAGCCAATTCTACACAACACACCCATAGATGAAGACCATAAAGCACACCCACAGACAAAGCAGAGGAAGAGAGAATAGTTACAAGCAAGTTGGGCGGGCAGACGAGCGGCCCGATGGTGGCAAGGTTATGTCCAAGAGGGTTTAAAGAGATGGGACCTATGTCGGACGCTCTGTTCATGTTCAGCTGCCATAACAGAGTGCAAAAATAGACACTCACGAGACGCACAGAACAGTGATAGATCACTTCGAAAACCTCCGCGCACCATCTCCCTGTTCAACCTCGTTCGACGACGCCCGCCGAGGATAGTCCCGTCTTCCGTTCGGAAACCCGCCATCCGGTACAGAGACCTGACCTCCAGAGTCCCGACTTCTCGGTGTGGGCGAACGCGACCTTTCACGGCCCTGAGGGCCCCTGTTGCTCCGTGGACCGCTGGCAGTGACAGGCGTGGAAGTCGAAGACACTGGATCTGCAGCCGTGAAACCAGCGGGTGGTTGCGGAACGGGACCTGGGTTCACACCGGCAGCAGGAGGGGTGGGATGAGTCTGCGCAGGAGGAATCATAGGTGTCGCGCTAGCTCGCGGAGTTGACATTTGTGGTGTTAAGGACGTTTGACTCGGACCGGCTGCACCACCATTACCAGTGTCTCTAGAAGGTGATGCTTGGGGCGTTAAACCTGAAGCTGACGCGAAAGGAAGTGGAGGAGAGAACGTAGATGCCGGAGCATTGGGTGACGGTAAATGCGCGATAGAAGTATTATTTTGCCTAGCCTTGCTTAATATAGTGTTGAGCTGGCTAGGAGAAGATGGTCGCATCGGTAGGATCGGTGGGTATTGAACGGGAACGGCGGGAGGACCTCCTGGTGGTGTTCGGCCCTTCTTACTGGACTGTTCTTCAAGTTTGGCCGCTCGGATGGGTGCCAAGCGGCCTGACGTACTGAGTATCATCGATGATTGACCAGAGGTTCTCGTAGGAAGGGATGGCCGAGTTCCAACTGCTGGTGAGGGAGCAGCCAAGCTTGCGGTGTTCCCCCGGGGAAGTGGAGGCACTGTCCGAGATCCTGATGCGACTGGTTCCGATTGTCCCTCTGCAGATGTCCGAGGTGGTTTACTCC
The DNA here is from genome assembly GCA_021029105.1 of Cristinia sonorae. Classification (NCBI taxonomy): domain Eukaryota; kingdom Fungi; phylum Basidiomycota; class Agaricomycetes; order Agaricales; family Stephanosporaceae; genus Cristinia; species Cristinia sonorae. Next base: position 771,975 of record JAEVFJ010000004.1, on the reverse strand, counting down.
GAGTGGCGAATTGACGATCAACCTTTTGGCCGCTATTCAACGAAGACCCTGCGACTAAACTGACCTGAGTCTTGGCAGGAGCTTTGGACGTCGAAGCGACGGCGGAAGTATTGGTCCTCGTCGCAGGTTTCTTCGTCTTCGAAGACTCCCTTCTGCTCGTTACAACGCGGCGTGGACGTCCGAGGGCGGTAAAGGCAGGTTCGACGACCTCTTCCTCGTCGTACTCGTCGCTATCATAATCCCGCTTCCTCTTTTGAGGCTGAGGCCGACTCTTCCTATTCTTCTTGGGAGGAGCCTCTAGATCCCTCAATGTCTGCACGGCCGATGTTTCGGTTTTGTAGTTGTGCGGTATCGTGATGTAGGTCCACAGAGTCTTCGAAACTTTTGCGTTCATGCGAATTTCGGAGTGCTTGCTTCGGAGGTCCTTCCGCATCCCAGAGATCATGTGTGATAACTGCTCCAACGACAACTGATCCTGCTTCATCCATATGAGAACGCCGATCATGGGGAATTCCACCGAAGAGACTTTAGCATCATCAAAGCACGAACGGAGCGCCTCATCTTTTGCGATATGAGCAAATATCTTGAACGTGTCGATGAGTTCTGGCCGCCACTTGTTCGCTTGCGTGTCTCTCTTCTGAAGCCATCTCTCGAGCTGGGGCACGGTAGGGAACCTGGCCATTGTGGGGTGCTGATCAACCATATAGAGTATTGTTGCGAGAGATCGGAAGTCTTGCCCGCGGGATTGACCCCAGTCGAGCCATCCGTTGAAGCTGTGAAGGCCTTCACCTCCGACTTGATCACGAAGATGGCGAGCAAGATCTGCCCATTCCCCCGAAAGCGCGGACAGGCGCTCTGACAGAGTGAAATGAATATACTGAAAATATCAAGGCGAGGATACCTACCTGCGGGGGTCAACGCCATACCCATTTGAACTCGCTAGATAAGTATGATATTAGGGCGGGTCAGATGGATGGAACATCACCACTCACCTGGAAAATCTCCCGCTCCTGTTCTTCGGTGAGATCATCATACTCGACGCACACAATCTGCTTGTTGTCAAAATTCTGTTTCATCCCCTTGGAGATCACTTGACGCCTCCCAGGTTCCTCCTGATACCAATATTTCTTATTGCTTGCCCTTCCGTGCGTGTCAGAGCCGCGTTCTGAGCGTCGAAGAAAGGGGAATACTCACGGGTCTTTGACTACGAAGGGTTGCGATGAGTACGCGGATATGCTTAGTAGTAGTTGAGGTGGACTTACGGCTTATCTATTAGAGGTTTGATTAGAAAGGTAAAGGGGTGAGAGTTTACTCCTAAAGCTTCATGAAAGAGGACCGTTCACCTTGTTCGACATGAAACTATTGAAGCAGATGTCAGCATGAGCTGTCAAATTATGAGTACTGTCCAAATGCGCACTTTCGGATGGATGTAAGACGCTGCTTCCCATCAATGCAGATGCGGTGTTGAGAACCATCGTCTCTTGTTTGAGTGACTGTGGACAAAAGATCAATGTTGAGGTTGACCAGGGGGTGATGAAGCAGCACACACAGAATATCACAGGTGGTACGTAATAGTTCCTCATCAACGAGTCAATCAGGGAGCTTTGTTTGCTTTCAGGCCAAACGACGTCTGTTGGCTTTTGTGGGTCCGAGGCGGCAGTCTGGATGGAAGTGGATCATTTACCTCTTTGGTAGCCCGGATTCAGGTTAACAAGCCCCGAAGTCATGAGATCTATACACAATTTTGAGTAACAGTGAAGAAGCAGAATGAAGTCGCAAACCGTTTAAACTGTGCGCCGACAGACTTATTGACCGGAAGGTTTTTAGTGGGTTCATCACCTAGATTGAACAAGTCAGACCACTATAAATGCTGCGCATATAGCAATGACCTTATAATCTAGCTCTTTCCGTTTCTTCTTTCCACTAGTAACCTGTGTACCTCGAGATTTGAACTCCTTGTCAAGGTCCTCGAGGTCTGTGAGGTCAGACTCGGAATCATCATAGTCTGATAGCTGTAGCTGCGCCGTCATGATGTTGAATTTGTGGGCGTAAGATGGCGGATGGTGGTCAAGAGTAGATCGCCTTTGTGCCAGTGCCACTCATTGTGCACGCTCAAACCGGCTGCATAATTACAGTTTCTGAATTTGAGCTGCCCGCCAATCGGAGAATAAGACATCCACGAATGGAGAGCGGGAGGGACGGAGGACGGAGGACTAGATTTAGATCTTTTTAAAGCGCCGACTGTAAGTATCTTGATGAACGCGTCGCACGTGATGGGAAACTGTGAAACGCGAGGCATAGGACAGGCGCGTCGCGACGCGTCCAACTCAACCTCACTGACTACGATGCGAATCGAAGAACTCGTTCTCGACGGTATGTTCTCTCCAGGCACTATTAATAGAGTAACTTACTTTGAATATAGGTTTCAAGTCCTACCCTGTGCGGACCCAAATCACAGGATGGGACTCGTCGTTCAATGCCATCACAGGTCTCAACGGATCTGGCAAATCCAACATTCTTGACGCCATATGCTTCGTCCTTGGTCTTACGAATATGACCTCGGTGCGTCATCAAAGCTCATATCAGAGTTTTCTCTGACAAGTCTTGTTAGATGCGTGCTCAAAACCAACAAGACCTGATCTACAAGCGAGGTCAAGCTGGCGTCACGAAAGCAAGTGTCACCATCGTCTTCGACAATACGGACCGAGACAAATCTCCCGTTGGTCTTGAAGATTGCAAGCAAATCACCGTGACGCGTCAGATCGCTCTCCCCAACATATCCAAGTACCTCCTGAATGGACACAAGTCTCAGCAACACACCATTCAGACCTTGTTCCAGAGTGTGCAGCTCAACATTAATAACCCCAACTTCCTGATTATGCAAGGACGTATTACAAAGGTATAGTTTCATTTCTTGAACGTAACTCGAAACCGATCTGATGGTTGCCTGAGGTCCTCAACATGCGTCCGCCAGAGATCTTGGGCATGGTTGAGGAAGCAGCTGGAACCCGTATGTTCGAGGAGAGGAAAGACAAGGCTAAGAAGACTATGGGAAAGAAAGACAAACGTGTGCAGGAGATAACCTCGCTCCTCGCGGAAGAGATTACGCCTAAACTCGATAATCTGCGCGCCGAGAAGCGCTCCTTCATCCAATGGCAGAAGGCATGCTCTGAATTGGAGCGTATTGGACGGCTTTTGAGGGCTTGGGAGTGGAAGGAGGGAAAGGCTCGTGTGGAGGAGAAGGAGGCTGAGGTGGAGTTAAAGGAGGCGGAGATCAGGAGGGTTGGGAAGGGGAAGAGTAAAGCGACGAAAGAGATGGAGGCAGCAGAGAAGGAGATGAAGGTCGTCACTGCCCAGCGAGAAAAGGAGATGAAGAAGGGTGGAAAGTTTAAGAAGTTGGAGGAGGACGTGTTGGAGCTGGGTAAGACCGTCGAGAAGATCCGCACGCAGGTAGAGTTGAAGCAAGGGTCTATTCGGGATGAGGAGAATAAGGTCCAGGCTTTGGTGGACGAGATTGACGAGGTGTGTGTATCCGAGTCTTCGCTGTAGCCCAATCCTCACGAGATGTGCAGACGAGACGGTTGCTCGCAGAGAAGCAACAGCAGGTTGAGCAACTTGCATCATCTCACGACACTGTGAAAGATAAGCATACCGAGCTTCAGACCGCACTCAGCAACTCCGAGGAACTTCTCCAAACTCTTCTTACAGGCCTCTCGTCAAGCAGCTCGACGAAAACGGGCGGAGGCTATATGGGTCAGCTAGCAGACGCCAGAGCACGCGTCGCTCAAGCAGCAACTGAGCAGGAGCAATGTCTTAAGAAAGCCGGAATGAAGGAGAAGGAGCTAAGTGGGTTGCAAGCTCAATGGAAGAAGGTTGAGCGAGAGGCCGGCGATGGCAAGAAGCAGTTGGAGAATATGCGAGTCGAGGTCGAGAAATTTCAGAGAAAGGTCGCTGAGACAGGATGGACAGTTGAGAGGGAACAGGAGGTGGAAGGTGCTTTACGAGAGGCCCGAAGTGCAGTGAGGCAGCTGACTGAGGTGGGCTCTTCAGCTGTGACGTTTCATGCATTCGAATTCACGCTTCTTACAGGAGCGCGACTCTGTCAAGCAACGACTATCCTTCCTCAACTTCGACTACACCTCACCATCCCCCAACTTTGACCGTTCACAGGTCAAGGGTCTCGTCGCCTCGCTGGTCTCAATCAAGCCCGGAGACTACAACAAGGCCACTGCACTTGAAATCACGGCGGGTGCACGTCTGTACAATGTCGTCGTCGAGAACGAACGCGTCGGCAAGGAGCTCCTGCAGAACGGAAGGCTGAAGAAGCGCGTTACAATCATCCCATTGAACAAGATCAGTGCATTCAAGATGCAACCACAGGTGAGTCATTTCATGCTGATGATGTGGACAGACCCCCGATGACGAATTATTTGGTAGAAACTCCAAGCAGCAAATAAGTTGGCTCCCGGGAAGGTCAACTTAGCGCTTTCTCTGGTCGGCTACCCGAACGAAGTCTCCAATGCCATGGCCTATGTTTTCGGTGACACTCTCATCTGCGACGATGCAGAATCTGCCAAACTCGTGACTTTCTCCCCCCAAGTCGGTGGCGTCAAGTCCGTCACTCTTGAGGGCGATGTCTACGATCCATCAGGTACACTCAGTGGAGGTTCTGCGCCAAGTGGAAGTGGTGTTCTGGTCAGGGTGCAGGAGCTCCTTGAGGCTGAGCGCAATCTTGGTGAGGCAAGAGGGAGACTGGATGTTCTGGAGAAGCAATACGAGAAGGAAAGGAGCGGCCGGGAGAAATGGAAGGCGATGGCTAAGGAACTAGATATCAAGGAGCACGAGATGCATCTGATGGAGGAGCAGGTTGGGGCGAGCAACGCGTCGCGAGTACGTCCTCTATCCTTGTCATCCTGATTCGCCCTATTCTAAGGCGACGGCTTTTAGCTTGCAGCAGATGTTGAGGAATGCAAGAAAGCTATTCAGGAGCTGCACACTGCGATGGAATCTGCACAGGAACGACAGAAGGCTGCTAAGGAGGACTGCAAGAAACTCGAGCGGGACATGGAAGAGTTCAAGAACAACAAAGAAGGCAAGATCGAGCAGCTGAAGGTATGCAGTTGTTTCTTTCACCAGGAACATAATGAAATAAATTTCCTATCTCAGGCGGAGGTCTCTAAGCAAAAGGCAGCGCTCCAAAAGCACGCCGTTGTGGTAAAGACCCAGCAGAAAGAGGTTCAAACCGCGACTCTTGAGCTCGGTGAGTGCTCATTCTGCTGATGCTGTGATGTATACTTAGTACCAACGGTCATGCAGAGCAACTTGAGAAGGATATCCAAGTGGCTGAAGGAAACATTGAGGATGCACGCGCGGGTATCGCTAAACTCAAGAAGGAACTAGGCAAATTGAATGAGCAGTGCGCTACCAGTGTCGTGTGTATCTCCCACTCACTCTACGCAAACCCTCTCCTGATATTCTTCTGCACTAGACAGCGCATACTCAAGCAGAGAACAAACTTGCGGAAGAACGGGCAACCCTGACACGTTTCGATAATGAGCTTAAGGACCTTGAAACCGCCATCAAGGAAAAGAAGCAAGCCATTGCTGACGCTGATTTGGAAGTTCAGCAACTCGAGCATGATATCCAGAACCTTGGTAAAGAGCAGACAGCTGCTGCAAACTTCGTCGCTAGTTTGGAGAAGCAGTACGAATGGATCGCCGAGGAACACGAGTAAGTTCTAGAATCTCCCCCTGATGGTCAGTAGCTGAACTGTTCCCTCCCCTCTAGAAACTTCGGCAAGCCTGGCTCTCAGTTTGATTTCGCGTCGGTAGACATCGGCCGGCTGAAGGACAAAGCTCGGGAGCTTGAGGCTCAACAGAAGGGGATGAAGAAGAAGATCAATCCCAAGGTCATGAATATGATTGACAGGTTTGTCAGGATGTGGAGAGAGTGTTGGTAGACGCAGACTAATCATGTTATTCCTAGTGTGGAGAAGAAAGAAGCTGGGCTTAAGAAGATGCTGGCCACTGTGCTCAAGGACAAGGAGAAGATTGAGCAGACAATTGAAGAACTCGACCGTTACAAGTTGGATGCTCTCGAGAAGACTTGGAACAAAGTCAATGGGTATGTCGGGCTTCCACTGTGTCCGGAATGGCAACTCACGCTCTGTCCTGACTAGTGATTTCGGCGGTATCTTCGCTGAACTGTTACCGGGCAACTTCGCAAAGCTTCAGCCGCCAGAAGGACAAGATCTTACCCAGGGGTTGGAAGTCAAGGTCCGACTGGGGACAGTCTGGAAACAGAGTCTGACTGAGCTAAGTGGAGGACAACGGTAAGAGACTTACCACACTTTTGCATAGTTGTCTCTGATGTTAATCCTCGACCATCAGATCCCTCATCGCCCTCTCCCTCATCATGTCGCTCCTCCAATTCAAACCCGCACCCATGTACATCCTCGACGAGATCGACGCCGCGCTAGATCTGTCGCACACACAACATATCGGCCAACTGTTCCGGACACGATTCAAGGGTTCACAGTTCATTGTCGTGTCGCTGAAGGAGGGGTTGTTCACGAATGCGAACGTCCTATTTAGGACACGATTCCGGGATGGTACGTCCGTGGTCGAGCGGACAGCGCAGAGAAGTACGAGTTCGCTTTATGATCAGGAGAATGAGTCACGGAGTCGGAGGTAGTCGATCCAGACCGATGGTGGATTCCATCTGACCCGGGATTTTTGTATTGTTGATCTGTTTTGCTTTCGTCGTTGTTTGTATTTCTACCGATAGACTATCGTCAACTCAAGATACTTACCTCTGTACCAAAGGAGGAACACAAGCATCATAATTGGTTCGCGATCCGAGTCTGTGTTCAAATTTGCAGTTGCAACAACACACTTGTCAGACCCCAGCTACGTGCACTCTTATGAGGTAGAGCATCGCCGCAGCGTGAAACAACGACCGGATAAATTGGGGCCGCCAAAGGAATAAATAGAGCAGTGTCAGAGTACTAGTGTGATGACGAGACCACATGCTGAAAGAAGGGACGTAGATCAAACTAGAAAACAATGTCCACAATGCTTCAGACTAGGAGGAAAGGGAACCTGGAATGAACTTGGACCACTCCAATTGGACGTACGCCCCCTCTGGCAGCGACCAAAAGGACCAGACGACCAAAAACAGTAAGTTGAACCTGGCGAAAGTGAAGAAAAGGAGCGGAATGGACAGCATCAAATACGCGAATATGTGTGTGATGCCGTGGCCTAACACGACGTCGACGAACCAGAGAATACAGATAGGTATGAAAGCTGCGTTTATGGTTTGGCCAATCGCACTAAACCGCCAGAGAGGCTGGCCCCAACTGGAGATAAATTGCTGGTCCCAAGCAGCAACGTGGATGAGTCCGAAGAGCACACCGAGCAGTGATACGAGCAAAGTTATCATAGTATCAGCCTTCCCTGCGCAAGAGAACATTGTTGGGTTAGCTCTCATTGAAAGTTCATTACGAAGATACAGTCCGAAGTTGGTCCTGTTCGTCGAAATGTGCGTACCTCCGTCGTCAGGCTCCCATTTGTTATCGTACAGAGCTTGTGCCAGACTTGGTTGGGTTTCAGTCTCCTTGCCTTCACGCTCCTCTTCCAGCTCTGTCCGTTCCACGATCCTCAACCTAACCCTCCCCTCCATTTCATACGGCTTTTCCCACCACACCGCATATATCGCCACAGCCCACAAGACGTAACCGCATGCCACGTACTCCAAGGGTGTGACGGGTAGCCCCAATGCAAGTCGCCCAATGACCTGTGCGGCAAGGTGCAGGATCTGGAGAACAACGATCGATTTGCTGAACGAGCTACTCTTGCTTTGGTATTTGATCTCCCGAGCCAGATAGTCGTAGTCGATCACCCACGAGGTCCCGTTAGTCGTGAGTCGTCGGCGAACAATGTCATCCACAGAATCAGCATCCGTCAGTGTACTGCCCTCCGGGTCCAAGTCTGAGTCCTGGTATTCGGGTACGCGTATCAGCCCTCCTTGCTGAAGCACGAACGACATCCTGGTTGTCCACCGCTTGTATCCTTTGCTGTGCATCTCCCCCGTGATGAACCAAGCCTTTGCCGCCTCGTCCAATGCGAATGTGAACACGAGTTCGGGTTCGAGCAAAGCGACGAGCGACATGAGGATCTTGGAGCGAGTGACTTCCACCCAGAACAGCTCATCGTGACCAGTACTGGAGGTGTGGCGAGGGATGCCTGGATGGATAGCGACGTAGATGCAAGAGAATATGGTGAAGAGGCAGGAGGAGATGATGGTGAAGGTCCCGCGAGTGGAAGGACCTGATTGATAGCCTACGTGAGGCTCCGAAAAGGTGGTGGGGTGACCATGGGTGATGGTAAAGGCGAAAAGGGCGGCGCTAGCGGATGCGCAGATGAGGATAGCGAGGACCAAAAGGAAGAGGAGACGACGGAGTTTATCTGACGGCGTCCTGGACATTGAAGTTGCAAGTTGTTAGATTTCTCCAATCTCCACGGTCGCACTATAAGCACAGGGACGCGGGGGCGTCAGAGACTCAGAGTCATATTGATTGAAACTTGAAGGCGACGTGTGCCAGCAGGATGTTGCTCACCGAGTCACTCATTCGCAACGGCGCTGCGCAGCTGGGCCGCTGGCTGTCCGACTCATATTACTATGTCCGAGAGCCAGTCCTTGAAACGCTAAAGACAACAGAGGACTGCAGCGAAAAACGATGGTTATTCTGGTCACGGTGTGAGATAAGGAGACTGGTACCGTGTGGTGTTCATTCCGCGCTGAGGGAGTACTTACTAGGAGCAAGCAACGCTGTTAGCATGCGCGTAAACATAGCACGGCTTATACAACAACATAGTGCATCTCCATAGCTTGACCTGATATCAGTATCCTAGTACACGAAATAATGAAGCATCGCAGTGCATAGCAACTTGAAGCAACTCACACATGTACACTACCGAATTCGAACGCAAATTCACGAAGAGAAAGCCAGCAGGAAACAGGCGAACGAGAAGAAAGTCCCCAGCACTCTGAATCCTTGTTTCCTTCACCACGCTACAGCGTAAGGTAACTTGGAATGAAGATGGTCCAATCCAACTGGACATATGCACCCTCCGGTAACGACCAGAACGACCAGATGGCCATGAATAGGAGATTGAATCTGGCAATGATAATGAATGGTAGGGGCGAGTATCCAAGGAAGAATCGTATCCTCTCTGATCTGAGTTGGAGTCTGTCTCTGGATACAATCCAAAAGAAGAAGAAAGTGACAGGGATGAAAACTGCAGCAACGGTTTGTCCGACTGCACTATACCGCCAAAGAGGTTGGCCCCAACTGGAGACGAACTGCTTATCCCAGGCGGCAACATGGATGAGGCCAAAGGGGACGCCCAGTAGCGAAGTGAACAAGTAGACCACGATATCTGTCTTCACTGTGTGGACAAGAATGGTTCTGTCAGCTCAACCTCGCTGAACAACGAAGATAGATACGCACTGCCATTAAAGGGGTCCCATTGATAGTATATTTGAGCCAGACTCCGCCGTCTTTTGGCTTTCTTCCCTTCCGACTCTGACTCCTTCGACTCGGTCCGTTCCACAAGCTTCAACCAAACTCTCTCCTTCATCTCGTACGGCTTCTCCCACCATACTACATATATTGCGATCGCCCAGAGGACATACCCGCATGTGACGCACTCCAGAGGTGTGACCGGGAGCTTGGATGCGAGCCGCCCGATGACTTGTGCGGCAAGATTGAGGATCTGGAGGACGACGACAAGCTTGCTGAAGGCGCTGCTTTTGCTCCGATCTCCAATTTCCCGCGAGAGGAAATCATAATCGATTTCCAGCTGCTGCTCGTCAGACTTAGGCTCGAGGAGCGCAAGAAGTGATGCGACATCCTTTAGTTTTTCGTCGTTCCTAGGATCTGGCCCACGCGTAAAACCCTTCTGTTGGAGCACGAACGACATCTTGGTCGACCATTGCCTGTATCCTTTGCTGTGCACTTTCCCTGTGTTCTTCCAAGCCTTTGTCGCCTGGCTTAACACTAGTAGCACGAACACGACTTCAGGTGCTAGCAAAGTAACAAGTGCCAAAACTATCTTTGAGCTCCGTATATCGTCACCGTTATGATCATCGTTGGGACGGTAAGTGTGACGAGGGATGTCAGGATGCATGGCGACGTATATGCAGGAGAAGATGGTGAAGAGGCAAGAGGAGATGATGATGAAGGTTCCGCGGGTGGAAGGACCTGATTGGTAGCCTATGTGTGGCTCCGAGAAGGTGGTGGGGTGTCCATGGGTGACGGCGACGGCGAAAAGGACGGCGCTGATGGATCCGCAGATCAGGCCTGGGAGGGCGAGGAAGAAAAAGAGCTTGAGCACAGTTATCCGCGTCCAGAGCATTGTGAGTTATTCTGTCCGCCCCTGGCTAGACGGTGGCTGTATATAAGTGCAGAACATAGAAACGAAGCAGCGGTGCGTGGTCCGGTCTGTACGAATGATGGTCAATGTGAGGTCGCGGAGAATACTGAAGTGAAGTGAGGGAACGGAATAGAGTTTGACGGGTCATTTGAAACCCAACATACAAACAGACCAGTGTAAGTGTCAGGGAAGACATTGAACCAGATCATATGCAACCCCTCCTCTACGTGTCGGCACAGAAAATGTTAACGCGAGTCAGCTAGTCAAACGTATCGAGCTGGTGCGCATGACTTGGATTGCTCATTGTAGAGACTTCACTCTTCTTCCTAGCGAGAAGCCAGCTTTTGCCCATTCGTGCTTCACGTTTTGAGTTCCTCTTGCCATATTCGGCATGAATTAACTGTTAATCCACATCCCGCTGCTGGAAACATTAATCGTGAACGACACGTTTTACGGACGACAGAAGTTCATAACTCAACGTGCACTGATATAACGCCCCACCACCATGAGGATATGGCCAGGTCTAGTGCAAGTTTTCTTTTCAGCAGAGGAGATGACTCGGAGTAGCAAATTGTGACTGCAAGAGGGACCATGACAGGTATGTCGCCTTCTCCTCGTTGCACTGAGCAACTTCTGGAGTGAGCATGCGTGGGGAAGCGATCACACAGTCTCGATGAACCCACCGAGAAGATATGGATCTTCGCGTTCTTAGGATGTCTACATAAAATTGGTCTGTCCTTGTTGAAACCTCAGTCCTGGTGCTATACTTGATGTCGATTCGCGACCGGCACTTGCTGAGTCTGCTCGTAGTCGTAAGTTACCCTGAATACTACTTCCTTACTCACAGCAACCGAAAGTCCTCCCTGACAGATGTACGGGCGATGGCGCACGCAACGAAAGTCCGGCTGAAACGGTAAGTAAAATTATTGAACGAGGATAGTGACAGCCATCGCTACGCAAGCCAGTGCAACATATGGTGATAGTCGTTCGCCTGGAATAGTCGTTAGCGATATTGCTTTGCAAGGTTCGCTCAACTGCGCACCTATCCGAGCAGACATCCAGAACAGTCCCAGAAACCTATTTACAGACCTCAATATCGGTGTGCACTGTGCAACTGAGAGACATACCCCTCCTTATTACTGTCTATTATTCGTGGAAACACAGCACGAACGTATGTGCATGTGCAGATCGTCAAGAGGATGACCAACAGGAGGGATTGGAAGTTGAACAGAGCGGACTGAACCACAATAGGTGAGCTGGTGCGATGGTCGTAGCAAGGGAGGGTGCTCACCATGATTGCGTTGGTCCAATGTCCCAGCTACTTTCTACCGTGTCCTCCTCTCGTTATATGAATGCGCGCGTGCAAGAGTATTGGGAGGCCACGTTAGCAGAGTTGTTGTTCATGCAAGACTGTGGTGGCACTCGAGGCGCGGGTGATGGAATGAGGCTTACCTAAGAGGCGCCTGCTCTATATTGGGCTGGACCGCCTTGGCTGTGTTCATAAAGGGAGTCCCGACTCTCAACATTGCACCACAGTCCACCCCCTTTTCCTCCCTGAAAATGCGTATGTTTTCGCTTTCTAAACTCACAGCGTTCAGCGATTGACGAGAGGGACATCGCAGGATACCTTGATATGGAACACAGCGCGCTGTTGTACTTGATTACCGCTGTTGCGGCGGCTTCTTTCCTCCCAACTGCGCATGCCTACTGCTACATCGACAAGTATGTGAACCCACTATCCTTTCAGATATCCATCTCATTGTACTTTACGTATAGCAATGGCTTTCAGCGCTGCACGCTGAGTACACCGACTCGAGTTGGTATCGGTATCGGTCTTGGTAAGTGTCTGATTTGCCACCAGTCAAGTCTTTCCTGATCATCCCCCTTGCAGTACTCCTGGCCTTTGGTCTTCTTTTCTCCATCATGAGAGTCATGAAACGCAGGAGGCGCGTTACTGTAACCACTGTCCACCAGCCAGCTCCTGGGCCAACAGGATACAACAACAGTGCTTCCGGTTACCCTAACTACCAAGCTGGATACCAGCCGGGCTACCCTAACGGACCTTATAACCCCGCGGGACCGCAGTATCCTCCACAGACCTACGGAGGATACGACGCTACTTCCGGCTTCGCACCTGTAAGCTTCTTCTTTCATTTGTCGAACATGCCCCCTGATAAGTGTTGCCCTACGTCAGCCTTCCGGCCCCCCTCCGCCACAGTATACGCCTCCAGCTGGCCCTCCGTCGGACATGCCTAAGCCGGACATGCCCAAGGTGTGATTCGCCGCTTGGTTTACTTACTCTGTTGTGGACACGGACACTCTATGTAAAGTTATGCGATGTATCATTGCTGGATGTACAGTGATAATAATAGCCCGAGCGCACTATTGCCTACTCTCTTCCGTCGTGGTGTTGCAGAAAGCAGTCTGCGAGGAATGATTCAATGAATGATTCGTTCATTTCGATGTGCCTGCAGGGAGCACGTGGCCAGCTCGGCTGTTGTCGCCAAAAGAGTTTCCAGTCTTCGTCTTTCACTCTTCGCTCTCAAGGTCGCATCCCGCCCCTTCTCGTCCCCCACATCCCTTTTGTCCTCGTCGCTGTGCTGACCGTCCTCCACTCCCTTGATACCCCTTGATGCCGAGTTTATTCTCTCGTTCACGTACTGCTTCCACTCCAAAGAAATCAACCCTCGACGTCGCCTTTGACGAGTTCGGCAGAGTCACCAGCAGAGGGTCAGCAAAGGTCTCCTCTCCCCCGCCGTCCTCTAGCAAGAAGGACAAGAAGACTATCAAAGATAAGAACCGCGCCAGGACAGTCAGTTCCCCCTCAGAGGTTGACCACGCAGAATACACGCTTCCTGATGGGAGCTTCCTCCCTCTGAATCTCGAGCCACCGCGGTTCGACCACGGCGAAGAAACGACCCAGGACCGCCATAACTTCCTAGATTACGGCTATCTCGCCTTCCAGCGCCATGTCGTCCTCGGGCTGGAGGAAGTGGCTCGGTTGCTTGATGTAGTCGGCAACGAGTTGGGCACGCGTGGTCTCACTACGCCATTCATTTTCTCCTCTCTGGCTCTGGATGTGTCGGCATCCGCTGTCAAGAAGCTCATATCCGCGTTCCTCCGTACCTGCGGGAGACGTACCGAAGAGGCAGAGAGAGCATGGCGAGATGAGGCGAAGTTTGCTGGTGTCCATGAGCTGGGCATGTTTCTTCGTTGGGGTCTTGCAAGAGTAGTCCGAGTCATTGGTGGGCAGGAAGTTCGTGGACTGGTCTCTTACGATCAGTATATGGAATGGAGAGAAGCTGAAGCAGGTGCGCATCAATTTGCCCTTCATGAGTCTGCATTCAATTGATTCCTCTCACAGAACTCGACTACCCTGCTACCCACTTCGGTGCCTTCCTAGAACCTTTGGATCCTCTACTACAGTCTCTGCTTGTTGGACTGTTAAACCTCTTAACAAGATTTACCGCTCATTCATCGTCTTCTGGACACACCCCTCCGACGCTATCACCTCTGTTCGGCCCTCTACTATTCGGGCTCGGCCCATCCACGCTCGCGTTTCACCATACCTACGTGCACTACTTACGAACCACGACCGCCACCGAGCATCTTATCCTGTCCTATATTCGGTGGCAAGATGCACCAGCTAGCTCTGGGGGAGGCGCGGCACTAGGGATTCCCACCCGTCTTAAAGCCTGGATCCAAGGATACCCATCCATGATCTCCTTCACGAAGAAGAACGAACGTCCGCAACCTCGTCGTGGCGCCCGCACAATTCGCATGATCAGCGTTCGGCGCAACGTCAGAATGTACAGCCCCGACTTGGTGAAGAGTGCCGCAGGCTGGGTGACTCGCTCATACACTGGCAGCGTTTCTCCTTCGGCGGATCGCTCCTTTGCTGGCTCGAAGGAGTGGGACCGCATCGCTCCCCCAACACTCAAGCTGGCACCACGTTATTCAGACGCGTACAGGAAGCGAATGGTCCTTCCTCCGAATTTCCATCCTGATACAGGGACATCTTCTCCTGCCGCTCCTTCCTTGACGTCGTCTGTCTCGACGGCATCTACCGTATCCTCCTTCCTTGACGACGGTGAACTTGGATTGTTGGGCCACAAACCGGAGGAGGATCGCTTCAGGAGTTTGACGGATCTGAAGTGGGGAGAGTTTGAGGCGATGGGCTTCGGTGGACTTGATTCCGGGGAGAAAAAGCTGCAATTCGACCTCACAGAAGGCGCGAGAGCGGTAAGTCAGGATGCAAGTTATCGTATGCTCGTTCGCCTTCATCTGTACTAACCATGAATACATCGATGTCAATCCTTCCAGGCTCGTGCAGCGAAACGCAGCACGCTTTCCTGGCAAGATTTCTCCTCCGCCGGCTTCTCCCGTACAGACGGCCCCCTCTCTGCAACGTTGCAGTTCAGCACCCCTGTGGCAAAGACGATTGACTCTTGGCCTTCCAACTCTGCTGAGATCCATCGCAAGTTGAAGAAGACCCAGAAGACCCTGCCGCCATTTGGTTGGGACACCGAACCTGTATTGGGTGGAGAGGAGGTTATTGAGGAGGCGTTTGTCGATGTGTTTTGTGACCTGGTTTATGGTGGCGGGTGGATGGATGCTGAGCGTCATGAAGATATCGATAGGGATTGTAGCTGGGCTTTAGTGAGTCGATGCTGCCGATATGGTGCGAGAATATCTGCTGACAGTAACAAACAGGTAGAGTTCAAATCTCTTCCGCTGGCACGGACAACGACGTCTGGAAACGCGGACCCGCGGACTTCGACGACCTTGATCCTTTTCGAGGAATTCGTACCCCTTGAATACAGACAACAGCTTGCTGAGCCAGGATCAACGCGTCGCCGTCTCCCATCGTTATTTGGGTCTAGCAAAAAGCAGTGGAAGCCCGCCACCACACTGAATGGGCGTCCCTATGTTGTCGGACACGTTCCAACGAGCCCTTCATACCGCGAGGCCGAGTTCGAAGGTCTGCTGAGGTCGAATGGTAGTGCAACCAAGGTGTTGAGCTTGAAGACACCAACCGCGCCTGACAGGCTCCCGACTGGTTATTCCAGCATCATCACCTCTACGCATACCTCTCCTACGCAAGGGCCTGGAAAGGCTCCTTTCTTGAGCCCCTTCCCTCGATCTGAGACCCCCGTCCAGAGGTCACAGAGCCGCCAAAGTAATAACGAATCCATCGCGTCTGCAACCGCACCTTCGCCGTCCTCGCCAGCAATCACACCCACGCTATCGTCCAACCCAAATCGCAGATCTTCTCGATTTCGACTCCCTGTGAGCCCTAGCAACAGCCGGAGCACGGCAGGACTGCCGCCTGCTGAGTACGACACTGTCGATTTTGAAGCCCGCCTCGCAAGCTTTGACGATGACGATCTGGCGCTGCCCTCCCGGTCAAAACATTCCCGTAGGCAGTCCAAAGATGATGCATGGGTTGATATATTGGTGGCTAATAATAACAGGAGGATCGTGGGCCAGGACGTCGAGCGAAGAAACGGCCTGAAGAGCGGAAGGTCGGATCCGGAGTTGGCGAGCCAGGAGTTGTCGGAGGTGTTGGCTGCGGTGCATCAGGTGCATTCGGACGATGAAGATGAAGAGGAGGAAGTGATGAAACCCGTTTCTGTGCATAAGGAACAACAGTCGATGGATGACGGGGCGTCTACAACGACGAGCAAGCTTGGGACCGATGCCGACCAGCTCACGATTCCTGGCCCATCTAGCGGCAGCTACGATCTGGACGACGACGAGGAGTTTTCCCCACCACCACCAACGAACAGGAAGCGTCTAGGCTACTTCGACTTACATCCTGAGCGTCGGACCCCCAAGCTTGACGACGACTTCCGTGCCGAGTCTCCTGCCGTTCCGGTCGCCTCGTTCAACGACGCACGACTTCATTTCGAGCGACAGTCAATGTACGAGGACCCACGAGCCGTATTCGAGAGGCCGTCATTGGACAGCACGCATGAAGGCTACGACGAGCCAACAGAGTTACCGTATAACACTGCACCTTTCGCCCCTCCTGCTCCCGCTCCCGTGGTTGTTCCTCCCCCCAGAGAATCTTCTCGAGTTGCTATAAGTGTTCCGACGCCTGTCACCGCGCCAGCCCCTCCTCCACCCGTCATCAAGGTCGACGTATCGCCGCCTCCGCCGCCAGAACCCGAGCCCACCAAGCCTCTGAACGTTACACCGAAGACTCAAAGCAAGACTGCCTCCCTGATCGAGATGTACCGCGAAAAAGAGAGAGGCGGGAGTCCAAGCCCCATCTCCCTCCCTGTCTCTAAACTCCCAGTTCGCACCGCAGCTTCCCTTACCACCTCCCCGACAACGTCTCCACGACCGGTGTCTCCCGCCTCAACTCCGTCCACCCTTGTCTCTCTTCCCCCGGCTCCCAACGTCCCCCCTCCCCCTCCACCAGCTCATTCACCGGCCGCCGCCTCCGCTACTCGTACTCCGTCACCTCCACGCCAACAAGACGATCTCCTTTCAGAACCTAAGATCTACAGCGCCGCTGAAGACCGGGTGCTCCTTCAAACTCCTCCTCGTTATATTCACGGTGCACCACTGCACAACGTCTTGGAGGAAGAAGAGGAAGAGGAAGAATAAACTACGCTCTGTGTACATATCCAATCCTATGACATTTTTCTCCTCTTCATCATTCCCTCATTCTCTTCTCGCCTGGTTGTTTTTGGATACGACTCAGAATCATCCCCCTTGATCGTCCTTCCACACGCGATTTTTGTGCTCGCTTTCTGAACACACACACACATCCCTTCCTTTCCTTACCAATTAACCTATGTCTTCAGGTCATGACTGCGAGTTTTCCTTTCCTCCTCACCCTCTTCCATGTCGATAGCCTCCCCACTATATGCCTATCCTTAGTGAACCCCCTTTTGATCTTACCCACTACCTCGGACGGTGCCGGCCATAATCCGGTTTGTCTTTTACAGTACTCTACCCTCTGCCTTTTTCCACTTGATCATGTTCAGTCACTCTTTGCAACTTGCGTCCCCCTCACCCCTTTGCTATATCCAAAGATGTCGATATCCGTTGCAATAATCTTATCTACTGGCTTTTCAGTTGTTCAACGAAAGATCGCTGTTGTTCATGACGAGGCTGGGGCGCACGAGTATTGGGTCGGAGGATCGTAATCTATTATGCAAGCAGCCGCGAACTGTCCTCGATAACATTGACTGTGTCTAGAGATTCGGGAAGGGTCCATTGAAACACGAAACACGCCCAGAGGGAGAAAAAGAAGGGACCAAAGTCAATAAGGAAAGCTGGAGCTCGACAGCGAAGGTTTAAGTACACGAGTTAGGGGATGGAAGCAGGTCAGGTATGCTAGTACGGTAATGGTTATAAGCTGACGGTCCAAGGGGCATGCTGTGTGTCCTTGGATTTTGTGTTTGGAGAGCATCGTTTAATCAGTAACACCAGAGGCAGTGATGCTGACTTTGGCCTTCGGACGGCCGGATTCGGTGCCTAGCGACTCAATGTGCTTCACGAGGTCCATACCCTGCTCGACCTCGCCAAAGACGACATGTTTGCCGTCAAGCCATGAGGTCACCACTGTGGTAATGAAGAACTGTACGCCGAGTTGCATTGCGATCAGAGATATGAACTGTCGTTTCAAGGACATAAGAGGACGCACCTGAGAGCCGTTTGTGTTGCGACCGGCATTCGCCATGGAGAGAAGACCGGGCTTGTCGTGACGAAGTTTGAAGTTCTCATCTGCAACAGACAATGAGTTGTGGGTTCTTTTGCATGGTGGTACACGCCACCGAGAAGCGTAGACAGAAGAATGAATGTATGCTTACCGGGGAACTTTTCACCGTAAATAGACTTTCCACCGGTTCCTGATGAAAGAAGCGGGTTAGAACACCGACCCATTCGATGACAGCGAAAGGGGAGAGAGGATTTCTCACCATTGTGCCGCGTGAAGTCACCGCCCTGCAACATGAACTGCGTGTGCGGCGGAGATTTCAGTTAATAATCTTGATATGTACGTTGTAAAAATGTACAACCACGCACGTTGGGGATAATACGATGGAATATGCTGTCTTTGTACCCGAAACCGTGCTGTCCGGTCGCCAGCTCACGGAAGTTACGGGCAGTCTTGGGAACAACGTCGTCGTAGAGCTTAAAGACAATTCTGCCAGCAGGTTTTGTGTCTACTGCAACGTCAAACTGCGGGGTCATTTAGAGGTGTGTCGGGAACAATTGGGTGTGACGCGACATACGAAGACTTTGGACCTAACCAAGTCCGTTAGCTAGGTTGAAATGAGAGATACAACGGAGATCTTACATTGTGCCTGCTGTCGAGGCAGATGTGGTGAAACGACGCAAGAACGATGCCATGTTGTTGTTGAGACAGACAGGGATGAGGTGGACAGGGAGGAAGGAGGTCAAGCGCTAGCTCAGACGCGTGCTGGGCAAAACAGACTCACGTGGAAAACGAGCGTCTCAGGAGTTGGAAGGCTTTGGCGATGGTTGTAGAAGCCAAATGCGCAGGTCGATGCAAGGATGGTCTGGACGAGCTTCTTTATATGCTCTCTATGATACCACAGTGATACTCCGTGCGACGCGTGGTACCGAGCGCATACCCCTAACGTGAATGGGGTCTCTTCCTCCATCTCAGCCACACAAAAGGCCCTGTTCTGGACCGTGGGTTCAAAAGGTGATTGCAGGAACATGAACCGCACTGGGCGACCAATGATACTTCATCATCTATTTACCCCGCAACACATACCGAGGCGTAATGGAGAATGGGATTACCGAAGTCGAAGGTCTAGCGGCTTCTCCCATCTTGGGGTCGAAAGCTTGACAAGAAAAGTTCGTTTCATTCATCTGGACGTCGGAACGGCGATACTGATATGGCGTCTAGATAGTTCCGTCTGTAGTCATAATTTCTCAATGCCAACGAATGGTATGTCTACATGAGGTAGAAAGCATAATAACTTACGCGCACACCTAACAGCCTTTAACGTTTCTGTGTGAAATCTGTCAATTCGCGGGTCGGCCTGGCGAGGTTAAAAGTACCTTCGCTGAGTCCGGTGGATCATGGGTGCGCATACGGATGCTTGTCCCGTAATTACCGTCGATCAGATAGCCTTAAGCAGGTGACAACTGTGAGCCACTCGTGCAACATGGCCATCACGGGTCCTTTTGCTCGTCGATGGGGTCTAGGTGATGTGACTTCAGAGTAATCCCCGAGCGTATGGATCCAAGAAATCAGGGTTTCTGCAAAGAGGAACTGTATACTGCGCGTCGAGACGAAAGCACGGATGCGGGAACAAGCTATGCTCACTTACGTGTAATCCTTGATGATTGCAATTTGGTGACATAGTTTTAGATGGAGATTGATCCAGATATAATCTCCAATCGTCCAGTCTCTGCCCAACTGCTTGAACATCGTTGAGATGACGCCACTGGTACGCGCTGAATAAGTAGCGCCGAGGAGAACGTGGTCGGACCGTCGGTATATATCAAGCCTGATTGAGCACAGCTCCTAGACGGCGAAGTCGAAGAACAGGAGCAGCCTGGTCAAAGAAGGTCGATGGCACCAAGCACCGAGAAGCCACGAGGTAATCGCAAGGTTAAAAGGAAGAACGAATAGTGAGTTGAGGGACCTTGAACGTATTGCGACCGCGGATGAATGGACTGTAAGAGGGAATTCTTCCACCCTGGTGATTGGCGTTGGGAAATCCGTAGGTCTCGGTCCCCTGTCTGTCGCCGCAGCTCTGCCATGCGTAGATGGGTTTGAGTTCGGTGGTTGTATAAATGCTTGAATGCCCACCGCTGCAGAGACGGAAATGGGGAGGACGTCAGAGAGATATGTAACGTTGAATGCCCACGTTTTGAAAAGTAGTAGGGAAACCCTCGGAGGAAAAGGCTCCAAGCGACATTTCCAACAGGTTTCCTCAGGCTCGCGACACCCGGCGGAACTTGCAGTAACTGCACGTACAAGGCGTGCATTGAGTTTTGAGAGTTTTGGAAACGGTGAATGTGAGCAAAACAAGACTCGTGCGTCCTGGTAGGTTGTGTCCAGGTATTCCTTGTGGCCAAGCCTGGTATGCTGAGACAAGGCGAGGTCGAAGCTCCGAAGGCTCTTGTGACGGAGATTCCTTACATAAGTTGCCATAAAAGGATATTGGCGCCTACTGTTGTAGTTGGAATGGCGTCCATGCGCTTTCTGTGCAACACAACAACAAGGCCGTAGCCTCACCCATGCATGGCTGCTTAAGACGCCAGACACACGAGTTTACTTGCTTGGACTTCACATAAACATCGACGACGACCGCAATCCAATCCGTAGCAGCCGCTGTTCAGTGTTGATCATCGAACGGCGTCCTTCATCGGAATGAACTCCTCCACCCCTCCCGTCACTGACCAGGCCGGGAACGACATTGAGCAGGTCGTGTGAGTGCTCTCATTGATTCCAGCTTTCTTCTTACTATAAAATACCCGACATTTTTCACAGCCGGCACCATTTCCTCGAGATTGTCGGTTAGTATTTACATAATGGTCCTACCTCTTTGCCCAACGAGCATCCACCCATTCAATCATCACAGGTGCCGTACAGACTCTTTTGGACGGAAAGAAAGCACACGATGCAGTGGTCTCTGAATTGAAAGCGGACTTGGACATCGCCAACAGGGGCTTCAGATCCCTCAGGGAAGAGATGATTGAGAGGCAAGCGGTATGGGAGAGGGAAAGGCTTTCCTTGCAAGCACGTCTTGCTGCTTTGCAGGTAAAGACTTTACGCAGATCGCCTGACCATTCCATTCTTACCGTTTCCTTACCAGAACGCCGAACGTCGTGTCGTCTGTTTGATCGACGGCGATGGCACTATATTTTCGCGGGATTTACTCGCGCAGGGCACTCTAGGCGGTCAAGCTGCCGCACGAGAGCTGTCGAGAAATATCCACGAGTACCTGGACCACACGTTTCAAATGCCCCCTTCCACCTTCACCCTTTCCGTTTTTGTTTTTCTCCACAAGAAAGGGTTGATGGAAGCTCTCGGACGGGCAGGTTACACAACAGAAAAAACCAAGTTTGATGAGTTCCTAGCTGGCTTTAACCAGGCAGGACAACGTTTTGTTATGGTGGATGTTGGTGCAGGAAAGGAGAACGCGGATTCAAAATTGAAAGGTACGCCACAGTGACCCTGCGGGCATCATGTACATCATTCATATTTCTCGCACAGCGTTCCTGCATGATCACGTTCGATCGCCTCAGACATCCAAGATATTTTTTGGAGGTTGGCACTCTGAGCTCATCTGCGTCACCGCCGCAAACATCTCACTCGTTTCCATAGCTTCCCATGACAATGGTTACACCCCTGACCTTAAGTCGCTCATCTCTGATGGGTACGGGCATAAACTCATCTTACTGCCCGGATACACGGAGATCGCGTACAGCATCCGAGAACTCGAGCTGGACACGCTTTTGATCCCCAATCTTTTCCTCGCCGACAAGCTCACGATCATGCGTACACCGAGGTCCACCAACAATATGCCCCTTCCGGATACCGATACATCGTACGATATCGCCACACCGACGCCACCGACTCCCGGCCGCCGACGGTCTGCTAGCGTCGCTGCCGCTTCCGTACCACTCCCGGAGACACCTGGGCCTCAAGTTCCGGGGACCCCGGGGAAGAAAAAGAAGAAGCAGAGGAAGTTGTCGAAGAGTAATAACGTTTCGGAGGTGGATAGTGTCAGCGACTCTATACCAAGTCCGCCTGAGAGCATTATGGTGTTGTCGCCTGCCCCTCCGCCCATTAATGGCTCCGTGGCGCCTGCTCATGTGGTACGTTCTCTGCTATTCAATCCATCGGCATGTTCTCATCATGATATACCTTGTGTTAGCTTCTTCGCAACCGATGTGAGTATCAGTCGGGTATCCCACTTTGTTTTCACCGGAACTAGAGTTTGTCGCAGATGATCCTCCTCCCTGCCAGAAACATTATCTGGTGGGAATGTGTCCATTTAAGACGGGTTGCAAGTTTGGCCATACATATATCCTAAGTGTCCAGGACATGCAAGACCTTGCGAGTGCTGCGAAGGGAATCCCATGCAAGGAAATAATCAAAGGTACCTTTACTTTCCCGTGTTTCAATGTCTGTCGCTTACTGAACGCGGATCTAGGGAGAAACTGTGCGATGGGCGAACGCTGTATTTATGGTCACAAATGCCCGTATGGCCCAACATGCCCCCATTTAGCTCGCAACATATGTCATTTTAAGAATGGTGCGTCATGTCACAATGTGTGGAGATGTCGTCTCACAATGTTCTCATCGGTAGCCGGGATGCATGAGACTTAAGTCTGTTTTCACACAGATGGTATGGTATTAGTACCAACAATTTTTCATTCTTAAGTATCGACCAATGGCCGTACGTTACAGAACTTTGTCACTCTTATCTATTTCCATTTGTATGCCTCCTTCAATTTTGCCCCCACCATCCTGCCATGTATCTCCCTTTACGAGTAAATATACGCGTTCAATTTCACGCCAATTCCTCATACAGTATGATATCACTTCATTGCTCTTCCCTTTTCCTGCCAGGTCTCCACTTCACACTGATGATATCTGGGACTCGGATGTAGTGGCCGAGGGATTGCAATGGTAGCATTTCATGCGTGGCCACGGTTCGGGGGACCTAAGGCTAGAATGTGGCAAGTGTTGGGTAGAGTTTAACATGGCTTTGGGTCTGACTCGAATGGTGGACCGTGACGAGCGAGGCGTATGAGCTCACGGTTCGTTGGCGTAAACCGACTCGTTGAAGCTTGAGAGAGATCCTGAGTAAGTATATGCTTTGTGAGATGATACTACTCGGAGAAAGTGTGACCAGGAGATGATTACTATGAACTACAGCACCTGCCGAAATGGGAACGATCGACATACCACTGGCAGTCGCCGAGGGAACGCCTCATCCTCTCACTTTGACTTCCCTTCTTTTCTATCGCATTTCTCTTTCGCACCTAAGCCCCGTCTGGACGATGTTGCGCTCACTGCGCTCTCGAACACTCTCAGGCTTCCGCCTCACAAGCAACCTCACTCCCCGCTCTCGCTCACTGGCATTACCAACTCACACGCACACACCGGCAAAGTCGAAGTTTGTCCCTTTACAGACGCGATATTTCTCCTCCAATCATCCTCATCAGAATCGCTATGTCCGATTCGGTGGCGAGAAAGGATCAGGCGGTGGAGGAGGAGGGTTCTCGGTGAAGGAGTTGAGGACGGGATATGGGGTGGTGTTTATTCTGGCCGGGACGGGTGCGCTTTATTATGTCCTTCAGTGAGTACGTTCGTTTGGATTTGAGACGTAGTTTGACTGATGTTGTCGATTGTAGCCTTGAGCAGGTTCCTGAGACGGGACGGTGGCGGTTCATGGATGTCAGTCCAAAGTACGAAACCGAGGTGAGATGCAACCCGTACATGTATTTCTGAAGTATAGCGTTTATTCATTCTTTCTTCTCGACCTAGCTCGCAGAAGAGTCCCGTCAACAACTCCTCCACGAATTCAAAGGCAAGATCCTCCCTGCAGACCATCCCTTGACCCGCCACGTCCGACGCGTCGTCACCCGTCTTCTCGACGCCAACGACCTCGGGACCCTTCGCAGTTCTGGTCTCCCCCGCCGTCTCCAACATCAACACCAATCCGACCCGGATGGACTGTGGAATCCGGACGCGGAGGAAGTAGGGAGGACGGAGGATGTTGCGCCGGGTGTTGGGGGAAGAGAGTGGGAGTTGTTGGTGGTGAACGACGATAAGGTGGTGAACGCGATGGCGAGTTATGGGAATGTAATTGTGTTTACGGGGATTTTGCCGGTGGCGAAGGATGAGGAGGGGTTGGCTGCAATTTTGGGACATGGTGCGTTTCGTGTGCTCTCCATGGTACTATTTGTGACTAAGATATTTTCGCCATACAGAAATTGGACACGTAGGTACGCATCTGCTGCGCGAGAAACATGATGTCGTGGTTTGGACGCTGACAATGTGGATTTTGACAGTGGCGCGACATAATTCTGAACGATATTCGCAGACGAAGATATTCATTGGACTAGCATACCTTCTGAACATCTTAGGCCTTGATTTCGGGTTCTCGCAGCTGGCTTTGACGTTGCTGTACCAGCTCCCGAACTCGCGAGCGCATGAATATGAAGGTGAGTGTGTCCGCGAGAACACAGAATCCGTACGGGCTGATGTATGAGCAGCGGACAAAATTGGCCTGAGTATATGCGCAAAAGCATGCTATGACCCTCGCGCATCACCCGCGTAAGTCGTACGATATGAGGCGTGCACAACGAACAATAACCAATCCGCTGCAGGATGTTCGACCGACTGCGCAAGTTTGAAGGGCGGACATGGGACTTTATGAGCACGCATCCCGCTGGCGAGAAACGCATCAAGGTGAGCTGTGGCGGTCGTGTGTCTGTGGGCTGTGGCTGACGGTGGATGTGGCAGCAACTGGAGGCGATGCTCCCGCAGGCGTACGAGTTGCGAGCTGCGAGTCCAGCGTGCGGGGGAATGGGAGATGCGTTTGGCGCGTTCAGCGAAGTGTTTGGCAGTGCTCGGTGGTAGCAGTCACGTGTTCCTGTCCGCTCTGCATGCTATTCTGATTCAGTCGTCCGTCCCGATCTGGCCCCCCGCAGTGCGTCATAGCCCGCCTTCGATCGCCTCCCGCTCCGGAGTGACGCACGCCGCATTCTCACAGTATATAAGAGCCCACAACTCCCGACGCCCTCCTTCCTCCCATCCACCATGTCGCCCGCTGCAACCCGCACTGACCCCCTCCCCCCTCCCCTCCTCAACACCTCCCCCTCCCATCCCAGCATGGGCGCCGGTGAGACGGAGCCATTGCTGCGGCGGACGGGAAGCGACGACTTCGAGGAAGTTGGCGCTAGTCTCTGGTTCAACCTCATCTCTGGTCCCGCCTTCTTGGCCCAGATCGGCGGTGTTGCTCTTGTTGTAGCTGTCTGGGCAAGCATCTTCTCGCACAAGCTCATCTTGTTCAGCGCACACCCGGTTCGCCCAAAGTTCGCTCTCGATCGCGTCCTAACACTCACAGTGCTCTCCGCAGCTTCTCAACTCACTTGGAATTGCTTTACTCCTAGAATCCACCTTGATGCTCCAACCCACTAGCACCCCAACCCAAAAACGCAAAGGCGCTATCGTCCACTCTGTTCTGAATGGCACTGCGTTCCTTCTCATGTACACCTCCTTCGTCATCATAGTCGTCAACAAGACCAAATCAGGTATGCCACCGACCAATCATGTCTCCCCATTTACTCACCATTCAAGTTGCAGAACATCGCCATTTTGACTCTGCGCATGCTGTACTGGGTCTTATCACGTACATCTTCATCTTTATTCAAGCTACCGTAGGCATGGTTCAGTTCTACATGCCCAGTTTAGTCGGAGGGAGAGAAAGCGCACGGTCAATCGTAAGTTTGCTTACCTGTTTCCGTGTGTTCATCGTCTCACTTCTAGATCGCAGTACAAATACCACCGCATCTTTGGATACCTCATTTTCGTTTTCATCATTGCCACTGCCATTGCCGTCACATACACGGACTATGTGAAGTATGTTCTAAAGATTCGCACCTGGTTTGTCGTCCTGTGCTCCGTATTTATCCTCGCCGGTGTTCTTCCAAGAGTTCAGCTCAAGAAGCTCGGCTTTTAATGCCCCTTCATCATCGCCTTGCTCATATAATTTGCAACCTCTGTTCAATATTTGTCTTCTTGCCACTTCCCAATGGTCCTTGTCTAAATGCATACATATGCCATGAATTCTCCACAATCCACAGACCAGCAATTGTGCTGAAAACAAAAAACCATGGAAATTTGAACCAGGATGTCTTTTGTGCGTCTCTATGTTCATGACTGGTGAATGTTTGAAAGTGAACCGTGTATGTATAAAGGTTACTCGTGCTGTTGTTGTGTCCATCGTCGAGCATCACGGTCAACATGTCAATGTCAGTGTGTCTCCGTCATTCACAATCATTCACAATCCCCTCTTCTCAGAATTAACTAGGATTCATACAAGTGACTTTCACTGGCAAATCATGATGCAAGTCTTCAAGTTGTATTACTGTATTGAGCCGACCACCCGGCGAGGAGGTTTTGGTGTGACAAGGTGGGGGCCCGGCGGAGGTGACGAGGCGGCACAGCTGATACGAGGACCGGAGGGAAGCGTTTGTCCTCAGAGATGACGCGAAGTACTCAAACTTGAAATGCCCTCAGATACGATAACTGCCAGTGACCGGCGTGACTCCCGACCACCTTCCCGATTTGGATCTTGGTTGTCGCAGGCGGCGGAAACCTTGATGACCTGTGACAAAATGGTCTGCCGGCGCGGCGAAGGGGTCGCTGTGACCGTGACACGCCGGGACGGTCAGTCGGCTCAGTGCAGTATTTCATTCATGCTACTACATACTGATAGCTCCTCCTCGTAACACCCTTCAGGCTCGCGACGTCCTTCAGCCTCTTCCCTCTACGATGTTGGTCCACAGCCACAATCGTGCTGTTGCATGGTGGCGTGGACGAGTGGCAAGGCGAATACCAGTGGCCGAGCCATCCGCCGGGGGAAACCCGTGGGCTGTATGGAACGGAAGCATCACTGTCCGGTGGAACCCAGCTCTAGGTATTTTCCGTGAGTACTGATCAGTGGTTAGTTATATTCATTTGCGACTGACCATATTACTAGGTAGTTCTCTTCCCGAGCCCTACGTCTAATGGAACTCAGGACTGCGATCATGATGTCCAGAGAAGATCAGCGAGACAGTTCGACAATGCACGTCCATTTGACTGCAGTCTAAATTTACAGGTTCTGGAATCTGCATCTCCCCTCGAGCAGCCTGAGAAAGGCTGCAGAAAGATGCCAGAACGCACTACACTTCCGCCCACGAGTGGCGCTGTGTTCGGATTGAGCGCTGAACAGCGGTGCACCATTCCAACGCGTAGCACAGCGTCTTGTCGTCTTCACTTTCGAAGTATCCTGAGGCAGTGTCTACATGGACGTATCAGTATCGCCCACCCACTTTATATCGCTTTCGTTACTTCCCTCTCCCTTTCTTCAACCTCATCCCGACTTTCCACTATACTCCCTTACTACAACCTCTCCCTGCAGGTTACTGTCACCACTTTAGGAAGATAAGCACAGGTATAAACTCCCCTGCCTCTGTCCGTCACCTTTTCTCAACGATTTCTCCGGCAAACAAATCACCTCTCCTGACACTAGTAGCGGGAAACCTGGACTTCACCGCCGCATAACGATGCACAACAGACTCGAACGTTCGCCTTCCATCTCAGCTCCGATGAAGGGATCTTTCAGGCATATCACGCACATGGAGCACAATGTCAAGAAAGGGTTCGTATCCACCAATGCAGATCCCACTTGGCGAAACCTGCTGGGGCACCTTTCCGATACTCGTAGCGAAGCCTCCCCGCTCAACTCAGACTCGAGGAGGCCCAGAAGCCTATCAGAGCCCGACTGTTCGTTCCACGCCAACGATGACTCGGACGAAGTAC
Organism: Cristinia sonorae; assembly: GCA_021029105.1. Lineage (NCBI taxonomy): Eukaryota > Fungi > Basidiomycota > Agaricomycetes > Agaricales > Stephanosporaceae > Cristinia > Cristinia sonorae. The sequence goes on along the minus strand of JAEVFJ010000004.1, from coordinate 743,994 downwards.
CCTCGTTTATGAGACCCGGGCCAGCAGTCCCCACACAATTCTGTCCTGTCGTAGGCGATCGTTCAATCCGACGTTACAGCCACGGCAGAGGTGCTGGTGGTAGCGATTTCCGCCGCTCTCCAGCTGATAAGACCTCGGACATCTGGTTATGGAGGAAGCTGAATCTCCCGGAAGGCGCGCAAGTGTCCCGATTTACATGTGAAGCTGTTGCAGCCCCGCTCTCTTCGCTTTCTACTCCTTCGACCCCACGAAAGCAGATTGGGAATGACTGCCCAGCTGCAGGTGATCGTTCCAATTCTCTGCACAGGGCACATTCAGAGCCGCGGCGCTCAGAGTGTACCATCCAACGGCGGGTGGTCCACCGGAAAGCAGTCCCACAGTTTGAGTTGGACGATGAGTCCGACGTTAATTCCGACGCAAGTTCAAGCTCTGTGAGACGGCGTACTGGTATGAAGCAGAAGACGCACAACAGTCCAAGGCCAGGTATGGATTGTGTTGCGGTTCTTGCCGATATCCAGCTTATACATGACATCTTCTCCCTAGTTGCAAGATACTTTGATGATTCCCCAATGGACGGCTTATTCGACTCGTCTTTCCTAGCTCAGATGGTAACGTCTGAGGAGAAAGGGAAGCGCGATGAAGAAGTTGCTCATTGGCGCAAGGAGATGCAACGAAAGTCCGATATTTACGGACAAATGGTTGTCGAACAGACGGACGAGTTGCCTCCGCTACCCACCCCGATACCATCGGTTTTAACTCAGGCTGCAAATTTGACTGCCAAGGAACAGATTCTGCACCTCATCAAGAGGGCGATGGACTCTAATGACTTTTCAAAGCTGTTACTCCTCAAGGATGACAATGCGCAATTTGCTGTTGATACTGTATGGGAGGTATGCAACTATAAGCTTCCTAATCACAGCAGGAATCATCCATGCTAACATGACCCCCATCGTCAGATGTTATTCAACTTTGCCTCCAATAAACCATCCAATCCGCATCGCGTCAAACGCTCACAACTACGCCGCCTCGCTCTGAAACTCGTGCTGCGATACGACCGCATACCGACTGCACTTTTCCTGAACAACGTCCAGTGTCACAGCCGGGAAGCCCCTTTTGCGGGCGGGTTCGCTGACGTGTATTGCGGGCAATTTGAGAACCAGAAAGTCGCACTCAAGTGTCTGCGGACCTTCAAGATGTTGTCAGACGCTGCGAAGATCAGGCTGAAGCGGGTGTGCTCGTTTTCAGGCCCTCAGAATCTGCCACAAATTGCTGATTTAACACCCGTGGGTGACAGGCATTCTACCGAGAATCACTGCTCTGGCAGGATCTGGCTCATCCTCACATACTCCCATTCCTCGGGGTATCTGAAGGTGTATTCCAGTACTCCCTTTGTATGGTGTTGCCTTGGATGGAGAATGGTAATATCCTCAACCACATGGATAACTTGAAGAAAAATGGCAAGCTGATGGACCGAAACCACGGCGCGGTGATTAATCAATGGGTATGTTAGCATTGGATATGTTTGAACGGGTTCATGGTGCTGACACGTCGTCCTACTGGCGCAGTGCTACGAGACGGCACTGGGTCTAGCCTATTTACATGAGGAAGGCATCGTTCATGGTGACTTGCGTGGCGTAAGTCATTCGGCTACGAGAGTCGCGTGCTTGAGCTGATTTCTTTGGGTTTCTATTCTTCCAGGCAAACATCCTGGTCGACGATCGGGGGAGGATTCGTCTCGCTGACTTCGGAATGTCCGTGATCGCAGAGTCGACCGGCAACAGCTCTGTGCGCGGCGGGGCACAGCGTTGGCTTTCACCGGAACTCATCGACCCGGAGCAGTTCAACATGACAAGCAGCTGTCCTGCGTATGCTAGTGATGTATATTCGTTTGCTCTCACTGCTATTGAGGTAAGTGTTGACCCCGACGATTCTGAAGTTTCATGCCTGAGGACGTGGTCATCTTAGCTATTCACCGGCAATCCCCCATTTGACACACTGAAGGAACACCAGATCCTTCTTCATGTGTTGAAAGAAAACCGACCACCAAGGCCTTCGACCTCTGTAGGTATCATGATGTCGGATTGTTTGTGGAAAGTGGTTACTTCGTGTTGGGTACATCATCCAGCCGATCGTCCACCGGCAGCCCACGTTGTGCAGGTGCTGAAGGGAACAACGCGTCAGCATTTGTCATGACATGGTGTGGTATTTATTCATGAGTATTGCTCTCATACCTTCATGTCTGTATGTACCTGTATCAGAGAAATGTAGTACAACACAGTAGTACATTGTCTACTTCTATACCTCCGCGACCAGTACCAACAACAATGTTCGATGATGAAGAAGATGGAAAAAAGAAACAGATGAAAAGGAACGACGAAGTGAATACGAAAGCAATAACCAGGGATCAAATGAGAGAACGAATGAAAGTGAAAACGACATAAAAACGGAACCTCACAAGGTTGACGGTTTCACAAACGGTACAACACAGAAAAAAAACGGAGAAAGTCGCCACCAATCCCTCAAGCAATATTGAACTGATACGGCTGATACGGCGGAGGCTGGCTCCCCGTAGACGTCGTCGTTCCCGGCGTCCGTGCGCCGTCTTTGCCTCGTGGAACGGGAATACCAACGCGGATGGGTTGTGGGACGGGGAGAGGCCGGACTCGGCGGTGTGGATCTGGTGCTGGTGGGTGTGGGTGTGATAGTTGTTGTGATGGTATGGGTGCTGGTGGGAGGGGATGGGGGTGAGGATGAGGATGAGTGGCGGCGGTGATTTCGGGGTCTGTTGGTCTCGGCACCTCTGCACGATTTTGGTTCGGAGTAAGGTTCAAGTGTGGCGGCGAAGAGACCATGACGGTGTCTGGATTTCTAGGCGTTGGCGCGCCGGACGACGCAGGGTACGACAGTAACGGCATGTTGTTCAACGACGTCGACAGCGCCGACGCTGTTCTCGTCTCTGAGAGGCACGACTCTGACCTCCGATGACTGAGGCTGAGTTGTCGGGAATGGCGGGTAGGTTGGAGGGAAGGGTCGATGGGGGAGTCGAGCACGGATTGGTAGCTCAAGGAGGGTTTGCGGGACACGCTCAGTCGGGATTTCCTTTCTCCCAGTATGGTCATCGAGGCGATGTGAGTGGGAGAAGCGTGTGCGGGCGGTAGGGATGGGAGGTGCGGCGAGGACGGGGCGTTGACGAACAACGACCCTGCAGAGGTGTCTTCGATCCCTATCGTCATCGTGTCCGTTTTGTCGTCTACTTCCCCTCCTCCTCCTCCTCCTCCTCCTCCTCCAGCATCGCCACTGGCGCGACGACGGTCAAGATCGAGCTTGTACTTGAGCGGTTGAGGCTTCGACATGAACTCTGCCGAACTGCTCGGACTACCTCCCTTCTCGGACCCTGATCCCGACGTAGACGCAGACCCCCTACGATGCCCCATCTTAGCTTTCGCCTTGGACTTCGTCTTTGCCTTTGCCATCTTTAGTCTCGGAAAGGCATTGATTATGGACGCCCTGACGCCTCTTCTGTCCGCATTCGCGTTGTCGGACAAGTACTCTGGTGATTTGTGACTCAGACCGTGAGTGTCCTGGTCACGGTAGGGGGAGTCCGGTGTCGTCGGCGACGCGGGGATGACGATAAGCCCAAACGGAGACGGGCGCAGGAGGGATTCGCGTTTCTTGATGTGGGAAATCCGGCGGCGACACCAGAAACAGGTCACGCAGATGAGGAGGAGAAGAACGCCTCCGCTGACCGAAGATGCGACGATGATGGCAATGTTCCTGTGCAACGTCAATGTTCAGATTCCCTCTTTGGAGGATTTCATGAGCACACTCACTTCTTTGACTTTGGGGGTGGTATTGGATCCACCGCAGCGAACACTACAGTGTAGTCAATCCCGAATGTCGTCGCTGCCGCTGTGTCACCCGACCACGCCGGGTCGTTTCGGATGAGCAACGAATGGTCGCGATCATCCAGCCCGTAGCTGAAGAACAGCAGCTGTGACGCGTTGCTCTTTGCAGGTATGCGCGTGTTGGATGTAAATGATGGCGCGGTCCATCCGTCGACAGTGATGCTATAGGGTGAGTTTGATGGGCCAGTGGGTCCCCATACTTCAATACCAACGCCTGCAGTGAGGGGAGCCCATAAGTAGGTGGGCTATCACAGATAATACCGGCACAACATACCCTGTATAAACTGTCAGTTAAAAGACGGAAACCTGGTCCATCAGAACTCACCGAGAAATTCATCCACATCCGACCCTCAGAGGCAAACGTCGTGCTATCAACATCAACAAATGGTCAAACGTGTGATCATTATTGGTAAGTGAATATATTGTGCTTACTGTGTCGTAGCATCCGTCTGCCAGCCCCCTGCCCACTTGCACCTCGAATCCGTGTCGTCAATCGTGGTCTTGGCTCCCTGCGCGCTCTGGAACACAATCTGAACTCTTGCAAGTCAGCGAACTTTCTTCATGGTGCCTATGCGGTGCGTACCGAAGTGATATCTAGCACACTGTTGTTGCCAGTGTTGACCAGTTCGATCTGGTGAGGCCCCGGGAGAATCGGGGCGTTGAACAAGACCGCCTCATAGTCCTCCGTGTCATACGGCTTGAAGCCCGGAAACTCTGTGATCGCGCCGTCCAGAACAACTTGATATGCACCGAGACGTTCTCTGTAAGCGCCAAAAACCCTGTGTGTTCTTCAGCCACCTGCCGTAAAAGGATTCGAAGAAAGCAGCTGTCACTTACCACACCTCTGTCAAAAGATAGGCTTGATCAGCATTGGATAGGGCGGAAGAACGGTTTGCTGCTCTTACCTCCCGCACCAGTCCATTGAAAAGAGACTCCTGCATGCCCGTTGGTACTGTTTGTCGCGTGGTAACTCTGCGAAGGGTAACTATACTGAAGGCTACTGTCAATACGCGTCGTCACGAGAACACTTCGGACACGTACTAGCTCTGGATCCGAAGAGGTGCCCTCGAACCACAGTATCCCCGGGATATAGGATACCATCGGGCTCAGATGCGACACGGTCGTGTTCTGCAACATGGTAGACATGAGGACGACCGACGGGCAAGGCTATGACGACAATGAGGCGGGGGTCGAGAGGGACGGTGTCGGCATGTGAGGGGGACAGCGACAGCAGACGGCTTCAGCGATGATGGTCTACGCTGTCTGGGACGTTGCCAAAGCCAACCTCGCAACTGTGGGTCGGCTAACTGGCCAGATTGAGGCTTCGGTTGTGGTGGAGTGGTCGGGTACCTGAAGTCACGATGGCTGACGGGAAAGACTCGGAAGGAGGAGGTGGCAAGCAGGAAATGGGGTTCAATGAAGGGGCGAAGAAGAGGTGAAGCTGAAAAGTGAGAAGAGAGGTATCCATAAGACGGGTGAGTGAAGTTGACAGGAGGATGATGATGTGAGAGAAATTCCATCTTCATGTGCAAAGAGTGGGATGCTCCCTGGATGGGACGTGGCAATGCGATTGGACGAGTGGCAGCCATCGACGGACCCTCTCTCTCTCAGATTCAGAGTCTTCAGACAGGGCGGTGACCTGGGATCTGTCGATCATCCGTAGCAGACGCCACCGCGTCTCGTAGCCGCGTGGGAGGCACAACGCCTGCGCCGCGGTATCTTTCAATGAAAGGACCTGTTCATTCCTGTTCTCAATCTCCAGTGGTCGATCTGCAAGCTGCGGCAGGGGGAGCAAAGGTGCACCAGAGACAGCAAGAGGAAAAGACACAGAGCATTTGAAACCCTCAGTCCGACAGTATGATAGATGGTCAATCACGATTGCCAAACCTGTCTCTACTCAATCACATCCTCCCCCCGCAAGTTACAGCCCTCCCCTCCGCTCACCATACATGTAGCCGGCCAATTCTTCCGCAGTGGATTCTCGGTTCTAACTTCTCCAACACGGGATCCACGATGCTCAAGAGTGAGCCATCAGAGCCTTGAGCCACTGCCTTCAAGAGGGCAAACAGAAATAAACTGGTGGCAGTACGTCATGACATGGTCCGGCAAACTCGTCCCGCGTCACTTCACGTTTCTCTGCACATGGAGACGTCGACGGAGACAGTCCGACTCGATAAATGATACGGCCAACTCGTCGGTCGTAGGAAACGAACAACGACTGGTACTCGGGCCACACACCATTGTTATATGGTACACTGAGTATCTATAATTGCGTTCTTCCTGAGGGATATCATGGTATGAGCGTCGTACTACTCCGGGTCCGATGGGTCACACACCGCACAGCAGATCAGCTTCTACGCCTTCAAACCAGCGACAACCACACCAGCCACCCACGCGTCCAGTTCGCGAGCAATGTCTTCTCCGTTCGAGATGATGAACCAGTGATCGCCATCAAACTCCTTGATCGTGATCTTGTGCTGCTTGAAAGGCTCCGACGCAAAGACGACTCTCCCCAGGGTGGGCGTGCAGATCACGTCGCTCTGGCCTACGCCGAAGAACACAGGTGTGGTCACAGGAGGGAGTCTGCGCTCAAGAGGGAGAGCTACCGAAACACACACGCGCGCGCGAGGCGAACGAAACAGTGATCAGCTTGACGGAGGGCAGTGAGAAACCACTGGGACTTCACTCACTAGCGTCATCTGGTCTGTTGAGACCACGAACTTCACACTTGTAATAGCACAGAGGGCCACCCAATCCATCCCTCCTGAACCTCTCCGTGATTTCCTTGATCTCCTGTTCCGAGATGAATGAAGCCGTCCCGGCGGGAGGGATGTAATCCTCCAACAGCGCCTGCCTCACCACCCCTGGAGGACAGACTTTGTCCTTCCACACGGTCGGCTGATCTTTAGGGTATATGATGGAGACGAAAGACTCAATCTATCGTTTTTTCCCGGTCGGTACGCAGGGTCACAGTCCAATAGAAGGCAAATCAGCACCCGGGATCATAGAAGGGAAGACAAGAGAGAGCAGGGCAAACAGACGTACGTGTTGAGCGATCACGTCGGCCGCGTCGTCTTCGTTGAAGAAGCCCCAGTATCCATAGGGATTGTATCCCAACACGGAGGTCATCAACGCGACCGTCTTCGCTAGGTCTGCCTCTGGGTCGGGCGCGACGAACGGCACGGCGAGGTGAGCGAACGCCACAAACCGCTCCGGGAAGTGGCAGGCCAGGCGGGAAACGGTGATTGAACCCCTGCGCGACCATTCAGCATCCAATCCGATATCTCAAGGGGAGAGGGGGGGATTTGAGAAGGGAACTGACCAATCGTGCCCGACAGCGATAGCCCCGTTCACACCCTCCTTATCCAACAAATCCACCAGATCTTGGTTCAACAACTTCAAGCGATATTGCGCAGGGTCAACAGGCTTGTCCGTCCCTCCATATCCGAACATGTCGGGAATGACGATGCCATACCCAAGTTTCTCCAACGGGCGGGAGACGTTGACCCAGTCGGTGGCGTAGGACGGAAAGCCGTGGACGAAGAGCAGTGTCAATTTGGCGGGGCTCGAGGGCGGGGAGAAGTAGTAGCGGTAATTGACACCGCGAGAAGTGGTGTGGTCTTTCCATTTCGTAGAGTCTAGGCCAGTCATTTCTGCTTTGCTTTGCCTGTCGAACTTGAAGTTTTAATCACAGTTGGGAGAATAGGTACTAGGTGGGAAAACATACCGTGTGTATGTGCACGAAGAGGAGTTCGGTGTGAGAGGATTTTGGAGAAGGCAATCCTATCAGGCTCTAAGGGCACCAACGACCCTTTTATACCCTTCATGAGAGCTTTGGGCCCCCCATATCCCCCAATCCTGCTCCATTCAACGCCAACCCCTCCGCTCAATATTGCTTAGGGACCTGGCCCTTCCGTTCGCATGGCATGTCATCCCCGGAAGGTGTGTTACTGATGGGAAGCGATAAGATGCCGAAAACCTTGAAGGTCTGGTGATATGGGTCCTGCGAATGATGTTCAGAATGGGAAAGAAGAATCAAGGGATGAAGGTGGGTGCCCTATGGAATCCACCGGACGCGCGCGAGCTCGGGATCCTTTCGGTTTTCAAAGGTCGATGCAGATTTTGCTCTAATACAGAACGACTGTCTTCTGTATCGAGGTCAGCCACGGAGACTACAGATTTCGGACCTTGATTCCTGGGTGAAAAGCGTGACGGTCTCCGAGTCGGTGAACTTGCTCGAGGAAAAACCGTCGATACTGCACTCGAAACTGAATGACCCGAACCTGAACATGTAACGGTAACGGTATGAGCACAGATGACACCCCAGTAAGCGGACCCACAAACCTTTCCGCTCCAAACCGCCAACCAACCCTACTGTCTCAAACTTGAACTTCCTTCATCCACTTCTATTCCGTTCAAGACAACTCCGAGCCCGGCCTTAGTGACTTTACAGCATCCCTAGACTCTTGAGTATACCAAAAGTCAGTATCAGATTGACCTTCCGTTACAGTGAAACCATTCCTAAAACCGAAACCTACACCAGAAACTGAGCCTCCGCTACCGAGATCCCCACTTACATTCCCTCACCACGAGCAGAACCCACCACCCGAGCCACCCACGCAACCAACTCCCGTGCAACCTCCTCAGCGTTCTCGATATTGAACCAATGGTCTCCGTTGAACTCCTTGATGGTGACATTGTGGTACTTGAACGGTTCTGACCCAAAGATAAGCCTACCGAGCTTGGGGGGACAGATTACATCCCCTTGTCCTGCTGCGAAGAATAGAGGGGTAGTCACTGGGGGCAGGAGACGATCTGGAGGGATAGCTAGCACCGTGCTTCAGTCCGCAGGCTGACGAACTGAGGAGAATTTGGGACACTCACTGGCGATGTCTGATCGGTTCATTCCGCGCATCTCATACTTGTAATAACACAGAGGACCAGCCAAGGTGTCTCTTCGGAAGGTATCCGTGATGATGTTGATGTCCTCTGCGGACATGTACGGTGCGATGCCAGCAGGAGGAACGAAGTTATCTAGGAGCGCTTGCTTCAGAGCTCCTGGGGGACAAACGTGTCGCCTGAAGACCTGTCCTTGATCTTTCGTGTATGTGATTGCGATATACGTCTCCAACTATCATATCCCCGCAAATGAAATTAGGCTTTTCGCTAGGATACGAGACTAGGAAAGGGCATACGTGTTTGGCGAAGACGTCAGCTGCATTGTCCTCATTGAAGAACTCCCAGTATCCGTAAGGATTGTACCCCAAGATGGAGGTCATCATCGCTACGAGTTTCTCAAAGTCGAGGTCGGGGTCGGGAATAATATAGGGAATTGCTAGGTATGCAAACGCAAGGAAACGTTCTGGGAAATAACTCGCCATTCGGGATACGACGGCCGAGCCCCTAGAAAGCGTCGGTTTCGTCAAAACGGAGACATCAAACTGAGGGACGAGACGTACCAATCATGACCTACAGCAACGACTTGCTCGAGTCCCACCACATCAAGAATATCAATGAGATCCTGACACAACAACTTCACCCTATACTGAGCAGGATCGGCAGGCTTATCCGAACCACCGTATCCAAACATATCAGGGACGACAATACCATATCCTGAGGCTTGAAGAGGAAAAGCGAGATCACGCCAATCTCTACCAAGGGACGGAAACCCGTGAACTAAGAGTATGGTAGGTTTGCTGGGGTGTGCGAGTGAGTGGTAGTAGTGGTACTTTGCACCGCGTGAGGTTACGAGGTCTTGCCATTTGGATGCGTCCAGATCTATCATGATTGTCGTTTCTGGGGATGGTCTATCAGACTTAACAGCGACAAGATAGGGCGAATAGGCAGCGGTAACTCACCTGAAGCAGAGACGAGGTAATCGTTGGGAGATGTCGACGCGGATTCGTTCGTCACAGCACCTCCGTTTGAGAGCGAATTTGGAGATACACGCGTATCTGATACGAAGCAAAAGAGTCTCACATCGAAGACTGTTCAAGATTTCTGCACGGATATAAAGGTGAGAACGAGAACCTTGTGAGGATGTTCAGCGGAGATGAACGCACACGGTATCTTTGGATGATCCACCACGCGGAATACCTGTTGAATAAAAGGACTCATGATGTTCACACTCATACATTATTCGTCCGATATTAGAGACGAGGTGGGATAGGGTGGAAATGCATGTGCGATGTTCAAGTTGGGATTGTGGACCCACACACGTCACCGGCAAAACCGCCTCCCGCCCTCTCGACCCGCCCGCGGGCCCCCGAAAAAAAAACTCAAACGCCTGCCCTAAACATCCCTCCCTATATAAACCCCTCCCCACCCATAGTTGTTTCCTTAGAACATACTCAGCTAGGATCTATTTTATAGTTTCTAACTCGAGTCTCGCATGTTTACACATGCCACATCCTTCATATCCAGTCGATGACAACCGCACTCGCCCGTTCGACAGAGAACATGGCCCTGCTTTCGGCGGGGTCTCGAGGACGTTTGGTTTTCACCTGGCCAGACCCGCTTGCGGTGTCTGGTTGGCGATAACCAGCGGGCAGAGTGTTCGTCTGATGGATACCCTCTATTTTATTTACTTTTGTTCTACGTACTGTATGGGATGGAATGGAATCGATTTGCGCACTCATTCCTTGCTTGAAATTACTGGTGTCGGCATAAGACCTTCTTCTGAGATTCCCCGCTTGGGATTTGCATTGTAACCTACTGTTGTAGTGATGTTACGGAGCTGCTGTTCCTGAGGGGTGGAAGGAGTGACAACGAGTTCAACGTTCAAAGGCTTCACCTTCGAGATTAACAATTGGTGAACAGTAGACACTCGAGACGAGAGGGTCGCAGTGAACCTTTGCCAGAATTAGAGAAATAAATATCCGTAATAAACATTAAGTAGTATATACATATGTACTTTCAGTGTGCTTCCCAATCTAAAAAACGACCCCAAAGGCAAGTAAAAAGCAAGATGAATGAACAAAATGGATTGAGGTTGTGTTCCATGCGTCCATCTGTTCGTCAAGGCCGGTTGAACCCAACATATGTGAACGTCGAGGCACCTATCGTCTCTCCCACACTCGTCCCGATCCTCCACCCCGCCCCTGACAAAAACACTACCTTCCTCAGCGTCTTACACTGCTTGCTCCACGCGATGAGATGCGAGCGTTCGTGCGCGCGTGGGAGGGGCACATCCAGTGATATGCGGTTTGGCGACGACCCGAGGAGTTTGGAGCCTGGTGAGGGAGGGGGCGTGAAGACGAAGACTTTACTATTGGCGAAAAGCGTTGAGGGGGAGGGTGGTGGTGTGCTGAGAGCTGCTGTCGGGAGGGGAAGCGAGGGTGGTGGTGAGCGAGGTGGTGGTGGGGGCATTCGACGAGTGAGACGGAGGCTGCGGAGAGCAGTGAAACGAGGAAGGACAGTATGGATTTGCTTGTAGAGTAGCTGCACGAAAAGAACAAAGCCAATGCGTGAGTCGTCTGCATGAGTATCGTGGCACCGCATATTGCGACATACCTCGTCTTCTAGAATCCACTCAATCTCCAAACTTTGGAGAGTTTGGCCAAGTTCGGCGCCAGCGGACATGAGTACCCGCTCAAGTGACCTGGCGTCGACCTTCTTTTGACCAGAAGCAATAACAGACAACGACGTGATGGGAGTCTTTGACTGCTGCACGGATGCCATGAGAGCAGACGGGCGTAGCCCATCGTAAAGGGTGGTGTGGATAGTGAGGGAAAGGGAACGTATAGGTCGTGCCGGAACGATGATTGACGCTAACGAAGTTGGACCGTGGAAGTGTGACAAAGATTGTAGGCCATAAGACGGTATGATGTCTGTGGGGGGATCTCGTAAACCTGGATTATCCAAAGGCTTGCCATCGGAGACCTGGGAAAGGTTGTCCTGTACGAGATTTGGGAAGGAGATGGAAATGACATGAGGTTGGTGGGACAACCAGGAGAACGTCTCGCGGCACTCGTTTAAAGGCATGTCCTCGCAGAGTAGAGTGAACCGTTTTAGCTGGAAGGTGGTGTGTTGAAGTAGATGGGGAGTAAAGCGAGGGAGAGTGAGGGATTCCAGGTTTACCATCTTGGTGAGCGCGATCGCGAACGTGACCATTGCGGTGGGCGTGAACGTGTTGGTCGACGCGACGTCCGGTGCAATAGAAACCGAGAGACTGCGCACAATGTTCGCTATCTCTTGTCGAGATGCAAGCCAAGCCATGCACATCTCGACGCGTTTCGGGTCCTTGATATCCTGGATGTGGAGATGTGCATATAGCGCCTGTCGCGCCGGCCATACAAACGTCCGACAAACCAGAGAGATGGCAACGAGGTCGCGTCTGCTTGTGTAGGCAAACAAGGACTTGAGCAATTCGGGCGGCATGCTGGGGAAATCGAGAGGCTGAGGTAATGATTTCTTCTGTGTAGTGGTCGTGAACGTAGAATCTGAGTGCACCGAGCTCGTGTCTTCCACCACAACTGGCACCTGCTCCCATTTGAACAGAGGTAGTGACAAGTCAGGTGCACTGGCACTGAGCTGTCGCCTCAGAGGACGTCTCGTCGCGTTTGAGATGTCAAGTACGTTCCCCTCATCCGGCAGCATAACACTCGCTCTCCGTCCCAGACCGCTTGGGCGTCGAATTTCCAATGCTTCAGGCTCCTCCGGTGTAGGTGACCGGCTGTAGTCACGCGAGTACAGGGAGGATGTCGCCGACATGGTATACCCTACACCCCCAGACTTGGAGGGCTTCGGGGATGACGACGAGGCGTTTCGACGTTTCGACGTACCAAGGAGGGTGAAGCTGGACAAACGTTTCCTGATGCTTCCACCATTCGGCCCTCCTTTTTCCTCGTGTTCGCGTGGCGGTGTGCTGAGGCCTAAGGATTTGTCGAGGTGTGTAGAACTGCTCAACGTCTTGGACTTGTTCCGGGAAAGAAAGGACATGGCGATGGATGGTGAGGGGGGAAGTGAAAAGGAAAGAGTGTGGGTAGACCAGTACTAGAGCGGCCGTTATAGAAAAAGCAAGGAGCAGACGAAGGTGGGAGTTGAGAACATGGAGAACGTGTCAGAGAAAATGAGAAGGATATGAGTGCGGAACATCCCTCTTTCGTTGCCCATATCGCTTAGGTCTTCCTCAGATCTCTCTGCAAGTGTGCGAGATCCCGCTAGCGCTTCCGACGTCCGTACGTACATACTTATCTCGGATGTTTTTCCTAGATTTGACAGTCTATGTCCGCGTCTCGTTGCCAAGGACGACTGGACATCAGGTGAGAGTCGTCGAAGCAAGCAGACTGTCGACTGCAAGTCGACTGTGCGCTGCTCGAAAGGAAATTATGGCTGCAAGAGAGAACGATGGTTGACAACGATGTTGATCGCTGAGAACATTGCCGAGCGGAACGCGCGGAGAAACACGGCCTGGACATGGCGACGACATCCTCCCTCCGTACTCAGCGCGAGCATGCACTACTTTCAATGTTCGTAGAAATGATAATTACCTGCACTGACACCGTGTCTAAAAGATCAACGCAGAGCCTTTCGAGCCGCACTGACCTTGTCGTTGGTCCACACCCCGATCTAATTCACCGCCATGAATAACACGGTTGGTCTCGAACCACTGCATTAAAATTGACGTCACCGCCCAGTTCAAGGCACTTCAGCATCTCCAATAATAATACAGTAAAGCACAGATTCGTTGCAAATCTTGAAAGCTTGTTGGCAGCTGCTGGAGTCCGCGAAATTGCATCACGTGAGTATTAGATGATCTGTAATCAGATAATTACTCATCACTGATCGAACGATTTTCCAGGACCTCGTTCAACTCTGCGCAAAACGACGGCCGACGACCACCAACCAGTCACCGAATGATCATGCAGCCCCTCGATGACCGAGGACTTCCCCCAAAGAAACCCATGGAAAATAGGATGTGCAGAAGAAATGGGAGGCCGAGTCGGCTTTACTCGGTTGTCGCAAAGCCAAACAAGACCAAAGAACGCGAGAAAAATGAATAAATGAGAGCCTCAAAGGCCCGCCCAAGCGTCCGTCTCCTCGCCTCATTCCGTCATCCTCCACCCCCCTTCCTCTCATCATAATCATAATGGTTGCCCGTGTTCAGAAGCCCGCCCCCGCCTTCACCGCTGAGGCTGTCGTCGACGGTCTCTTCCAGGAGGTCTCTTTGTCCCAGTACCTCGGCAAATGGTGAGTTGAAGGATCTGGACGCGTCATAGCCATCGTCAGCTCATGAGTTTGAATTACGAAGGGTTGTTCTTTTCTTCTACCCTATGTGAGTTGCAAATGCTCAGTAGTATCGTCGACCCATCCTGATTTCGAGCCACCTCACAGGGACTTCACCTTTGTTTGCCCTACTGAGATCCTTGCCTTCAATGATGCTCTCGCGAAGTTCGAAGAGATCAACACTGTCGTCCTCGGTAAGTACCCAACACATTTCTACCGTGACATAGAGACCCATCTCTTTTTCCCCAGCCGCGTCTACCGATTCCAAGTACTCCCACTTCGCCTGGGCCACTCAAGCCCGCAACCAGGGCGGTCTCGGTCCCGACCTCAAGCTCCCACTGATTGCAGACCCCAACCACCAAATCTCCAAGGCATACGACGTTCTTATCGATGATGAGGGCATTGCTCTCCGTGGTCTTTTCATCATCGACCCTCAGGGTGTCCTCCGTCAGATCACCGTCAACGATCTTCCAGTCGGCCGCTCCGTAGACGAGACCATCCGTCTCATCAAGGCATTCCAGTTTGTCGTAAGTTTTTTTCCCCTCCCTCTCACCTGACATTCAGTGTCGCTGACTGGAACACTTGGTTGAACAGGAGAAGCACGGCGAGGTTTGCCCGGCTAACTGGCAGGAGGGGTCCAAGACCATGAAGGCCGATCCCAAGGGTTCTCTTGATTACTTCTCGACTGTCAACGGCCCCAATAACAGCATGGACGGTGCGAGGAAGCGCGCTCGCGTCGATTGATTCATCGAGCTAATATGACCTATCTTCCTCCTCCCCTACCCCTCATCATCCTCATCGGTGTTCCGCCGCACTTCGTTCTCTCCCACAACTCTTTCTCTCGGTTCCCTCTTTTTTGTCTCCAGTTGCACAGTGATCGTCTCGTCCTCGTCGTCTCATGGACCCTCCTCTTCGCGCGAACGGAAAACGGAATGAAGAATTAGATGATGATGTAGAAGTGCCTTATCAACTGTTGGCTGTGTTAGACATTTGGAACCCCCACTCACGAGATTTAGAGCTATAGAGTTTTGTTTTAGAAGTGTCCCCGATTAGATAGAGGGTGTGGAAGATGGGTTGTTCTTTCGCTAGATGTAGCCTTTCTCCCCGTTTGTCACGCTACTCTTCAGAGGAGTGACTTCTTTACTATATCTTTCTTGCTGTATAGTATGCATGCATTACTTTATACCTTCACCACAAATATTATCACTGTCGCGTTCTCGCCGTCGTCTTTGCGTCATCGCTCCGAAACCTTTGGTTCCTTACAGGTAATGCTTCAATTGCCGTGTAGTATGATCATGATTAGCTGCGTCATGAGTACTTGGATACTTTACCACATAGGCACAATATTACAACAATTCGCAAGTGGTACAGTACAGAGTCATGTACAATAGATATAAACGCCTACACTTACAAATTCTTACACGATACTCCCATCCTTCGCATCTATCACTCCGTCCAACCCATCCAACTCCCTCACATCAACCACTTGAAACTCCACACGCTCAAGTTTATCCGTACTCACAGTACTCACTGTCGTTCCGGGGAGGAGCTCCATCGGTTGAACATCCTCACTCATACTACCACTCTTGAAGCGAAGATGGAGGGCTGGTGGAATAGTGCTGAAGGGGCGAATTGACTGGGAGCCTGTGTTTCCGGTTGAACGGCTCGTGTGAGCTTCGATGGTACGGCCTTGGTCGAGACGGATGATCATTAGGTTGAATGCCATGCCCTGCGCGGATGACGAAGCTCGTCAGATAGAAGTGATTAAAGTATCCGGAGATGATGAACTCACAATAACTTGTACCACCTGCAAATGAATCAAATACACTCCGTCAGTTATTCTTGTTCTAGCGCTGTTGGAATGGAACTTACACAATCCGAGACACCATACTGCGCGTTGTTCCCTGCCAGGTAAACGACGAAGAATACGAAGACGGCAACACTGTACATCGCCCCAGACTCAATCACAATTCGCATGGCACGTCTGAGAGCTCCACCATTGCGCCCTTGTCCGGCGGAGGAAACGAAGTGATGTGCGGTCTGGCGTTGGATTGTGTAGATTTTGTAGACGATCATAGCTTCCGGAATCGCGGGCGAAGTTACAATGTCAGTCATGAAATAAAACATGCCATATAAAAGCGATGGTCGCTTACATGTTGCAACGAAGTTGAGGGTGAGTGTAAGCGTGAGGACGGACGTGATGAATGGCGAGAGTTCGGAGGCGTTGAGGAATGCATTGGAGTGGAGCGTGAACTCGATGTAGCAGGTGAATGCCTCACAGACTACAGCAGAAATCAATGATCTCCAGCATCCAACCGATAGTTGACTTGACCTACTCATGCAAGCAATCCACAGAATGGATAAAGCCACTGCAATCAGCCATCTCCGCCCGTACACGACATAGCAGCGATATATCTTCGGTTCCAACCACATTAGACCAACATATGATTTGAATTAGATACTCGAGACTCACCAGCATAGCATCAGCAATACTCGTCTGTGCCACATAGGTCACTGTCTTCATCACATTCACCCAATACGAGATGTCGGCAAACTCCTCCTTTGCCCCGCCAGGACCTTTGTACCACACGAAAGCGTCCAGGACATGTCGCAATAATAGCGCTTCGTCCAGAGTCGCGATGATGAAGAGCAGGAGGGCGACAAGGAAGAAAGGACTGAGGAAGCGGTGTTTCCTCCTTCCACCCGGACGGGTGTGCTTGGAGAAGAGAAGGACGTTGACACATAGTCCGAATGTGACGAGGTATATACCTGATGTATATTATCAGTGACATGGATCAGATCTGGGAGATTAGATTGGCACGACATTGATACATACCGTAGAAGACACTTTCCAAGAACAGTGCTACGATCTGAGCGACGTCGATAGGGAAGTTGTCTGCCATAGTGGACGGACGTCGACGGGTGCCAGTACCAGTGTCGTCAACGGCACAAACGGTTCATGGGGATGGGAACAGTCACAAGCAGGGGAGGTGGGAGGTCTTATACTCCCTTTCTTGATCGTTAACCCAATAGCATTGTGGAAGGTGCCTGTGGTGCGCAGAACTGGCCTCCGTGCAGGTTCAGATCAGCGATCTGCAGGAGGTGCGCCTGAAAGTGAGTGATCTCATCTGTCATAGTGGGGGGAAACGTTCAAGGTTTCTCCTCGTCAGGGATCTTGGATGTGCCGTGGCGTGCTTGAAGGTTTGAAGGGCGCAGTTGGTTCACCAGTATCGTGACTACCGTCGCCTACTCCATGATAAATGTTTTGTAGTAGAGGCCGTGAAGCACGGGGATGAAAAGTCATCGGATGACCATGGAGTCGATCAACCCCGAGCTTCTTGTGGGAGTGAGTCGCAGGAGCGGTTCACAGGAGCCAGGGGCCATTTTTGTAGAGGTAGGAACTCCAGCAATACCGTGTGCTTTTCCAACATGGCCGGCTTCCGGTCGAATACTTGGGGGATGCTTGGAGGACCAGTTATTAATGTGTTGTTTGCTGAACTCTGCGAGGAAACTCACTTATCACCCTGGTCTTCTGACCACGCGCACCGTCTCTTGACAGCACAGAGCCCGATCACGCATAAGTTGAAGCCGACCATTGTGGCACTAATATGTATGGCCATCATGAACTCGGAGCGTAATCAGGGCGACTCTTAAGAGCGACGACTTGATCGGAAAATGTCTGCAGCGCTGAGATCGAATTCAGATTCTGTTTTCCAGCGACAGTGCTGAAAGCAATTAGCAATCAGCGAGGAGACGAACAAATGCGCCACAGCACACCCAAAAAATCGGGACCACACGAGTCCCGGCAACGGAGCTTCGGCGACAGCTCCTATCAATGGATGAAACAGACCTTGTCCCGACAGACTATAAGTTATTGTATGAAATATAATGATTCTCGGCCTCCAAACCTACAGCTAAAGCAGGAAACATTCAGAACAGCGTATCATACAAACATTGAACAACACCTTGTTGCAATAAGTTACGCAAATCGTCGTTCGCGCGCATCTCACTGCGCGTCGATAGCAAACTCATTATCCCGCTTCGAAGTATCGCGTTTGTGACTCAAGACGGTGCCAGAGGCGATCTGTTGTGATGCGCCAGGTAGGAACTCGAGTGCATGAACCTCGTTCGGGCTCTTGGGATGAATGGGTATTGACGAGGCAAAGG
Source organism: Cristinia sonorae (assembly GCA_021029105.1). Taxonomy (NCBI): domain Eukaryota; kingdom Fungi; phylum Basidiomycota; class Agaricomycetes; order Agaricales; family Stephanosporaceae; genus Cristinia; species Cristinia sonorae. Next base: position 725,695 of record JAEVFJ010000004.1, on the reverse strand, counting down.
GGCGTCGTGAGATGTAAGAACCATCGCCCATACGGCTGGTATGAGCTTCGATGGTACGCCCTTGGTCGAGACGAATGATCATGAGATTGAAGGCCATGCCCTACGAAACACTGTGAGACATTGGAGGGTTTCCGATGAAGAGAAAAGGACTGACGATGACTTGAACAACCTGCGAACGAGAGTACAGGGTGAATACTACGCAGGCTCCATGAAAGTAGCGAAGCTAAACTCACACAGTCGGACACACCATACTGTGCGTTGTTCCCCGCCAAATACACGACAAAAAACACAAAGACGGCGACGCTGTACATGGCGCCAGACTCGATCACGATACGCATGGCACGCCGTAGCCCACCGCCGCTGCGTCCCTCCCCGCGGGAAGAGACGAAGTAATGTGCACTTTGACCTAGGATCGTGTAGATCTTGTATACAATCATCGCTTCAACACGAGAATCTAGTCAACAATCGGCGGGTGGCAAGATGGGTAGCAAAATGTACTCACAAGTTGCGAGGAGGTTGAGAGCAAGAGTCAAGGAGAGGAGGGCAGTGATGAATGGTGAGAGCTTGGATGAGTTCAGGAAGGTATCGGAGTGAAGGGTGAACTCGATATAGCAGGTGAACGCTTCACAAACTGTAAGGAGGGTAAGATATGGTTCACAGGCCTAGCTCCTTAACTCACCCATACAGGCTAGCCAAAGAACGGATAGACCAACTGCGATCATCCGATTTCGACCATAGACAATGTAGCAACGATATATCTATCTCTTGATGATCAACACATGTTGACAAACTAGTTTCAAATAGACTCACCAACATGGCATCCGCGATACTTGTCTGGGCGACATAGCATACGGTCTTCATAACATTCACCCAATATGAGATGTCCGCAAACTCTGCCTTCGCACCACCAGCACCCTTGTACCAGATGAAGGCGTCCAAGACATGTCGGAGCAACAAAGCTTCATCCAGAGTCGCGATGATGAACAGCAAAAGGGCAACAATGAAGAAGGGACTGAGAAGGCGGTACTTCCGGTCACCGCCTGGGCGAGTGTGTTCAGAGAAGAGAAGGACGTTGACGCAAAGGCCGAAGGTGACGAGGTAGATACCTGTCAGAGCGCGCAGATCTCTATATATCAGAGCTCAGGTTGGCTAACATGAACGGCCCCACGCACCATAGAAAACGCTCTCCAGGAACAAGGCGACGATCTGAGCAACGTCGATAGGAAAGTCGTCAGCCATAACTGACATAGGGGCCGAGACAATTGGATGGATGGAGAGTCGCTTGCGTGGACGCTCTTATACCGCTGAGTGTTTTTAGAGAGGATGATGTTTTTAGAGAGGATGAAGGGTTGCACGCGCCTGTGAAAATGGCTCCTGATCATAGACCACCGGATTACGAGTCAGGAAGTGATCTCATACTTCGCGAGAGGGATCAGGACTAAATATAGGCTGTGGGCTCACTGATACTTCGCTGTCGTGACGGGTTCCATTATTCTAATCGTGGGCGTATTCGTATTGCTCTTCAAGGTGTTATCATCAGACTTGGATAAACGTAGGGAACGGTGGAGTCAACGCACTCGAGCACCAAAAGACTGGGAACAGGAGCAAATACCAGTGGCGTAGCCAATCCCAGTACAGTTGTATTCTGCAGCCGTTATTGTGTTCAGCTATAGGGATGCAATGTCACAACCCGAACTCACCGATATCGCGAGTATCGAGACAAATGATTGGATGCACTTCTGCTTCGCTGTCATCGTGCAACCTAGCTACTGACCAGGAGCGGTGTGCTAAGAAGCACTATCAAGGGAAACACTAATCAAATCAGAAGTCGTGTATATATCAAGAACCGGTTTTAAGCATGTGAATGCAACGCGGTGGAAGAACTGAGGACGCTTTAGTATCACGTTTAGATATGCAGTTGGGCAGGTAGGACGCACCAGAGTATTTTCAATCCGATGTAGTCGCCTCTAGCACGATAGAAAACCCTTCGAAAGACTTTGCGAGGCGCGACTCGGATGTTCCGAGAGTACAAAAGTTACGCATGCATGCTACATTTTCATCGAGACGGTAGATTTGATGATGGCCGGAGAAGATAGGATACATCAAGAGCAGAGGCAATATAATCTTATGTGATGCATGGCATTGCCGTTTAGCTTAATGTTCCAACTCGAATGGAGAACAAACTGACTATTATTCCCGGGAGTACGGCTACATCATGGGCGACTGTTTTCTTTTTCGCATTTCCACTCTGGCCTACTCGTGTCATGCGATTTCATGTTCGGCCAATAGCTACGTGAAGGCAGCTTTAGTGAGATATGTACTGGGGTAAGGAAGAAGTTTACGCACCATATTCGGTATCCCATTCGAAACTGGATAGACATGGTTGCAATTAGGACACACCATTGCTCCCTCCTCAACGTGCACCTAAGCGTCGCGCAAACCCATATTAATACGCTACGCCGTTGAAACATGGAACACCTAGCTCACCTCCAACAATGCATGATGTAGATTCTTCAGGAATTCATCGTCCACCATCTCTGGCATTTCCGATGGCAACGTCGTATCCCCCAACTGGCAATCGAAGATAAGAAGAGCTAAAAGTAATTATCAACGGAACTGAGCTCACCTGCCTCGCAGCATCCACCAAGGCCTTCCACTCTATCCGGGGCATGAACCCCTTGAGAAACTCAGGGTTAAATTCGGCCTCACGAAGCTCGATCGAGACGTCTTTGAACTGGAGTGGAAAGTTGTTCGTCGTGCAGCCCTTTGCATGGCATGCGAGAAGGTTGTGTGTGATGAGGCGGACCATGGTACAGTAAAGTGTTTTCTAAGTTATCGAGGGCCGAAAGAGAGTTGGCAGGTAATTAATCACGCGGAATGATTCGGAAGTTTTCCCGGAACCTCCCGAGTGGATATCAAAGGCCAGTTACCAAAGGATCCGGAGATTAGAGATGATCTTATCTGCAGCCACTACATGTATTGGCGCTAAAACCCGACAAGAGTCGTGACACAGTTCCTAACTTTTTACAACCTGAAAACATGCCTCGCCCACCATCACCTTCCATCCCAGAAAAAGAATTCCTCTTCAACTCACTGAAGGAGTCCCTTCGGCTTGATGGCCGACAATCATTGGAGATGCGGGACCCGGTCTTCACATTCGGACCAGATCTTGGCTGGGTAGAGTGTGCTCTCGGAAAGACCAGGTGAGCCGTACTAAATATGCACCATTGAAAGAATTCTGCTGAGATCTGTCTAGAGTTCTTGCACAATTGGATGGGAAAATGGTAAAACCAACCCCGGAGCGTCCATTGGAAGGCATAATCACCATAAATTCCGAAATCTCACCTATGGCCTCCAGTGACTATGAGCCAGGTCGGTAGGTTGGTGTGCTGCTTTTGACCGCGTACGGTTTCGTTTACCCCGTATCTTTCAGGCCGTCGGATGAGGAAGTCACCATGACCCGGATGTTGGACAAAGTATTGCGCCGAAGCGACGCAATCGACAAAGAGTCTTTGTGTATTTTAGCTGGCCAACGGGTTCGTGTTACATATGTCTAATTATCTTCCCCTCTCGCTGAAGTTGTTGGCTAGGTCTGGCATCTCCGGTTAACTATTCACTGTCTGGCTGATGCAGGTAATCTCCTGGATTGTGCATGTCTCGCGGGGATCGTGGCGTTCAGGCATTACAGACGGCCAGAAGTCGAAGTTGTCGGAGAAGAGGTCATTATTGTACGTTGGCCTACTTTTCAATTCTTCTGGGTCAGTACTGAACAAGAGATATGTGGTCAGCACCATCCCTCTGAAAGAGCACCCGTGCCTCTCTCAATGCACCATACACCTTTCTGCTTCACCTTCGCATACTTCCCGGATCCCAACACACCGCCGATTCTTGACCCTTCTCATTTGGAACAGCGTCTCTCCGCGGGGCTGATTTCAATTGCATTGAACGCACAAAAGGAGCTCTGTGTTATCCAAAAGGCTGGAGGCGTCCCGCTAAGTCAAGAGCAGGTACTAGGAGCGATCGACATCGCAGTTGGGAAGGCAGTGGAATTGGATAGGATTGTGACGCAGCGACTGGAAGAGGACTGGAAGGGCAGAAAAGTTGAGATAAGGTAGCATGATAACACGCGGGGGTGTTATAAATTTCTCAACATGTTCCTTGATAGAGACACAGTAGCCAATGGCCAGTGTATTGTTTATGTAGAAGGTGTCATGATAATAATACAGTATATTACTACACAGCAAGCATTTTACCCAACCATGCTTCGTTTGCGGCCACGGAGTCGTACTAATAGTCACCTCAGCAAGGCGCGAGAAAGATGGATCAGAGTGAAGAACTGACCGTCGTCCAATCGTCTGCCTATCGACTTCCACTCCTTGCCCATCGTCTGCTCATATGATTTCAGCACAGATGCGAACAACATTTCAGAAGCAGGATGGGTAGATGAAAATGCTCGTTCTAGAACGTAGAGATCAACTGCTTTGTCCTCCACCAGCGTTGATGTATACGCAAGACCGAAGTCGATCAACACCTGCGGGGAAAGTGAGTCCTCGAGTTTTGATGAAAGAAATATAGACCCTCACCAATTCCGTCCTGCCAGTACGGGGATGGTAGAGCATCATATTGGAGGTGGTCAGATCCCCATGTATGATGTCGGCCTTGTGCATTTTCGCAATCTCTGAGCCGATTTTACGCATGATATCATCTCAAAACGCAGAGTAAGTGTGCTAGGTCATGCTTGATACTTTGTCTGATAAAATCACCTTTAGAGATGTTGTATTCAGACAGAGGATCATCCTCTGGCTGATCATCAATGGTTTCATCTTCAGACGTCTCCTCAACCTCTTCCTCTCCCTCCGCGCCGCCTCCGAGCAAGAATCGAATACTCTTGCCATCAATCCACTGCAGCCCAAGTACACCCTCGGAGGCATCAACCATTCGGACAGAGGGCACATTTACGCCGGCTCTGTTAGACCATCTGTTAAGTTCTGTGCACCAGGATCATCAGTAAGAAACACACCTCTGACATTTCACGATGGCGCGAGCTTCTCCGGCTACTCTGGCCTTGGTTAAAGACGTATCCAAGGTGGGGTGCCGATACTGTTTGTTGAAACGATGTTTCAACAACACAAACTCGTCCGTGTTACTTGCATGACTCGACGGAGGATGTAATCGGCCCTTGTAGACTTTCTGTCGGATGGAGGGAGATACGCCGAGAGGGACTCAGTGGCTGAAGATCCAAAACATAGATGCAATATGACTTGCAGCTTCAGCACCCTGGGATATGAGCGTCGACGACGCGAGCAGCAGTTGCGTGGAGCTCGCCATAGATGTTCGTTCGCAGTCAAGGGAGAGATTTAATACAGATTAGATTGCTCGCGAGGACTGGCAGAGATCACTGATCATCTGCACAGTTTCATGCGACAGTAGGAGTCTGCCGCGCCATTCCCAGGCCTGCCGACAGCAACGGCAGCGTCGGAGATAAAGCGGAAACCCAATCCTCCTTCAGAAATTGCCGGTTATGGAAGTGGCTGCGTCACCTCCCAGAAGTCTAAAGTTTTTTGGCATCCTCCTCATTGTTGAGCTCATCGCCCCGAGCCTCCTTGCCACCTCCTCCCCGACGTTCGCGACCATTCTACGCGCAGCGGAGAGTATTGTATAGGAGTGTGAATCCGTGAGTACCATTTCCGTCCATCCCAAGTCACCCTACTAAAATCGAACAGACACAATCATGGCGCCGTTTTCCAAACCCGAGACCGTCCTCAAGCAGGCAGAAGGTCTCGTTTCTGTCGGTCAAACCCATGCCGCCCTCCAGTCCTTGACCGAGATGTTCTCATCCAAGCGATTCCGCTCGACACCACTCCCATCGCTCGAGCCGATCATGCTTCGCTTCATTGAACTCTGCGTAGACATGCGCAAAGGACGGACCGCGAAAGAGGGTCTTATGCAGTATAAGAACCTCGCCCAAAACACGAATGTGGCATCCATAGAGATCGTGATCAGCCGCTTCATTCAGCTCGCTGACGCGAAGGTCCAGGAGGCCCAAGAAAAGGCGGAGAAGGCTGTCGCGTTGACAGATGTGGACGATTTAGAGGCGAGCGAGACCCCGGAGAGCATCTTGTTGGGTGCAGTCAGTGGTGATCAAAATAAGGATAGGACCGATAGGGCCCTCGTCACTCCTTGGCTGAAGTTCCTTTGGGAGAGCTACAGGACTGCCTTGGAGACATTGAAGAATAACGCACGATTGGAGGCAATCTACCAGGTGCGTCATACTCCATTTCGATATTAGATTGAACGACATCACTAATTCTATGTTAACGCAGCAAATCGCTCAGCAAGCATTCAAGTTCTGTCTCAAACACCAGCGGAAAGTCGAGTTCCGTCGTTTGTGCGAGACTCTTCGCCTCCACCTCGCAAACGTTGCGAAATATGCCCACCAGCAGCATGCCATCAACCTCACCGATCCGGATACTCTTCAGCATCATCTTGACACTCGCTTTGCTCAGCTCAACACCTCCGTCGAGCTTGAACTCTGGCAGGAAGCGTTCCGTTCGGTCGAGGACGTCCACAATCTCCTCACCATGGCCAAGAAAGCACCTCGACCGGCTATGATGGCCAACTACTACGAGAAACTCACTCGTATTTTCTTGATGAGTGGTAATGCGCTGTACCATGCTGCTGCATGGGGACGTTACTACGCCGTGGTGACTACTGCGGGCGGAAAAGCACCTGAAGAGCTTCGAAAGTTGGCAGAGCAGGTTCTGGTCAGCGCGTTGGCTGTCCCAGTGGGAAGCCAGGGTGCCGACGTCGCCGAGGAGGGCAAAGGTAGAACCTCTCGGTTGACCGCTCTCCTTGGCTTACACAAGGCACCGACGCGCAAGGCTTTACTTCAGGACGCGGTGAGTTGACCCAGCAGAATGTTCATACGTAATTCCCGCTCATCTGTATTTTTCAGCTCTCCCGGGGAGTCCTGAAATTGTGCTCGGAGCCGATCAAGGCGTTGTACAACATCCTTGAGGTCACTTTCGATCCTCTCACTCTCTGCGCTTCCATTGCGCCTCTGTTCACTTCGTTGTCTGCCGACTCCAACTATGCAGGCTACCTCCCCCTCCTGCAACGTGCTCTTCTTTCGCGTCTTCTTTCGCAGCTCTCGCAGGTCTATTCGTCCATTGAGGTCACTAAGCTTCTTCAATTTGTTGCTCCCTTGAAGAACACTGGACTTGAGGGTTCTGATACCTTCGATGACGAGCAAGTCGAAGCGTACATCATGCGATGTGCTCGTCGCGGAGAACTGAACATCCGTGTAGACCATGCGGCTGGAAGCATTACTTTCGTTGACAGCGCGTTCGCTGCCGTGGAGGATCCCAGCTCCTCGTCCATGGCATCATCCGTCGCCTCAATTCAGCCTTCTACATCCGAGCTGGTCCGCACTAGCCTCAACAACTTGGCCACCAGTCTGCATAACTCCCTCCTTACATTGTACCCTACCGCCCAGCCCACTGTGGAAGAGCAGCAAAGGAAGTTCGAAAGCCTCGTCGTCGCCGCCGCGGCGGAGCGGAAGGCACTGCAGTTGCGCCGAGCCATCGTTGCTCGTCGCCGTGAGCTTCTCTCTGAGCTGAGCGTTCGCAAGGAAAAGGAGGCGGCTAGCCGTCGCGCAGAGATTAGCCGTCGCGAGAAGGATGAGGAGGCTAGGAGGGCAAGTGAGGAGGCAAAGAAGCGTGAGATTGAGAGGGCCCGGAGGGAAGTCGAGGCGATCCGCGCTGAGGAGGCGAAGAAGCTGGCCCAGAGCTTGAAGGCGAAGGGAAGCTTGAAGGTGGATATTGAGGTATGCATTCTCGTTCGCATTTACTTCTCTTTTCTGCTGACAATGGCTCGCCCTTAGGATATGGAGAACATGAGTGCTGACAACATCATGCGTCTCCAAGTCGAGCAGCTCGAGAAGGAGAAGAAAGAGCTTTCTGAGCGTTTGCGTGTTGCTACAAAGCGTCTGGATCACACGGAGCGTGCCTACCGCAAGGAGGAACGACCACTTTTGTCTCAGGACTACGAGATCCAGCAAGCAAACGACAAGGCCGCACACGAGGCTGCTCAAAAGGCTCGCATCGAGAATTACCGACTTTCTCACAACCAAGACGTCGAGACGAAGAAACGACTGTTGCGAATGATGGACGATTACAAGGCCCGCAAGGAGACTATCATTGGCAAACGTGGAGAAGAGTTTGCAAAGAGGAAGGCGGCGGCCGAACAGAAGATCTTGGAGGAGAAGGCAAAGAGGAGAGAGATCGTTCTCAAGCAGCGCGAAGAGGAGAGGTTGCGCAGAGAGGAGGAGGAGAGGATCCGCAGGGAGCGCGAAGAAGAGGAGAGACGCCGCGAAGAAGGTTGGTATCATCCTTTATACACAATGACCACGTGTACTGACGTGAACTGGGACAGAACTTCGCGAAGAGGAAGAGCGCCGTGCCGCCGAGGAGGCTGCTGCCGCAGAAGAAGCCGAACGTCTTAAGGCAGAGGCAGAGGCTAAGGCAGCCGAAATTCGCAGACAACGTGAGGCGGAGCGTGAAGCTGCGGCAGAGAAGGCACGCTTGCAGCTACAGCGTGAAGAGGAGGCAGAAGCTCGTGCAGCTGCTCGTCGTCGTCAAGAACGTGAAGCAGCAGCAGCTCCAGCTCCCCGTGCCGATGTCTGGCGTCGTCCTGGTGCAGATCGCCCCGCGGCTCCTGTAACCCCAACTCGCGCCTCGGCTCCTCTGCCTCCCGCTCGGCCAGAGAGCCCTGCTCCCGCTGTCGCTCCTGTCCCCAGGTTCCGTGCAGGACCCGCCGCTGCTGGTGGTGGTGGTGGCTGGAGAGACAGGGTGGCTGCCAAGGCTGCAGGTGGTGCCACAGATGTCCCATCCCGCACTGCTTCCCCCGCTCCCGCCTCTGCTCCTGCTCCACGCGCTGTAGAGGCACCCGCCGCTGCCGACGATGATGGATTCCAAACGGTCCCTGCCAGAGGTGGAGCTCCAACCAGAGGGGGAGGAGGCGTCTGGCGCAGAGGTGCCGGGAAATGGTGAAGTCCTATGATTGTAGCTACTACTATGCGGGCGTTCTTATGATTGTAGCTATGTGTTTTATGCCCTTGTTTCATATCTTCGTTCACGTTGTATCGGAATGCTATCCATGCTCTTGCTCTCCGAGAATGATGATAAATTATTATGTTGACATGGTGCTCTACAGTACTAATGCAATGGGATTCTAATGGTGCATGTGGTATAAACTACGACCGAATGAGAGTGAGATTGATGATAACGATATTCCTAGGGTCCCGTGAAAGTCGTGATAAGTCCGTGAGTCGAAAACAATAAATTAGACAACTATGCGTCTTCTTCCTCCGCCTCTAGCATCATATCTGTGACCGGTGGTCAGTGACGAAATAATGAACGAAACTGACATTTGCATGACATACCTCTCCACATGGAGTTCTGCATGGAAGCCATGACATTTTGTGCGTCTTCATCCCCGTAGTATCGACTGTCCCTCGTGCTTTCGAATCTAAGAGACACGAGATCAGTAAGGGACAAAGCGCGAGAAATGGGTAGAGACATACGACGATCTCAGAGCTATGTCCGTCGACAACATACTAGCCTCGCTAAACCGACGACTCCTATGTAAGTTTGCACCAGGGGACTCCAAAGAGAACGTCACTTCTGGTGAAGGCAAGATAGCGGAGCGAGGCGTTGGCGAATCCGGATCCGAAATACGATAGATGCTTTGGCCAGGTGACGTGATATCCCTCGTAATCGTAGAGGGAGGAGGTGTAGATGGTGATCCCTCTACGATGATAGCAGGAACACCTACGAAGGGTGAGAAGGGGGGCATCAGGTAACGAAAACGGACTGCATACCTTGCTGCTGCATCGCCTGTATCCCCATCTGTTCACGCATCGCAAGGTAACGCCTTCGGTGTGAGATCATCAATAACAGTGATTGAACTCGGTCGAAATCCACCAAATCCTTCACTAGCTTAGTGGTCTCCGTTCGCACCACCAGATCTTTCAAACTGAAAAGCAAGATCTGTCAGTACCCCGCATGTTCAAGGCAGTATATTCCCTACACTAAAGCGTCGGTGTCGACAATGAGCTTGTGGTGTGCCAAAAGGAGCAGCATATTCGTGAATGAGATGCCTTTTCCTGGCTCGAATGATATCCGGGCTTCGTGGAAAAGTCGATTGTAGAGCTCCTTCCGCTTCTTGATGATGGAAGGGTCGATGTTGGCAAGGTCAGCGTTGAGAACATCCACATTCACGCCGCGGACAACCCGAGATGGCCACAATTGTTTGTCCTCTTCGCTTGCCTGAGAGCGCGCAACTAGTCTCGGAATACTATATTCCACTGGGTATATCCTGACTTCGAAGATGCCTGTGAGCCTCTACAACCAAAGGTTTAGATGAAATACAGTGATATCGCAAGGTGTTGACGTACGCCAAAGAACCGCACAAAATTTGCTCGTTCTAGATAGCCAGTGCGAGGATTAGCGAGCTCAGCCCAGACTTTCTTAAAAGATCGGATTTCCTCTCGGGTGATGGACTTTGCTCCGCCAGTCATTTGGAAGACATAGTAGAAACTCTCAACGACCACACCTATGTCTTATATTCAGCCACGTTCTACAACATAGAGCGCCTTCAACGTACCGGTGAATAAATTCGTGAAGATATACTATGTTTGAAGGTGTCAATGAAAGACGCTAAGTTTAGATCAAAACACGACTGACCATGCTGAGGAGATTCCACGCGATAAACAGTGTGAAGGACCAACTAGCGCTTCCACAGTCTGAATATGGGGTTTCGGGGGAAGAGTTCGTGCAACGCGGGTATTCAATTGCGCTACAAACTGGAGTAAGCGTGTTATTAGTGGCACAATAGTACCCATACTCACAAATCATGCATATACTGGTTCCAACCCTCGCTGTGGGAGCCAATCAAACTCTGAAGAAGATCGCCATAAAGAAGAACTTACCCCGTAGTCATGAACGCTAGCATCACCAGTGCGTTAGACATCGTGGAGTAGTTCTGGTGTCGATTCTCTCCAGTATTCCACTTCGTCATACTGAAGACCTCGACGAAGAGGATTCCAAAGAACATAAAGAGGATCAACCATAGGGATAATAGACTGACGATCACGGGCAAACTCGCACTAAAGTCAAGATTTAGCTTTATGATGAACAAAGATGCTTTATCTGCTCACACTGAGGTCTTGAACAGCTTGTTCAAGCTATTGGTGCGTTGAACCAGTTTGAACGCCATCGTAGTAAGGAACAGTTTCTGGAGTTGCTGAACAGCAAATCCTCCACCATGTGCCCTCACCACAACTGTGGTAACCAGACTTCCACCAGCGACAAAAACATCAAAAATGTTCCAACCATTCGCGCTGTAGCTGTTCCATCCTAGACCGTACAGCCGCACGATGATATCAACGACATAAACAGCAGTGACGAGGATGAAAAAGTCGTCTATACATGAGCGAACGATCAGCAACCGTTCGAACCAAATGGTGAGGATACTTACTCCGGACTTCGTCAAATGCCGCTTCAGTACTGAAAGTTTGAGTCCTGAACATATCTTCGTCAATCATTTCAAAACAGAAGAATAAAGAAGGCGACTGACATCAAAGCAACCACGTGGACAACAAATAACCACGTCATCAGCCTGTGCCACCACCCGTGTTTATGCATGGCTCGATCGTAGCACCAAGCACGAAGAGCAAAAACTGGTCTACGCTTCGGCCTTTTCGAGGGTTTCTGGCGTTTAATCAGTTTCTGCAAATCAATCCATTCTCTTTGCGGCTGGGTCAACAGGGCTGTTCCGGTTTTCGCGGTGAAGTTCCCGATGATGATACTAGGTGCACAAGCGGTGAGGACAGATCATTTGGTTACCGCATTATAGATAGCTTACCTGACGAAGAGTGTAAGGATAACCACACCCCCCAGGAGGTTGTAGATCAGGAAAAAGATGGCGTTGGCCTGGGCGACGTTTGTTTCAGGCTGCGTTCCCGCCCCAGTGATGCTGACAGCAACACCCATGACGTCGATCCATCCTTCCAACGACACAATCTCGAAGAGAATGAGAAGAGAGGAACGGAACGAGTCAAAGGAGAAAGTAGTCGACGGCGCCGGATTATCCCATACCCTTGGGACCAGAAAGTCGAATGAGCCGGAGTCTCCGATAATGGAGTTTGGGTATTCTCCGACGCAAGTTGTGAGGCCAGAGACATTGGTGTCGTTACACTGGTTCATGAGGCCGGCGAAAATGTTGAGACCCCAGACGGCATATGGAATCATGTAGAGGATGGCGAGAAGCGCGGCATCCATTATTCGCGCAGCACCGGAGATGATGAGCGATTCAAAAGTGGACCTCATCTTCTCAATGAGAGTGATGAGTCGCAGCACCCGAAGAGCCTTCAACGACCTCGTAATACGGCTTGCACCTCCAATGACAATGAGCGCTGACGTGACATTGACCACGACGCCAATCAAGATTAAGAGGTCCAAGATGTTCCAGATACTCCGAACATACGCGTTCGGAGTGAAGAGGAAACCGTCCGCGAAGACTTTGATGATGAACTCCAATAATAAGGCAATACCGAAGGCCAGTTCTGCATGGTCGAACCAGGTCCCGCGAATAAATCCGTGCTCCGTGTAGAAGTTTCGACGATATATGGGAGTAGCGATAATCTCCACTGTTATACCACCAACGACAGTCAACAGCAAGAGCACCTGGAGGATAAGATGTGCAATCGGATGCGGAGGGACTCCGTGGATACGTTCGCCATTTGCGGGGGCAACGAGTATCTGACAGAAACGGCGTACTGGGTTCTTCTGCGAGAAAAGCCAGAAAGTCTTGTCGAATGTAGGATGCTCCCGGATGAAATCCGCCTTCTGGGCCCGTCGTTCATACAAAACATCGTCAGTCTCTTCGGCAGCTGTTGTCTCGGAATTGAGTGCGGCAAGCACGTCCCTAATTTCGAACAGGTCAATGTAATCCATTTCTGAGAAGGCGGGACTCACAGATGACGTTCAGTCTCCTCATCAATGTGATCTTCCGGGTTCATAGAGTCCCTCTTGTTATTATTCCTGATCGTGGTAAGTGGAACGTCCTTCATCCGTGCCGACTCCCCCGTGAACAACGATTGCAACATTTGCAAAGACTTCGTCGAATAATGCCCTGCGGCTGTCTTCTTGGCTTCCTTGAATTGCTTGGTCTCTTTCTTCGGCATATCATAATCCTGGATCAAGGTCTTCTGCATGGGTAGAACCAAGTTGGAAGGCAGCTGCTCGACAGCCACGGCCTTGGGCTTTGCTGGGAACCATCTGTACGGGTTGAGTCGCCGTACCCACGGTGCACGGGCCTGTTCTGGGCGGTGGCTGGCCCAGTAATGCTTCGCCTGACGACTCCTCTTGGATTCTTCCGCAACATCGAAGTTTTCGTTGATTACAGCAATGAACATTTGGAGTACGATATCTGCGAATGTCAATTATGATCAGTTTTGTGTAGGGCGGAAAATAATCAGACGCACAGTTCGCGAAAAACATCCAACCGGCGATGAACAGCAGCACAATAGCCGATTGTCGTAGTGGAACCTCGGGTTCAGCCGCACCATAAAGAACATCGGTCCAATTCTCCGACGAGAAGACTTGGTATATGGCAAGGAACGAGTTGAAGATCTCGCCAAAGTCGATGAAGTTCCCCCTCTCAATGTCACCGCGGAGTAGTTGGACAGCAACTAAAGCAGTCAGGAAGTTGATCATGATAAGGAACAGGGACATGTTCGCCAGACCATACATGTTACCGAACACGGCAAGCTATATGAAGTGGCTGATATAAGCGTTGTGAACCTTTGGCATGGGTATAGGAGAAACTCACCAGGAGAGGCTTCATCCTGGGTATCTCCAAGATGACGCGATAAAATCGTCCAAGCTGGAAGATCGTCAACCACGGGTATACACTCGAATCATGTATCGCAGGAATTTGAATGACTGTTGAGCCAATGGCCAAGGTGAGGTCTAGCCAGTTCTGCCCTCTATAGAAGAAGCTCCTCCAGTCCGGGAGATGCGCGACGATGCGAATGAAGATCTCGACATCGAACACAATCGTAAGTACGAGTTCGCCCTTGTCCAATACCTCTTGGTGCATGGGGGAGATGTCCACTTGACGAGTTGCTTGTAAAACCAATGATGTCAGTGCAAGGGCGACCCAGCACCAACGGACGTTCTCATAGATCTCCTTCACTCGATTATTCCGTTGTATGCGTTTGCCGTCTACCACGGCCCAACCGTCGTCATTGTCAAGTTGAGGTGCCGCGAGACTGCAAAGAGTGGTGAGCAAGGTGCTAGCTAACTATGGTCAGAACTTACGGCGCAGCTCCAAACGCGCTTTTAGACGTATCCTTTCGTATCGCGGAGAAAGTATTGGTAATGACCGCAACGAACAAATTGATGAGCCAGAAGTTCAGGACGATGATGCAGACGATAAAGAAGAAACACGAGACGAAATACTCCGAGTCCATCATTTGATACATCAGGGGTGACCACTGAAGAATTCGGTGTTAGAACCCTCCCCCCGAGAGGAAGAATAGCAACAACAACTTACTCCGTTCGCAGAAGACACAATGAATACTTGCAGTGCTGCAAAGTAGATAGTATCGAAACTTGCAAGATCGGAGTTTGGATTTTGATCGTCTTCCTTGCAAATTTGACCAAGGGGACAGATGAAACCTTTCACTGGCCCGTGTCCACCAGCGCGGGTGAGGTAACCCTGCACTTCAAGGGTCTCTGGATCGATGTATGCACCGCATGCGTTTCCTAGTGAGATGGAATCTTCGCCAAGGGTTGGTAACAGCTGGCAGGACCTTCTGAAGGAGCCTTTGAATGACTGGATCCCAATAATCCTATGGAGATTCGTCAGTCTACGGCTTCCGTATTGAAGGTGATTACTTACGAGAATAGGATCATCGCGAACAGTACAAAGTAGGCGACACTTGCCAGTAGTGGCCGAGCGGTCTTCAATGAACGCATAATGGTCTATTGAACATTATGAGTAATTCGATTTTATTATGGCGATCATTTGACTCATTTAGCTCACCGTTGTACCAGAAGTAATAGCCAATAATCGTGCAGTTCGCAAGACACTGAGCGCACGGAAGATTCCGATGTGGTAGGTACCTCTCTCCACACCAGCCATAGCCAAGGTGAATGCTACCCAGAAGCTCATTACAGCGACAAAGTCGATTCGGAGCCAGCTCTGACGCAGGTAAGGTAGATTCCGTTTCGTGACATTTTGGGAGCGCTGAATGCTGAGACGAAAAGGAAGAGAGAGAAAGTCTTCGTTGTCGGACTTGAAAGCTGTGCTGAAAAAGGTTGGCTGCGATGGATGTCGGATGTGTGAGTGCAAATGAGACATCTTCTCCATCATGGGGGTCTGCGATTGTACTGTGTCGGAGCGCCTGCGGGTTGTCTTGGATGATGAATTATCGCGTTGTGGCAGCTGAGATTGACCAGAGAGAGCGAATGGTCTCATGATGTTTACACGAAGCTGCCGGAGACGGTCGCCAAATGTGAGATCATCTTGACCAGGACGACGCTGTGAAGAGTGGCCTAACGATGATGGATGGCGGCTAAGAGAGATAGGATCGACAGCAGCTGACGATGGCACAGGTGCTTCTGATGGCGTCGTAGAGAAAGCTGAAAGTAAAGAGGACGTTGGTACCTCGGGGTCAAGTATAAAGCCAGAAACCGCAATCCGAGCGAAACATTCGAGTCTGCGGGTAAAAGTAAGCTCAAGCACGTGTTCCAGTAGAGATAGCACATACGTGAAGAGGATAAATAGTACAAAAAGGGTGTAATCTTCCCATGAGTGAAAGTATCCTCGAATTTGTGGGGGACTGTCCGTGCCGTCTGGTAGAGGAAGTGCTTGTGAACGAGCAGCCTGTATAGTGAGAACAACAGCGTTGAGAATGATAAGCAATAGTATGACGGGTTCTGTCCATCTAAAATCAAACTTTACAAGTCAGTTGCTCCTTCGTATGCATACCGGCTTGCACTCACGGATAAACAAGCAACTGAAACATAGCCAGCCTCAGTTTGCTGGAAGGCCCCATACACGCCAGCGTGCGGCCACGAAGTGGTAAATGTGACGCCAGATCCATCATAGCTTCCTCATGATCCTCCTCTTCGGTCTGCTCAACGTCGTCATCCCTATCAACACCTTCACCCAGTCGGACGTGATCCTCTAGCCCCATTCCAGCTAAGTTGACCACTCGCAAGGAAGCTCTCCGGATGTTGCGAGACATGGTCATGATCCTCGTCCCAGTTTTCTTGAGTGAGCGAGGCGACGTGCTGTATCTTACGTTCTTCCGTTTGCTGCGTGTTGTTGGGGCCGAACGCTCTGGGTCGTCATTCATATCGTCCTGACCCCAATCTCCGGTGGTGCCCATACGTGACATATTGCCAGTAAGGTGTGCTTCGTCATCCTCTCGATGGGAATCAGAGACGAAGACGTCATCCGAAGGAATAAGGGAGGCTGAAGAAGGGCCCGGTTGCGCGGTGGTATACGTTCCTGCACGGATGGCAGCAGAGCGAAACGTATAGTCTACAGGAGCATCTTCCTCCACTGGCGACGAGACAAAGGGATCTTCGTTGACGAGCCAACCAGACTTGCCAGGACGCGGTGTACTGGTCAATGGGTCAGCATCTAATGTTGAGATGGACAGGTCAAGTCGGAGTGGATCATCAGACGCTTCAACGCGACCCCAGCTAGTTCTTCGACGCGCAAAGCTTCCCCCGCCCTCTTCAGGTGTCAGTGCCGGGGAGGAGGGACCAGCACTTCCAAGACGGGATGGTGTTCCGGGGATGTCAATGGCCGATGATGAGGACGACTCTCCAGACAGCGAATGGTGGTGTCCATCCATGTACCTGTGACGAGAATGTCGAAGGTGAGGACGTGAGAGCCAAAGGACGACGTCGGGGCGGTCGTGGAAGGGGGAGACGGGGTCGGGATGGTGATGAGAAGGAAAGTTAGCAGTCGCCAAGCAGCGCGTTCTATGCAATCATACCTATTCCCCTTTTGGAAGCAGTCCGCCGATCACTTTGACACCCCGCCTTTTCAGCGTCTAATCACTTCGTTTGATTCCGCTCTACTCAACACCCGCCACAACTTAGAATACAAAAGGAATCGTTGCATAACGTGTCTTGCCCGCCCACTGAACCCACTGATCCCCAAACTCCTTTTCCAAAAGTGCATCCTCCACTTTTGCCCTCTTGAACACACCCATCACCGCCACCGTTGCAAATGCTACCACCATAACCAAAATTGCCCACCCAACTAACGTCTCTCGCAACCCGCATTCCGCCCACCATGATCCGGGCCCGAAGTGACACAATACCTCGGCCACCGCGCAAAGGAACACGGCAGTGTAACTAGGGTGACGAACGACCGCGTACGGTCCGTCGGTGCACAGTGTATGGCCTTTTCGGATGGTGATCTCGAATGTGAAGTTGCTACCAAGAGCTTGGTAGCACTTCCTGCGTAGTGCTGCACCGCCAATATAGAGGATAAGTCCCACGAAGAATGTGTTGGTGACACGGATTCGTGTCATTTGACCAGCGGGGGCCAACACCGAAAGGATCCCGTCGTGGGCCAAGCTCGGATACTCCTGGCTGACAACAATATACGCTTCAATTATTGCTATGATTTGTAGTAATACCTGCAAGAAAGGTGAGCCGAAGCAACATACGCAAAGCCTGTCCTGACGCACAATGTAGCATTTGTATCCCCATGAGATAACGAAGCTTGGAAGGGTGTCTGTGCGGACACCGTTCTCGTACCCTCTGTGCTCGGCTTTATCTTTCGCCATATTGGGGCGACTGAAGGCCAATACGGGGAGCACGACGAGGAGAACAAGTCCGGGCAACTTTGAAAGCGGGAGAAGATACTTGAACATGGTGTTCTTCGGCGAGATTGTATGCGAAGGGGGCAGTGCTTCACCAGTAAACTCCTACGGGATATTTATACCCTTCGATGCTGTTGGGCGTACTGTGTCTCACATGAATAGGATGCGTTAGCGGATTTCATTTCTCTTACCCGTATACCCAATTGATCACAGAATACATATTTTCACAGGGACACCAGTGAAGGGCTTTCACGGTTTGCCTACTGTTACAAACGTTGCATTGGAATCACTTCTAATAACTACTGTGAGACATAATGGTGAGTGAATAATTTCTGAACGTACATTGCAGTGTTATCGGACTGATTCGGCCAACCTTGCGATCCACACATCGATGAGAATGGTCTAGCGCAGTTGCTGCCTGCTCACGAAGGGGAAGCCACACTGAACTGTAAGCGTTCCAATTCGGACCGAAAACCCCACGAATGATGGAGAATTGTAAGTAGAGGGATGTATCAACGTCATGACTACAGCTAGAGGATCGGCTACTACGAGCTAGTACGAAGACCTGTACGTACGAACTCCACAACAGAAACCATAATCAGCATGGACTTTAAAATATATAGGGAATGATCGAATAACGTGTCTTCTTCGCCCACTCAACCCATCGCCCTTCAAATTCCTTCTTTAAGAGTGCGTCCTCTACCTTCGTTCTCTTGAACATCGACCTCATTGCCATCGACTCGAATACCCCCACCGTGACAAAAATCACCCATCCGATAACCGTCTCTCGCAATCCGCACTCCATCCACCACGACCCGTCTCCAAAATGGCACAGTATCTGGGCCACCGCGCAAAGAAGTGCGGCAGAATAGCTAGGGTGGCGGACTACCGCGTATGGTCCATCGGTGCATAGTGTATGGCCCTTTCGTATGGTAAGCTCGAAAGTAAAGTTGCTCCCCAGTGATTGATAACACTTGATGCGTAAAAGTGTGCCAGCAATGTATAAGGCAAGTCCCACCAAGAAAGTCTTGGTTAGACCAACTCCTGCCGCTTGACCAGCAGGGACAAACGTCGAGAGAACGTTGCGTTGTGCTAAGCCCGGATACTCCTGGCTGAGTATGACGTATCCTTCAATGAACGATATGATTTGGAGAATTCCCTGTGCTCAAACATGTCAGTTGATCGTCAAGTTCGAACATAAAATGCTTTCGGGACTCACGATGAAGGCTTTGAAGCCCCATGTGATAATGAAGGTTGGGACTGTATCTGCGCGGACACCATGCTCACCCTCCCCCCTTTGCTCGGTCTTATCGATCACTGCATTAGGCCGGCGGAATGCCAGCACGGGGAGGATGATGAGTAGAGCAAGTGCGGGAAGCTTGAACAGTGGAGGAAGAAACGTAGTAGCCATGCTGGTTGCTTCAAGTTCAGAGAGGGTGCCAGCCTGAGGATTCGGAGGAAGCTGCCCTAGTATGCTTTATAGGTATACTTCTGAGCAGTGAGGCCTCCTAAAAGGAGGATGCATCTCCCTCTAGCTCTAGGTTTTCGGTTACGAACGAGTGATTGTGTTCTGTTCGTTGCAGGGTAGGACCAGTCACGGGGACCTGTCTGTTGTCATGATCAGACTTATTATCTGGTGTGCCCATCAGTCCTCCGCAGCTTCAGTGATGACTTATAGCATGTTCTGTAGACTGGAATATCCCGCTTAGACGATTTCGTTTGTATCAATGCAACGAGGATTATCGTTGGCTTATGGTTGATCTGAACCAACGTTGAATAGTAACGCTACACGAGAGAAACGAGCAAACAGAAGAAAGGAAGTGAGAAGACATCCGATAATGAATTAGCAAGTCCATAGTGAAGAACAGTATTTACAGCGAGGCTGAGCAAGTAGAATTCGACAAGTTCGTTAGATCGTAAGTCAGATAGTACTAGGTAGCGTACTTTCCGCCATGAGAGAGGGAGTAGAACCAGAACAAATTTCAAGAACCGCAGCCAAATCACAAAGCAAAATTTCAAGTAGAAACGCTCTTCCTCCGGATGTTACGAAACTTGTCTTGATTGTGATGGTGCTGGGGCACCATTGCTTGATCCCGCAAGTCGGTTCATGTACGGGGGTGGCAACTCTTGAACAACGGGACCAGCGCCCGCATCTCGATGCTGGATGATGATATCTGGTTCGGTGTCATGATCCAGAGAATGCGACGGATCCACAGTAGCACGGCGTGGCGATCGCGCCCCTCCCGGTCTGTGTGGAGGTTGAGCACCAGGCGGGAGTGCGTTCAACTGCGACGACGACGACGTCCGCGACGAGGAGGCTTGTGCTTCAAGGGCTTTGCGCTGTCGTGGCGTCAAAGCACCGGAGTTGGTCGGTGTTGTTGGGCTAATCCCTGGTCGTGACGTGGCATCCGTTCGTGATGAGGAATTCGTCCGGCTAGGGTCAAACCATCCCGACTGTTCGCCATAATCAGCGTAGGTGGGTGAGGCGGCAAACGATAGAGTGCGCACTGGGCCACCTGGAGGTGAGTCTGGGACATTCGGTACCGGATTGCTCAAGGACCTCTTGTGATCAAGCAAATGATGATGCGCCTCGGTCCCAGGCGTCCCAAGCTGTACCATCTCCCCTCCAGTTGGCGGATTCTCCCAAACCCTCGCCGTCACATCCTGACCGTCCCATACACCCCTGTTGTGATCCAACAGCATCCGCTGTTGACGGAATCGCCAGAACGCGACACCAGCGACCAGCAAAAAGATTGGTACGCTGATACCTAGTACGATGGCGATTATGCGCATGTTCCTTCGGTGTTTGGCGTCCGCCGCAGCTTGGGCAGCGCGGTCAATGGCCTCCTGCTGGATTTCTTGCGTAGTTTTCGAAGTTGACACAAGGCCTACACAGCCGTAATCTATTGAACCTGTTGTGGGAATGAGACTAGTGGAGACACCCCACTGCCCAGTGCTGAAACATATCTTGTCAGTCTTGTTGCGATTGAACTTATGGGCGGTGTATCTCAACTCACCCGTCAACTACGTTCGCTGCGTTAGCAAATGAATGGTCAGAATACGCTTGGCGGGGAGTAGAAGAAGCTCGAACATACCCATCAAGAGTGTATTGGGGTCCGCACGGTCAATGAACGTGAATACATCGTCATCCGCTCCCATAGTGACATTCGTAATCACGGGTGAATTCCGGGCACTGAGAATGACCTGGTAAGGTTTCGTTCCGCCGGAGATGGTCAGACCCCATGGTTGGCATGTTGTCAAGGAGTCAGTGATGTTAGGTTTGATGGTGGCAAGGAGGGACGCTGGTGGTTTCGCGGGAATGCAATCTGTCGAACTGCCAGCTGAGAAGAGGCGGGGAGAACGCAAGATCGTGTCAGATCGACAGTTGCGGAGTGGCATCGCCACAGCAGGAGAATGCCGTACCGGTCACGTTGTAGAGGTTTGGGGGAATACCTCCCGTGTTGCCAGTCGAGTCAACGACTGTGAGCATAAGCGTGGCCCCTCCAGTTTTTTTTTCATCTCAGCACAGGAGAACATCAGAGAAAAAGGAAGGGTCTGCTCACCACGTGCGTGGTTGGCTTGCCATGATAACTTTGTTGGATCGGTTCCTATCATCGACGTGGTAGGGATCCCGCCATTCTCAAAAGCGAGCATGTAGTATGGCGGGGTCCCGAGAGCCTTCGTGTTGTTGGTAAAGAGAGAGGAGACTACGATCAAAAGCTGTTGACATTCTTGGATGTCGGTGAGCACGAACTGTTGGGAGGGGGGCGAATACCAATGATCATCAGTCCTGAACAGATCAACCCAGCAGTGCAAGATCACTCACGTTATTCCCAAATGTCCACTGGAAGTCTTGTTTCTGCGCCTCACAACCCAAAAACCACCACTGGAAGACAACGAAGGCTGTCACAAGAGCACCACGGTGCATCTTTCCGAAGATCCAGGAAGGTCGGTCCGTGGAAGAGAAAAGGATGAAAATGTTCAGACACTCAAGGCGAAAGGGAGTGTGAAAAAAGTCGATTCAAAAACACGACGAGGAGGAAGAACGAAGAAAAGGCATGCAAAAGGACCACACGAAGTCAAGGAAGGTGCAAGAGGAGGTAGAGAGTCGTCTCCGGATCAGCGCTATGTTGGGGGCCTGGCAGAGCTATCTGGACTGCTGCGGGAGCGCACAAAGTCCCACAAACCGGTGCTTCAAGCCAGACGACGGAGACAAGGCACCACCGTGGTCGTGCTAGCGTCAGCAAGCGCAACGTGTATTAGTGGCGGCGTCAAGGCTGCAACTTTCCGGTACAGATTCGTGATTGACGAGACTCTCCATAGGTAATACGGAACTGACGCCAGTATTGTATTGGACCTTCAACTTCCGATATCGGAGGGCGGTGACAACGTGGAGAACATAAGGACGCAATCTCGACGACTGTGAGCGAGCCAGCAGGAAGTGTTCCGAACATGGACGACGGACTACCTGTGCAATTTATGTAGACTTTGGTGGCGGCACATGCCCGCCACAAAGCAGTGATCGTCGATCGTCGCCTAACTTCAATTATCGGTTCAGGACAAGAAACGCGTAATGCACACGTACACGCAAATCTACAAAACGGCAGTGAGCATGGGCAACAAAAAACTGCAGAGCACCGTGGAACCGGACGGAGCAAGAATGCGAGTACTTATAATAGCAGCAGGCTGAGACACGAACTATCAGCGTTCAATCCCATGGGAGATCGGTATACCCATTTCTTCCAAAACTTCCCTACCCCTCTCGGACCAGTAGCAGACTGTCGCAACATCTTCAAACCACATAGGCACCGACGGTGTCGGGGCGCGATCTGGAGGGTCTGCACGACTCGTGGCCGTTGTCTCCAGATTGGCAGACAGAGAGGGGTCTGTGGATGAGTTGGCATCGTTGCCTGAAGGTTCTGCACGCAGCGATGGCAGCTCGTCCGAGTCCTTCGTCCGCTTGCTCTCGCGGATGGAATTGGAGCCTGAAGGGGGTCTGACCCCGTCACTGCTACGGCCCTCGATAGGTCGCCGCAGACCGCCAGAACGAATCCATGCCGCAATATTTCCTTGGGTTTTCACTTCTTCCAGAATACCGATAACTGCGAGAAGGATGTTGTCGTATGGAGCCTCTCGCCTCGACATGAACTCCGACACCGCAGTACTCAAGGCAGCGGCCTTCTTCTCCTTCTTGCTCGGACGCTTTCGCTTCTTACTGCCCTGATCTTCTGCTGCGAGGGATTCGTCATCGAGGACGTCTTTTTTCTCGTCCTCCAAAGGTTCCGCCTCAGAAACACCAGTTGGCTTTGCAAGGTGCCCCGGTCCATAAGTAAAATCGTCTTTCAGTGCCTGCAAAGCGAGTTTTTCGTTTTGCACGGCTTGAAGATCCTTCGCTCTTCGCACCCCATCATACTCGGGTATGCAAATGTGATTATATGGCTGTAGCTCAGCCTTGCGTGGAGAGTCGTCCAGAAGCAGAGTAGTAAGCGCCGAATGGACAGAGGAGGGTTTCGGGGAAGGTGATCTCCTTGAGTGCGCAGAAGATGGAGGCGGAGAAGATGCCGGGGAAGACGGTGGTGATGAATGTGAGGGAATCGATAACGACAGGTGTGTGTTCAGCAGTGTTGGTAGCTCAGCCCAAGGCTTTGTTAGGTCCTTGAATGTCTGAACCTTGCGATCTATCACGACACCCCGAGCTGCGGTAAATTTCTTTGAATAGATGTCATGGCTACGCACTGTAGTGTTCATTCGATAGACCAAGTGTATCCCTTGCCCAAATAGCCACCAGGTTCGTCTGATCCTCGCCAAAGGTCTTCTCCACCATATCATTGACACTATGAGGTTGTGCGGAGCTCCATATCATCACATCCAGCCAGCTCTTCGTCTCCGGGGCAAACAAATACGACCGAAAGGCGGTCATATAAGGTCGCGGATGCACTGGACGTAAGCGAGGAAGTGGTCGTCCTGACGAATCGACTTGTTGGGCTTCCGCACCACGGTTTCCATGCCGTACCGCCGAACGATAAAGAAGAGAGCCGTTGAGGTCTAGAATTAGAAGCTTGCGAGATTCTGATGCATTGCTGGGATCCAGTGAGTGTGGTGCTTGCGAGGAGATGGAGAGGTACGACTCAGTTGGTGTCTGGCTCGGTGGTGGCGTGACAGGACGGTTGTCGTGTGGTCGGTAGGGAATATTGGAAGGTTTGCGCTGAGGGGTAGGATGCATTCGAGGAGAAGACGTTGGAGACTTTGATCGGCGGCCACACTCGTCAACATCACCAATCGTGTGATTCCTCATCAGCGACATATTGTGTCTTTTTGACAGCGGCGAGTCGCGAGAGTAATCGGGGTGTATGTAGGTAGGTCCAGTGGATCCGGAGGAAGATTGAGAAGTTCCCCAAGGCCGATCACGAGGCTTGGTTGGTGCTTGCCAGTACGGTGGAGGAGAAGGATGTCTGTCGTGAAACGTTCGCCGCCAGGGAGGGAGATTATCTCTTGACATTACGCACCGTGTGCGCAACGTCGCGACTCGTCGCAATATGCAACGAATCTTGTTGATTCTTCCTGAAGTGGGGATACAAAAAGCTGGCTTGGGTCGTACATATGTATCGGGAAACCGTTCAAGTTCCACTGATATCAAACTCACTGTCGCAAAGGATTAGATTAGATCTTACACGTCACTTTCCCTTGACGGTGCAACTTGAACTTCTCTTATCATCTGCTTAACGTGCCATCAACTCATATGGCCATAATGCGCTATGGTATTGACAACGACAATACAAGGACCTCTCTGATCAGACTGGTCTTAACTGTCAATTCTAGTTTCAAAATTCGCGCTCAAGGATGGCCGCCGCCAGTGATGGGCTGTACTGCAAGTGCAACTGCCTTCAAACCCTTCTCCCTCTTTCTCGTTTTCCGTAATAACCTGGGTTGCCTTTGCTACGACCTAGCGGTATGGCTGGCTCATTTTTGACGATATGGTCGATCCTACTCCTCGGTTGCTACTCGCGATCGTTCGCTCAACAGCTCGTGCTCGTTGATGACTCAAGCACCCAAATCACCTACACTGGTGATTGGGAGTCCAGAGGGGACCCATCTGCTGTTAACGCGACGTTTACCATGACTATATCTCGTGGCTCTCGCGCAAGCTTGTCTTTTGAAGGTACGTACCAATTATCAGTGATGTCTGGTTGTCTTGGTGTCTGATGCGCAGTGGTGAATATCAGGTATTCAGGTTTCATTGCACGGTGCAATCTCTGGCGTTGCAACTACCATTCTTGCCAACATAAGCTTGTTGGACAACAACCCACAAACCTGGATAGGTCCAGCCTCAGGCGGGACCGTTTACGTGAACACACAGACGGATCTGGAGATGCGTTTTCTATCATCAGCCCCTTTGGTTTGTCCATGCTCCATGCAGAACTGAGGCAATGATTTTCCAGAGCGTAAACTCAGATCACCGCGGCTCGTCCGCTAAGCGGTTACATGATGAAATAACATATCCCAATCTTGCTGCAGTAGCTGCGACTATGCCTCAGGATGTCAATGATGTCAATGTCAATGAAACCCGTCCTATTCGGCAGGAATCTCATCCTGATCTCGGCTCTATCGAACAAGATCGTCGAGATGAGTTCACAATTCCTGTGCTCATCAAGCGTTCAATCGATGTGGGAGTCTCTGTTCCAGTTGGAGCTCTCGCCCAGCTTGAGACGATCATCACCTTCCCGCCCGCATATGACGAGGTTGTGTGAGTGCTGCATCTTATTACTGATCGTACTATTGACCACTGATTTCTTACCTCCATTCGCCTTCTGTTGAGCTTTGAATCGCGCCATGATCCGGTAGTAAGAAGACAGAAGACAAGTGCATAAGTAACCCATGTGCACATGGTGTATGTAAGGACAGTCGAGGATGGGAGCACTGAATTTGCGCTTGATTTCAGCTTCTTACCTGATGCTCAGTGCCCTAACACCCATCTTGTAGCACTAGCTGAAAATCAATAATCACAGATACGGAGCATGCGGATCCTCAACGGCGTTTGGTACATAAATCGCCTTGCGTGCGACTGACAGTATACGCCAGTACGTCCGTACTCTCTTCACGTTCCCTGTATCCCTCTTTCTACACTCAGTTTTACGCTTACGCTCCTTATCATCACACATTTGCGGCATCATATGGGAAATGGTATCGCTGTACTGGTCCTGTGTTCTATCACTGTTCTCGATATTGCTGCTTTGCGAGCATGCTCATGCAGGTGTCCTTATCCTTGCTACGGACAATTTGGCGGTACAGCACGACAATAATTGGTGGATCAGCGGCGGACAGATTGTCACAACCGTGCATGACGCGCAGGTCCGACTGATGTTTTCTGGTAAGTTTTCATATCACACCGAACACCGACGTCAATGCAATTGACGATCTATTTAGGAGGTCGCGCATCGGTGCAGGGCAGTCCAGTGGACCTCAATGGAATTGGTGCTAGTCGTCAATCTGCGACCTTCTCTGTGTCCTCAGACGGAGATGAAATCGAGTCTAAAGATTGGCAGTCCTCACCAGAAACCACCATTGGTGGTGACACCCAATACTATGAGTCAGCAATGCTGCCGCCTCGCGCATACGTTCTCACTGTTACCAATACGGGTGTCAGTCTATCGCTCAGTGGCTTCAAGATCGATCAGGAGCAGGTGTCGCCTAGGATCGCGTCCCTTCCGCCTCCCAGCATGACTGAAGCTAGCGCTACGACTATGGTGACTCGCATGTCTGCCTCGACAATCTTTCCTGGTACAAGTGACTCGGCGATCGTTACCACTCGCTCCGTTGGGATGGTCAACGTCTCCCAGAACACGTTCATTGTCACATCTGGTGTAACATCCACCCGTCACCCTACTGCCAGCCAAACAATTTTCACTGACCATTCCGAGTCAACCGTGCCAAAGTCTGCTCTCAGCAATTCCCGTGCTCCTTCCGCGGGAACATCCCTTCCAGTGACCTCCTCGCAGTCAGGAGCGTTAATCTCGCCCTCTCACATAGACACTCCGGCAGTTGGATCAGCGGCGTCAAAACATTACAGTTTACCAATAAGATCGCTGGCTCTGATTGTCGTTGGAGCTGCAATCACTGTGATCATCTTGGCGGTTTCTATGTGGCTTATATGGAAGCGTTGGATGCTCAGGAAGGCAACCATACCATTCAGTATGTAACATTCACCTTCAGTTTGAATCATTCGTTGTTCTGACGTGCTACTCTTTTAGTTGTAGAGGCTCCTAACAACGTGGATACTACCACACCGGGGTTTACCGTTTCGATGCCATCCTCCGACCGATTCACGTCAGAGAAGCGCCAGCGTCGACCTGCCAATCTCACCCTGAACTGGAGCAACCTCCGACGCACCAACACCATACGCACATTCATATGTAGTCCCACCTTATCCGTTCTTCACGTTGATCACAATGACTTGGATCTTCCTACCCATTCACCCAGTCCGAGAGTATCAACTCTGCCACCAACTCCCCCATTTGCCTCCGAGTCCTTCGGACCGCTAGCACGGTCCGTCGTCAATAGTGTCACATCCAGCACCGAGCAGTTGCTGGCGGATCTGTCCTCATTGCTGGGAGATAATGGATCTGCGACGTCTCAGGATAGAGACCTGGCGACTTTATCAAGTAGCAGTCCCTCTGAGACACTACCGTCTTACAATCGGGACCGTGGTCCTCCACCCTACCGTGGGTTCCGCCACGCTCGACGTGAGTGACCTCACCACATCCATGCACTTTCGCGGTAAGGTACAACACTCGAACTTGGGAAGAAAGCGAATGATTTCTTTTCTGTGATTGTGAAACAGACAATTTGTATCGCTAGTTGCTTGTCTTTTTTGGGTTTTGGAGCTTGAGCTTGCGTCTGAGCAATATTCGATGTCGTACTACTGGTACATGATGAATGAAGTCACCTTGTATACTGCAGTCTAGTTATACTTTAACTTATCAGTCTCAGATGCACTAGGGCACGACCACTGCACGACCGAGTGTTGGGCGTCAAATTATTTCTTGTTACCACCATTTTCTGGTTTGTCGCTTGGCGGAAGGCATCCTCTTTCCAATCCAGAACGCCGAGGGGGGCAGACAGTCATGAAGGTACGGGTTTTTATCCAGTCACCGAGGGTTACAACTGAGCTGTTGTTGATTAAATTAGTCACGATACTGCTGCATTGGCGGGTAACGACGCCATCCTGAGTACACGCCGGTTTACATGATTTGTTGATCCCAGAATCTATCTCGGTTCCGGTGTGAGGTCCTGCCGATCAAATACAGTGCGTGTTCCAGACGCATAATCACAATGGTAGTCGTCACAGCACGACTTCTGACCACCCCCCGACTTGACTAGTGACTGGTCACTTATCGCTTCTTTTGACCAACAATGAAGATAATGTTCCGAAGACCCTTGTTATGTTGAGTAAAGGACTTCTGCCTTTTATTTTCGTCTGACGGTCAATCTATGTCGCAGATGGGGATGCACATGAAGTCGCCCTCAAATAGTCAACACAAGTCTGCTTTCTTTACCAATATGTCTCTTCTTCCTCTCCCGATTGCTATCTCGTTCGTCGCACTGGCACTAAATTACTCTCGTTCATCACGCTCGCATATGCTCCAGCTCATACTGCTATCCACTTTCACATTACTGACCATCCTTGTTTCTGTCCATGCAGACGAACTGGCAATTGACCAGAATCGTAATATTTTCCAACCTGTCGACGACTGGTGGCAGGACGGCAATCAGATGGTGACAAACAAGAAGGAGGCGCAGGCGATTCTGCCCTTTACTGGTGAGCCCTTCCGGAGAATTCATATTTATACCTACAGTAGAGCTCAATGAACTTGAAGGTATCGGAATATCAGTACACGCATTTCCTAAAGATCTGGGGAATGGAACAAAAGGTCAATCCGCTACGTTCTCCATCACTTCGAGTGGCAAAGAAGTTACCTCTGGATCCTGGTCTCCCGATCCCGAATCGCTGGTATTTGGCAAGGGCTATAAGCTCTATGACTCACACGACGTATTGCCTCTTGACGAATACAAGATTCTCGTCACCAATACAGGCGTCAGCCTTGCGATCAAAAGCTTCAACATCTCGCAGGAATCAATAATCACCAATTCATCCGCTACCCCATCGGGGACTGCAGTGATGGGAATAGCAGTAACCACACCCCAGTCAATTCTCCCGACGACGACTACTGAGACGAGAACTACATTGATTTCGACCTTCATCAGCGTTGTCGCGGGTCCCACAATCATTCCCAACCTCACAATCGCTGATTCCGGCGGTGTGAAAGCACCCACCACAAATCAAACTTCCACAATCATGCGAACAACCCCCGGATTACTGCCCTCAGATAATATCGCCGCGGAAAAAGCCACCCTAGATCAACTGCCTACGAAGACTGTCGTATTCATTGTAGTTGGAATCAGCATTGCATTCTTCCTTGTATTGGTCGCACTTTGCGTTGCCTGGAGGCGTCAAACGACCAGGAGTTCCAAGATCGCGAATCCGCTCAGTGAGTCGTATCATAGTTAAACATCAATAATTCAACATTCTGACGGCGTTGCACCACCCACAGCGACACCTCTTTGTGATGCAATCACCGGAATCGAACCATCGGAGACGCCTACATCTGGCCCTTCTATGACAGAGAAAACCGACCGCCGACCTGCCGACCTCAGACTTCTCTGGGACAATCTGCGAATAAATCGTATCCCCGGCCCTCTTACTACCCCCATCCCGTCTCCATTGGAATTCGATTCTCGACCATCGACACAGCCTACCCCCGCGACGCCACCAGCACCTCCCTCCCCTGGCGTCCGCCTCTCCGACTCTGGCTCGGAAAGTTCACTCCTCGGGACGCAGCTGGTGATAAATGAGAGTGGGGAAGTTGCACGGGCCAGTAGAACCTGGACGACTGCCCTCAGTGCTTCCGAAACGCTCCCGTCTTACACTCATTCTGGCCCCCCAGCCTATACCTTTGGGAACAAGAATCGGGTTTAATCCATCCTACACGATACCAGTGCCACCAGTTTCTCCGCGAAGAGCTCTTCGTTGGCGTTTGGCGATCCTCGCTCAGGATTAAAATATCTTCAAATACCCTGAATCCTGGTTGTTGACAATAGACTGCGTTTGCTACGATGACTAGGAGGATATGATTCTAAGTGAATTACATAGGCCAAAATATGGAACATTTGCTTCATTATGTTAACCTGACCCGATGCATCCGCGTCCAGTGCGTGAATCTACCAAGTCACAACTGTAAGTGGTCGACTTTCCTCGTGGTCGGAGTTCCAACAACTCAGAATCAGTTAGATCGATCACACTGGGAGATGGCCGATCTCACTATCTTGTTGGTCATCTTGATCTCACTGTTTCAATCTCAGGCTTCAGTGGCATCCGGTTCAGCATAACTTCAAGTCGTCAAACATCCGTTTCAGAACTTGCAGGACCCAATTCACAATTCGAATGGATAGATAGTGTCTTCCATCTTGCACCCTAGGAGCTGGGAACCAACCATCACAGATGTGATGCACACAAAGATGGGATTTAGGACACCGAGTCAATACTAATGCACTGTACTTGTAACCGTCCTCTCAATGCGGCTCCTCATTTGCCCCTGCGTACTCGACGGAGCGTTGCCAATGTGTCGACTTGGAGGTCGACGGGTGGCTTCGCGTCTCCACAAACAATCTCTCCCGCTCTTGCTCTCGCTCCAGATAATCATTTCCTCTTTCGATGCAGCTTATGCAGACGAGATTGTGCATGCTACCGACCCTCGCGCTGTATACGACTCTAACTGGTGGCTGGATAGTCGTCAGATGGTCACGGACATAGAAGGTGCTCATGTAACCTTACAATTTACCGGTGAGATTCCAGGTTTATGGTCATGAGTTTATTGTACTGATGTATAACGACTCTCTAGGATCTTCAATATCGGTGCACGGTGCACTCGAAAATCCCGACAACGACGGAGCAACAGGACTCTCCGCCTCCTTCGCTATATTTTCAGGTGCTGAACCCAGAGGTGCTGAAGTTGATTCTGGTGAAGTAAACACGCCGGATTTCGACGCTTTGTCCTTGACAAGGTCCACCACTCTCTTTACTTCATCTTCACTGCCGATCGGAGTATACACCATGAAAGTCGTCAATACTGGTGTTGGTATGGCGATCAACCTCTTCAATATTTCACAGCAACAACCAGTTACACAACTGTCCTCGACTGCAGCGGGAGCACAGAGCACCGCGACTGCAGCAACGACGACATCTGTCCAGTCCCCTGGTCTCATTCATCCCTCGGTGAATTTCTCCCCCAATGGGACAACAACTGTGACCAACATAGTTCCTGGCCCTACAACGACTGTTAGCCCCCCAGCAACAACTTCTGGCGGTAGTCATACCACCAGTGGAAGAACACTCGAATCGTCGACTTCGACCAACACTGTATTACCTTCGGTATTCGAAGCTCCGGATGTCCCTGTCGTCGCGTCATCCACCTCCAGTCATATGCCTGTGAAAACAATCATCTACATCGTTGTCGGGGCGTTGGCTGTGCTCGTACTCCTTGTTGTACTCTCCCTCCTCTGGAAGCACCGCATGATGAAGAAGGCAAGAGCCACCATTCCATTCCGTAAGTCGATCATATTCAAACATGAGTAACCTGGCAAGCTGATGATACATTTGATTCCTCTCCCTATGGCCATAGCCACATCTTTGGATGGCTCAGGAAGGCTTACCGCGGTGGGATCCCCAGCCGAGACACCTTCAATTGATAATACTCCAACCGGGGAGAAATCCGCTCGTCGGCCTGCAAACCTCACATTCCTCTGGGACGATCTGCGCACCAACTCCATTCCTGGATTCCTCATCAGTCCCACCCCATCTACATCTTCCCCGAACATCCAAGAAGCGCAAGCATCTCCACGATCTGATACACTCCTCTTGCCTCCATCTCCAACTTCTCCCGCTGCGCGCTCGACAATCAGTTCCAGCACAGAGGAATTGCTTTCGGGGACGTGGCCGTTGCTGGACGAGAGTGAGGGCACACGAACGATGAGGACCAGAGAGACTCGGACAACCTTCCCCAGTACTTCTGATACGTTGCCGTCTTATACTCAGGATGGCCCTCCGGCTTACAGTGATGGCACGAAGGAGCAACTGTGATTCATCGGGTATACAATGCATACAGAAAACTGCGCACTTCTGAACCGTTATTGGACGCTGTTGAATACCTTACCGTGCCTTTTATCGTTACTTTTCTTTACCATTTCATGGACCCACAACCTAGCCCACATGTACAACCTATTAGACAGAACATGTACACGTCGAACTCGTAGTTTCTTTGGACTCAATTATCGACATTGGTATGTGAAATAGCAGTGGGTAGGAACCAAATTCCAAGGTGCATTGTCAGATACAGCATGGGGTATGACAGAGAAAGTCGTAATGAGAATAGTCTTCATCCACGATGTCAGAGTCAGATTAAGCAAAGAAGGTATTATAGCCTATCCATCAAACCAGCCTGCTCGGGCCATCTCTTCCGCGAGCCCATCCCATCCCTTTCGGCGGGCTTTGCGGCCAGCAAGTTCTGTGGCGAATCTAGAAGTAAAATAAACTCAATTCAGAGACGGGTGTATGAGTGACAAGGGTCAGGTACCTCAGGCATTCCTCAAGCCTCCACCGCCCTCTCAGCATATCCAAATCCACCGCAAGGCTCGACCCACCCTGACCAGGCCGTGTGCCATTGGCTCCAGCCACACCAGTCACAGCACCATCACGATTTTTTCGGACGGCCGAAGGGGTGTATGGTTCTCCGGGAAGCATCCGACGTGTCAATGCATACATCATCCCCGCGATGAACGCGTCTGAGGCACCGAATTCATCTACAACCCCGGGGGATGGTCGAGGTCGATTATGCGGATTGTTCCCGCCGTTCACACCAGCGCTGCTATTCGACCCTCGCCCATTCACGCCAGCAATCTGCGTGCCATCCGAGTCTGAAGATGACGAATCCTCGTCTTGCTGAGCGCGACGGCGGTGTCGGGATCGGTGTCGCCTATTCCGTCGTGGTGTGGCGTTTGAAGACGGGTCAGAGGAGCTCGACGTGAGGGAGTTCAGCCGTTGAATTGCGCTTGCGGTGAATTCGCTGGAACTCTCGGTGTGGTGTCCTCCGCCTGCCCAGAATGTGCTTCCGCTGCGGACACTTTCGATTTCATTCTCGGAGCCTCGGTCGTCTTGGATGTCGTTTCCATCGTCCTGGGGTGTAGTCGCTTGCAGCGGCTCGACCCAACCTGAGCTTTGAAAATACTCCTTGGTAGGTACGGAAAGGACCGCAGCGCCGTCTGTACCCCAGTGGGCGACCAGCAAAGCATGTGGCGGGGCGATATGGGTCAGGGAAAGAAGGAACGCGCGTGGAGAGGTAGCGTAATCCCGCGAATGAGCCATGGCATAATGCTTGTTGAGAAACACTACGTCGGCATGTGGAATAAGCTGTAAAGCAAAACACGACGCATGAGGGAAATGTTTTGCTAATAGAATTGGAGCAACTGGATTCACACCGCTTCGACGCCTTGCCTGGTCTTCCGGCCCACATCAATACTGAATACACAGTGACTTCGCCACTTCTTCTCCCGAGCTAAGCCGTCCAAACCGACGAGGTTGTTGAGTGTGGTCTTGACTGATCGACCCTCAAAGTGAATCCAGTCAAGGGGGGCAGGGCTCGTTGGTATTTGCATGGATGTTTGGGAGGGTCGCCCTGGAGGACTAGACGTTGACGGTCGTGGTGATGCTCCGGAAGGATAGAGAGGTGGTGATGAGGGATTGGAGGATGTACCTGAATTGAGGTAGGCATAGTTCTCGGGGACCAAGACGGGGCCCAGCAGAGAGACAAACTCCTCATGAGTTATGTCTGGTAAGGGATTGTTATTGATGACGGTTTTGGTGTTTGTATCGTCTGTAAAGAGATGTGATCAGAAATAGTACATATGTCAGGCCAAGTCCCCCGAACTTCCGAGATTCACTCAGAAAGTCACACCGGAGCCTTTCCCTACCG
The DNA here is from genome assembly GCA_021029105.1 of Cristinia sonorae. NCBI lineage: Eukaryota > Fungi > Basidiomycota > Agaricomycetes > Agaricales > Stephanosporaceae > Cristinia > Cristinia sonorae. The sequence continues at coordinate 691,696 of JAEVFJ010000004.1, read as the reverse complement.
TCAACTGCCCTGACCGTGAATAGGGAGTTCTCGACGGCTCATTGGAGGCTTGTCTTTAATGGGGGACAAAACTCACCGGCATGCAAAACCCATGCACTAGGCACACCCGAATTCTCCCATATCTTGCAGTACCGTGTGCTGACCCTATCATTCTCCAAATCCCTAATAATCATCTGGCCCTCTTCGTTCCCCCCAAGTGGGGCGACCAACATCGCGTTCACATTGGGAAACTGAGAGACAATCGACAGACACGTGCTTGCCGATCCCCCGCGAGCTCTTTGGACGGAATGGGCTCGGACCACAGTGGATGGCTCTGGATGCGACCCGAGAGTGAGGGTGTGTGTTAAGAAAAGTGTACCAGATGCGACGATGCGGAGGGGGCGTTGAAATTGTGGGTTGATAACCTCTTGGTTGTCGCGTCGGAGTCGCGACATGTTGGGCGCGACAGGAGGGGGTTGTTGAACACGATGTCAAGGGATGTCGTGAAGGTCGTCGTCGTCGATGGAGACGCGTCGTTCAGTCAAGTTTTGTTGCACGAGTTGAGCACGAGTCGATGGATATACGGAGATTGAGGCGGTCCCTGGTCAGATGTGGGATCTGAGTGACGATCTGGCGTCGATTTCCGCCCAAGTTTGTCTCATTCCATGCCTTCCTCCAGATCTCTCAATTTATCTCGCACTTTACTCGACTACAAATACAGCAACCGTTTTCACTTTGTACTATTGCCAACTCGTGCAAGTCCGCAATCTACAGATACTCCTTCAAATGTTTCGGATGCAATTGAAAGTATGCTCTCTGGCGTCCACAACAATTGTCGGACGACTGATTCGTTGGATTCATGACTGACTTACACTACAGGTAAGAGCGATTGGAAATTTGGAATCCCTCATGTAATCAGGACGAGTCCTCTACTGCAGGAGGCAGGAACATCTGGGGGACGCCTTGCGCAGTACGGAATCAATATTAATTGCCTTAAACATTTGAGGCCTGCGGAGTCATTGGCAGGGTCAACCGTGCCAATTCCTCAGAGACAGTAGCACGGTTGTTATGGCTGCCAGTGGCTGGTGAAACTGGCAACGAGTGAAAGATGCATCTCGTACCTCAGTACTGAGCTGTCGACTGTGACAAGTGTATGGTCATGAACATGACGCGCTGGGAATTCGAAACACCGCGATGGTTTAGCGAGGCCCCACCGCGTGGCAGGAAGGATGGAAAGTAAGTTGGCGTGTTTACTTATCCTAAGGTCACTTGTAAGTCTTGAAATCACACCGAAGAAGGATCCGGGCCCATGAACCGGGATGATGAGGGCCATTAATGTGCTACCAAAAACTGCCATGGACATCATAGGCAAACTAGCTACAGAATACAAGTGTACGTTTATCCACACAATAGTGAACGGGGAGCTAAACTAGGGAAGAGCGAAGCGAATCGACGAAAGCGAGCGGTACGAGATCTCTCTGACCGGATAACACGCCAGAGCTAAATTAGACTCAGTAAGGGGGGAGGGGAACTATGGTCGCAGAAAGGTATAACGGGGGCGGAGAACAGAATCATACATCGTCATCAAGGGTGCGAGAGGCCGAACAGAGGCACCAAAATTCAAAAGAAAATATGCATACAGTGAGAAGAGGAAAGACTTCGCACACGTCGAGAGGTATCTAATCAGCCCCAAGAAATGAACCCGCAGGGATATCGGGAGCCATAATCGCAATGCAGTCCAGAACATGTCACAAGAGAACAGGTAGCCATGCATAAAAAATCACTGCGATGGAGACACGATTTAAGTGCCTCCAGCAGGACCATCTGCATGGCCACGGCCACCATCTTCACCGCCAACGCCAGTCACGTCGTGGCTGCCCATAACCGCGCCAGCGGGTTGTGGATGAGGATGTCCATGAGCAGGATAGGAGGGATAATGCCCTGACCACGGCACACTTGGATATGGAGCGTAGCTGTGCGGCGGGTAATACGGGTACATCGACTGTGATGCTTCCGCCGGCGCGTAGGGGGGATATGGTAAGGAAGCCGGTGGGGGTGGATGTGTCGGTGACGGCCGTGATCCAGCTGGGGGAGAAGGAGTATCTTGCGGCTGAATTGGCGAGCCTGTTGTCACTGGCGGAGGAGCACTAGCATAAGGAGCGGCGGGTGCAGGACCAGGAGAGTAGACAGGAGCTGGCAGATGGTAGCCAGGATGGATAGGATAGTACGGATACTGGTATTGCGGTGTTGTTGTACTGGAGAGACTTGGATCAGCGTAAGTAGGGGCAGGCTGCTGCAGTGCAGGTGGCGGTGGATACGACTGTGTGCTAGAACCAGCGTCGGCAGATTCCTGAGAAGCCGAAGCCGTGACGGCTTTGGGTTTGCGACGTTTCGGGGTACTGGTCCCCTGACTGTATGGGTCGTACCGTTTCCCGCGTTTGCCTGACTGGGTTGAGGGCTCGTCGTAGGGAAGCGCTGACAGGGGCGCTGGGATGAGATGTGGGGAGTTGTCAATGTCGTCCGCCTCCCCACGATATCGAGGCACGCCGTCGACGCCAATCTCCACCTTGGGAGGATTTCTGAAGTGGGTCTTGTCCAGGTACTCTGGTGATATATCCAGCGAAGCAAGCTCAGGCAGCGAAGATGGGGAACGAAGGCGACCTTGTTCGACATCTTCAATCTTGTAGTATGAAATAAGGTGTTGAGCAACACCCGCGATTGTAAGGGAGAAGGTCTGGTGTTGTCCAGAAATAACCTCAGATGCGGCCACATAGGATAACAGAGGGAGTTGCAACGCACCTTCTTCATCATTCCGCCGGGCTTGAACTTGTAGCTGTTGGTCAAACTTCCAACCAAGCTTCTCTCCCGTAGCCTATCAATTCCCAACCGGCTTGTATCCGCCTTCGGTCTGCTAAGCGATTGCCCCTCCATCTTGACACCATCCACGGTGTATTCTTCGGTTTGTGCTTCGCGTTCAGCGCGTGCGCTCCGGTGGCCAGCGCCGCGCTTCTCTGTTTCGCGATAGAGTAAGAAGTTGCCCAGGATGCGACTTGGGCTCCAGAAAAAGCCGTCCGTCCATCGCCTAATCCCGCTCTCGTCCTCATCGAACACGAACACGGATCCAGAGGTAATCATCTTGCGTTCAGAATCGACCAACCTGCGAGTGACGCGAGGAATAAGGCCTCGCCGAGCAGCCTCAAGTATAAGCAGAGCATCTCCCGTAGTCTCTATCCACCCAGACCAGGGAGGTTCGGTCCAGGAACTAGCAGGTGCATTAGAGGAAGATGGTTGGTGGTCGGACATGCCGCGGGGGCTTGACTAAGGAAATGTGGCGACATTTGCGATAACGAACGAAGCCCAAAATGTGTGTTGTCGACGACGAGGGGCAGCATGGAGGTCAGGGGTCGGAGTCAGCCTGTAGTTTTAAAAGTAAAGTTCATAAACAAAGTTGACTGACCGAGGCAGAGTTTCGGGAGGTCTTGAGGGGAAAGTGCAAGGAATTTCTGACCCCGCCGCTCCGCCTTCCAGCTCAGGAGGCGTGGGAAATTTCAACACACTCACGCTTTCCTCCTGACCCTCGAGCTTTTCGTCGTCGCTGGCAGTGGGCTCGTCGTCGTCCTCGTCGTTCAAGACGGCGAGCAGCACCGCCCGCGACATCAATCCGTGTTATCATTCGTCCTCCGCCCCATCTTCCCTCGCCTCGAGGCTCGCACATGCTCCCACCCATTGTTGCACTCCCGTTTTGCTGTCCACCTTCCTCGGACCAATGGCCTGTCCAAGGACCCGAGCGTTTCCCTTGCCTATCATGGCATCCTCAATCAGGTCTACGCGTTCATGAATAGTCCCCAGCGCGGAACAGGGTCCGTGCCCCAGGCTCGTGGGCTTGTGCCTAGCTTCTGGCCTATGACGCTCTCAGAAGGGGGACTTGCTATGAACAACCCATAGGCAGCGCCAAGCTCAGAGGACATTCGCATATCTGTGACGTGCTTCCCCCCATGCCATCTTGAGCGATCCTCGGTTCGAATCCTCCGTTGCACTGCACTGTTGTTGCCAACTTGCCCCACAATACTCCCACCGAGGACGGGTGACTTCAGCATATCCTGTCTACCGCTCTATCGCAGCTGTGGGCCTGTGGAACTGCCAAAGGCCAGATGTGATGGTCGCAGATCGGTGACCTCGTTGTTACTCAACGTCTTTCAAATAGAGTATCCCACTATGCCTAATCGAACACTTGATTACCTCCACGAGAAATCACCAGATGACCCATTGCATTGTTTGCTTTCTTGGACCCCATGAGATCTAATGTGAGGTGCTGATCTAGAACTGTGCACAGTTGACCAGTGTTGCCTCCCAGTCGGCGGAACGTTGTAAGGTGAGAGGTCCTGCTTCTTGTTCCATGAGTTGAAGTGGACCTGACGGCCATCCTGGTCTCCTCAGATCTTAGAGCTGTCACTTATTCACGCCATGACACTTCATTTCCGTTGCCCTCTTCCAAGCAGTACAGCTGCTTCAGTGCATTCTCGCATCTCTTCACTGACTTGATCTTGATGGTCAAGTCGCATTTCTTCGACCTCAACGGTGTGTTGGGCCAATTTTTGGTTCCACAATACAATGACTTACAGAGAACTCTCAGCTTCTGTACTTCTGTACTCAAGAACTACTTCCGCGACTAAAGTTGTCTTACATCAACAGTACGCTGTTCGCTGTGCCGTGGACGGCGATAATCGCTTCTTCTTCGTTAGCGTCCAGTCTTTGGTGGACTTTCGTGGATCCGCCCAGAATCGGAGGTTATTCAAGGATCAACGGGTGCTCCTTGAAGTGCCGTTCTGCAATTGCCCTTTCTATTTTCTATCTCGCTATTATCGTAAGCGTGCGCCACTCTTGTTCCTTCATCATTGCAGCGGACTTAACGAGCCTTGGTTGCAGCCTGAATAATGTATCTTCGCTCAGTACTTCCGCTCCGAGATCAATCCCACACCCCGGTACCGCTGCGTTTGTGTGCGATTGTGATCTCAGCGCCCGGTCTAGCCGGTCAAAGTACCATCACATTAACCCAGAGACAGGATCGAACGTTGAAACGGATTGTTTCCAGTTGACTGATTCATATGGCGAGTCCTCGCATGCAGACAGCGGAAGTGCCCAGAGCCATCACTATGTTTTATTTCTTTCACATGTCAGATATATAGGTTCCTCAATACACGGCCACACCAAACCTCTCGAGAACGCCGGCGGCGTTTGAGGGATTACACTTTGTGCTTTAGGACGAGGACGCCGGGAACTTGGCACCTTAATGTGAACGAGTTCGTAAGTCACATCTTCCGTATACGAAGCAAAGCGGACTGGCCCTCACTTCTCTCCAGGGGCTCGCATGCTGTAAAACGTGGCCGTGATCCATACATTCCATGTGTGGCCCGCTTCGAATCAAGGATGTTTTACTGCGATGCGACAGATATCTGAAAACCCAGACGACACCTGAAGCCAGTGGATCATTTATATGTCAGGAACATAACTTCAGAATGTTCCAGCTCTTCGGGCGAAGACACGTCGAATAGCGGCTGTTCCGGCTGCAAATCTATCTATGCTCGACACTCTACTTCTGCATTTCATCAACCGCATGTGCCAGACCCAATGACGAGGGCATCGTACGTTCCTTGTTTCGCGCTTGGAATGGCCAAGATCATTGTGCTGTAATGGGCAAAACAGGCAGGTACGTCCTCCACGTGGATACCACTCGTCACTCCGATCCTGACAGAGATTCTCACCAGATCGCGAGGGAAGAGTTCTGTGAATCCCAAATTCGGCGTACCTGAAAAAGTAGAATTGAGGCCCACCTCGGACGCTCCGACGCACCAATGCTTCTATGTTGATGTTCCCGTGCAGCGAGACGCCGATAAATCCATTTTTACATTCACAGGGGACGCTGCTCTTGACGTCGGCAGTCAGACGGCAGCTTCCACCAGACTCTCCATTTTGGACTGAGACTTGAAGAACAGTGCATTATGCTGGTCGATGTCCGTTCATGGCGCAAGCGACCCTCAACCCCGTCTGACAGTCTCGAACAACGTCCCGAGACGTGCCTGTCTGTTTGTTCTGATTGTCTGTTCAGGCATCCATCGCAGTTGAACTTCGGGTCGATAGGCCGACCGAAAACCTCGCAGATAGTTCCAGACGCGTAAACCTGTTTGGTATTCCCGGCTCCTCTTTCTCCGTCACGTTCGTTTCCTGTGGTCAGCAAACTCAAGATGTGACTGGAACGGGCGTGAATCTGCCGTCTTCGGAAAAGTGCCTCACTTCGGGAAGGTCTCTGGCATATTGTTGCATGTAGAATGTCTTCTGCCGTTTTGGACCCGATGTCGCTTTTGAATTTTCTTCACTTTCAATGGTGGCGGTGGTACATAAAGCCGTTGCTACGTGCACCGAGATTCTCAACCATCGCAGCGCGGAAGCCCAGCCATCTGGTGGTTGCTTCAGCATGGGTCCCTTACTACCCCTCCTCACCGTGCTTGCGGTTGTCCCCCAAGTAAGCACCCTTTCGCGTCACTCTTGAGGGTTGCATAATGACCGCCGCCCAACAGATATCTCTCGCCTCTCACCATCCTTTGGCCTACAGCCATCGCCAACATGCTCGCGCTGTGACATTACCTGCAGGATGGACCGCTCGTGGCTGCGTCACGTATGTCGAATTTGTCGCCTACCCCAATACTTAGGCGCGATTGCTGAATTGATGATCAGCGACAATCCTGGCGGGCGCACCCTCGGCGATGATTCCTTCACTGATACCGTGGGCATGACTGTTGAAAGTTGTGTCACCTTTTGCAACAACAAAAACTTCATCTTCGCCGGTCTGGAGTTTAGTCAGGTATGGAGGCACTATAATGATTGCAGACAACGTGCTAACTACACTTTTCAGGAATGTTACTGTGGCAATTCCCTCCTTAACAATGCAGCGAATGCCACGTCCACTGACTGTAACGATGCATGCAAAGGCGATGCGACTGAGCTCTGCGGTGGTGCTAGTATGTAGCCATAATGCCTTCATCGTAGTGAAAACTTTTACTTACAAAACACTGCCTAGGCCGTTTGAATTTATATTGGAGCGGTAGGCAACCTCCGCCACCACCTACCACAGTCCCAAGTGTTGGGCTTTGGGAGTCCCTCGGATGCTTCAAGTGAGTACACTTTGAGATTGATTGCTGAGAATGCATCAACTAAATGACGCGATTAGCGACACCGCCGCAGCTCGTACCCTCTCTGTCCCCGCAGCCGTCAACGGTAACTTCAGCGTCGAGACTTGCACAGATGCATGCTTTAACCTTGGTTACCCCATCGCTGGGATGGAGTTCGCTGACGAATGCTGTAAGTATTGAGTGATCGGGTCACATTCATTCAATAACTCTTCCTGTTTTCCCACTAGACTGCGACACTGACTTCCGCAATGGAGGATCCCCTGCGACCCTTGCCGACTGCAACATGCCTTGCAAGAACAACGGAACCGAATTCTGCGGAGGACCCAACCGTCTGAACGTAAGTACTAGTGATATCTTTGATGTGTTGATCATCTATACTTCTCAGCGCTCATCGAACCCATCAGGTATACAATTTTACTGGCACTTTACCCCACGGTCCTGTTGCCCCGCCTCCTCCAGGAGGAGGTGGAGGTGGAGGAACACCAGTCTTCCCTGCTACAAATCTTCCACCGCCATGGAAGTACGCGGCATGCTTTGTGTAAATGTGTTGATTCATCTCCGCCATTGCACTTACTCATCATGATCCCCCTTTCAGTGATAACGCACACGGTCGCATCTTCCAGACCGAATTGAATGATAACCCAAATGTCACTGTCGAGAGCTGTATTGCAAGCTGCAGCGCTCAGAATCAAACACTCGCTGGTCTTGAATTCAGGTTCGTGTTCCCGCTCAAATTTGGGAAGAAGTCACTGAAGCTCAACTTCTCTCTGACAGTGTTCAGTGCTTCTGCGGTACAACTCTTGTGAACGGCGCTGTTCTCGGTGCTGAAGCTGACTGCAACATGGGCTGCGGTGGTAATACAACGTCAGTCTTCTATCCTTATCTCCGCATCACCATACCGCATCTGTGTGCTGATATGGATTCTATGTTACAGGGAAGCCTGCGGTGGTCCTAATAGGCTGTCGGTGAGTAAGCTCTACAGTCCTTCCCTGCAAGGCAAACACTGAGTGTGTTTAAGGTTTACACTGCGCTGCCAAACGGCACTGTCCCTTCGCTTCCAGTGCCAGTCGCCAAAACCACCGGCTTGCCCACTGGCTGGAGCTACTCTTCGTGTATCAAGTAAGTACCAAACTCACCGTGTTCGAACACTCTCTCATACGTCGTTTTAATAGGGAAGGTCCGAACGGTGGGCGTGTTCTCCCTAATCAGATCGATTTCCAAATCATCCCAGAGAAAAACACAACTATCGACGGCTGCTTGACTCGATGCCGGGAATACGGCTACCCTGCTGCCGGTCTTGAGTTCGGAAGCCAGTGTTATTGTGGTGACTTCGCAGACGTAGCTACCAACAGCGGTGGCGTGGCCCCCGAGGCTGACTGCAGTATCCCCTGCTCTGGTGACCTTATCCATCTTTGTGGAGGTCCTCAACGTCTTCAAGTGAGCCTGGCGTCGTATTCTTGACGCGTAACGTGAAGGCTAATAATCGCATTTCAGTACTACAAGTTCAGTGGCACCATCGACGTATGGCATCAACCTGCCAACATCGGTCGTTACGAATTCCTCATTGGCGGGCTGGTCGTTCCTCTCGTTGCCACCGTTGGCATCAATGGCAAAGTTAACTTCCTCGAGAAACTTGGCACGGGTTTCCCCAATTCCACGGGTGCCTATGAGCTCGATCTCAGCCTTGTTCATGATTTCGACAAAGCCTGGCGCGCACTGCATGTTCATTCCGACGTCTTCTGCTCCGGCAGTCTCATTCTTCCAGACAAATCCGCTAGACAGCTTAACGTCGGCGGCTGGAGCTTGGAGAGCACCTTCGGTGTGCGGCTGTATGCTCCCGATGGCAAGGCTGGAGTGAACGGTACTAATGATTGGGAGGAGAACTTCAACGAGTTACATCTACAGGTCAGCAGATGCTTTTCTCCGCTTTACCGTCTTACTCATGTTCTTGACAGCGAGGACGTTGGTACCCCAGTGCTCTAGTCATGGCAAACGGGTCCGTCATGGTTGTCGGCGGAGAGCAAGGAAGTAACGGGTTCCAAGAACCAACCATTGAAATTTTACCCACCCCAGCTGGCGGTCCAACCTGGTTATTCATGGACTGGCTCAACCGCACAGACCCGAACAATTTGTATCCATTCTTGCACGTCCTCCCTAGTGGCAACATCTTCGTTGGCTACTATAATGAGGCTCGGATTCTGAACCCAAAGACATTCGATACCATCACCGTTCTACCTAATATGCCAGGATCAGTCATAAAAGACGACGGCGGTCGTACCTATCCGATGGAAGGAACCGCCGTTTTGCTTCCTCAGGTATATGTCTCAAGCATATCCGATTCGGATGGATTCTAACTGTGATGTAGCATGCACCGTACACTGACCCCCTTGGTATCCTGATTTGTGGCGGCTCTGACTTCGGACAGGCCCTCGACAATTGTATCACGACGCAGCCAGAAGTACCGAACCCTACTTGGACTATCGAGCGAATGGTGAGCATCATCTATTGTGCTCTGGACATGGCCCCTTATCTCTATCCCATCAGCCTTCAAAGCGAGTTATGCCCTGCATGGTCAGTGCTTCATTTCATCGTTTTCCGTCTCTCTGACACCTCGCGGCCTTTTGGAAACTATCTAGGCTGGTGAGTTTATCTCTCCGTTTTCATCCGCTCTGTTCATACTGACCAGACGACCTCGTAAATAGCTCTTCCGGACGGTACCTTCTTGATTGTGAATGGTGCCGAGCAAGGTGTAGCTGGGTTTGGACTCGCGGACTTCCCTAATCTGTCGGCTCTCTTGTATGATCCCAGTCAACCGGTCCATCAGCGCATTTCTATCTTGAACAACACCATTGTCGCTCGTCTTTATCACTCAGAAGCCACGGTACGGTCTCTCCCACACGTCTAATTCGTTGAAGTGGTCATAGTTGACATCAATCCGGGTTACTTTAGCTACTCCCTGACGGTCGGGTGCTGATCTCTGGTAGCGACCCTCAAACGAACTTCCCCAATGGAACCGTGAAGTTCCCGGAAGAGTTCAGGGTCGAGGTCTACATTCCACCGTACCTCAACCAAGGCTTCACCCAGCCCAGCTACACCATCACTCAGACAGACTGGGCTTACGGCGGCTCGTATGCCATCACTGTTACCCTTCATCAAGGAACCACCGCCAATATGCGGGTCTCTCTTGTCGCAGGTAAGGGGATCACCCCACAGTTTCGCCCTTGGTAAACGCTGATCTGCTGTGCAGCCACCTCAAGTACTCACGGTAATGTCATGGGCGGACGCACCATCTTCCCTGCATTCTCTTGCACAGGCAACACGTGCCATATTACCGCACCACCCAATGCGAATGTCTCGCCTCCGGGATGGCACCAGTTGTTCATCCTCGACGGCCCCACGCCATCCCACTCCCAATTCGTCCGCATTGGAGGTGATCCTGGGAAGCTTGGCAACTGGCCCGCCTTTGCTGACTTTACCTTGCCAGGCGTGTAATCAGGTAGTGTAATGGTAAATACGGACTATGTCGAAACGTTCTGTGCTATGCGGACCTTTTCCGTTTTTTCATTCAGCCCTTCGCTCGTTCTTCGTTTTATGGACTTCCGTGGGATTTTTTGGGATACTGGTTATAGACTTGGGGCTAATCACGTTTGTATCCATTCTACTTTTATGAGAATCAATATATCAACTGTGGTCAAATATGAAAGCCTAGTAGTCTCAGCCTGGAGTCAGACTCAGTCTCAGACGCCGCTGCGGGATGAGTCAAGCGGGGTCACGTGCAATATTCGGCCCGTGCCGGCGGACAGGGGCGCAGGGCGGCAGGCTCTGGGGAGGAGGCGCTATAAGAGGGAAAGCACCCACATATCCCTCTCTCTCTTTCTTCCACATCCCTTTTATTCTGTAAACAACTTGGACTGTGTTTGTCCTCATCATGGACTACCGAGCCCTGAACAGATCGGGATCTGCGGGAGAAATCGCTGGTATGTATTCCCGAGGGGCTCACAAGCGTGTCTTATCTGAGAACTCATACAGGGATCACCTTGACCGTCGATGAATGCGGTTCACAACCTGCTCGAGTGCTGAAGTTTTGGAAAGCAAATGGTAGAGTGATTGAGATTGGTCGCAGATCTGCGCAGGCGAAGAGTGACGAGGACGATGGAAAGCATGCACTATTCAGGTGCCCTGTGATCAGTAGGAAACATGCTAAGATCACCTTCTCAGAATACGGAAATGTAGGATCCACTTCATCGTCGAGTTGCTTCACTCGCTGACCTATGTTAATAGGTCTACATTACTGATCTCAAGTCTCACCACGGCACCTACATCTTGCGACCTGGTGACACTGTCTCAAAGCCAATTGCTGCACAGGTACCGAGCGTCTTAACTGATGGAGACGTCTTGACGTTCGGCAAGGCAGTAGGAAAAGAGCAGGACTTGGTTCAGCCCGTCTCCGTTCGCGTCCAACTCCAGTTGAGCCAAGATTCTGAACCCGCGCCGATTGTGGCCACTCCCACAAGCTTGCCCAAGGCCAGCACAGGCACCGGCCGTTATGGTGTCTTCTTGCCACCTTCCGACATCTCCTCATCCTCTTCGGAAAGTGATTCAGACGTCGAGGAGATCTCGCCGCCGTTCCCCGCACCCAGCTTGCAAACGCATGGTTTCGAATTCAGCCCCAGGAGATACAACCTGGCATCACATACGAGCAGCGCCTTGCGCCGGGAGATTTTACCTCCCATTTCCCTCTTCTTGACTCCTTCACCGGAGCCCCCTCTCTTTCGTTTCAATCGTCGCGCTGTAACCGATCTTGACACCTCTTCTGACGATTCAGAAGAATTCATCACACTGGCTCCAATACCGCCAGCCCCGCGCTCTCCACAGGCTGTCTCGGCCGCAGCAGCTTTTGAAATTCCAGAGCTCGTCGGGGCCTGGCGATATTCGCCTATTCTTGAGCACCCCCCAGCCCGGTCACCCTCGCGAACCCATGTAGACGAAAACGCTGACTCCCACGTTTCCGCTGCAAGTGTTGCCCCCGCGCAATCAGAGGAACATCGCAAATCGCCTGCGCTAGCAGATATAACTGATAGCAATGACGATGACCTCTACGCCGATTTTGAAGCTTTCGCACCTAGTGTATGGGCAAGTATCCCTGCGAAAAGTGTAGGATCTCACATTTTTTACGAACAGATTGTGCCCGCCAAACCCCAGCCGTCAATGGAAGACCCTCAAGACGAACCGATTTCTACTGAGGCAGTCACCTCTCAACTTGACCATGATGACCAACAAGCGGCGGAACATGACGATGTATGTCAGTTCTTCTCTGTATTGTGTTGTCCTCATTTCACATGTGTTCAGCGGCCTGCCCCACAAGCGCCTCTCCCTGGAACCTCTCAGCAACAGGAATTAATACACACAGCTGGTACCGAGTCTGACAACACCGAACCGGTTAGACCTGTAGCCGCCAACTCCGACGTTGTCATGACAGATGCTGAAACCGTAGCTTCTGGAGGTGTTTTGGCCTTGCAAAGTCTCAAAGAAGGTGCGTGTCATCGGCCTCCTTTACTCTGTTGTTCACATTTACCCCTCCGGTCTGCAGCCATGGCGGAGATGCAGGCGAAGGCTCAGAAGGAGATAGAGGATGAGTTGGCTGCGCTGCGTGCTGCACGTGCAGAGGCAGAGGCCGTCATGGCGCAGTGGCAGACAAAGAGGGATGCATTGATCCAGCAGGACGTCGCTCCTCTCGCTGCCGCTTCCTTGAAGCGCAAGCGGGATAGCGATGACGATATGCAGGATATGCATGTCCAGGTTGGCATCCCCATCCCACCGACGATCGTACCCGCGCCGAAGCGTCGAAGGATCATGCGCATCGTCTCTGCCGTGGCACAGACAACGGCGGTCGCCACCATTGGTGCAGTCGCTGCCTGGACCGCTCTCGCATTCACTTGAATCTCGTGACGTTTGGATTATCGGTAGAGTTGAGGATATGATGCAGGTTAGGGTAAGAACAGACATAAGAGGTCAGATAAACTTGTATTTATACAGAACGATTGTACTGCGATAGTTCAGAATAGGTTGTATGGTTATGCGTTCATGTAAAACACACGTTTCGTCCTTCGTTCACCAATGTATTTCTTCCATCTGCTCAGCCTCATGCGAGAAACACAACATAATAAATCAATGAATGACGATGATTACTGGACAGTATATATGCAAGGCAACGATAGCAAAGCAAAAGATCGAATCTGTGTTGGGTCTATAATGACAATCTCCAAAAAGAATCACCGTGACTTGAGAATATCTCTTGCCAGAGCCCTCAACATCGCAGCAGTGACTGGGGGCTTTGCCGCAGGCTCAGAATGCCCAATCGTAGATGCAGCCATAGTGCTCGGAGGTGGCGGTGAATCCTCTGTGATACTGACATCTGTGTCACTGGTGTCGCGGGATAGCGATGAACGCATCCTCTTAGGAGTTGATGAAGGACTATCATCATACACAGCTATTCAGCAACAGATCTGCGAAACCACAGCAACAGGGAAGGACATACCTGATATCCCCATCCGCTCTCCGTTTTGCCCAGTTTTTCAGAGCCACCAAACCAAGTTCCCGCAGACGGGTGGAAATGGTCTCCAAAATCCCTTGATACTCCTCGAAGGAAGAAGACAGGCGTTCCCTGAACACTTTGTAGTTTGGCCGCCGGTTTTCCCCAATAGCTCGCTCTGCAGAAGCGACAGCAACCTTCGCAAACGCGTCAAGGAATGGACCAGTTGCGTAGCCTGTTCGGGATCGTGTTACCGACAGAGAGCTAAGTAGCGACATGAATGACTTACCGATACCAAGATGAGCAGGAGCCTCGGTATCAACAGGAATTTCAATCTGGACGTCTTGGTGCACGCCCAATACCGAGAGAATGCCAGAGACAGCCTGTCTTTGAGCTTCTGAAAGTGCCTTCAGGACGTCGCCATATCGAGTCCAGTCAACTGTAAGGGAAGACAAATCCGTTAAATATCGGATAGCAAATTAGAAGGAAGACCCTTACAATGCTCTCCCGCCCAACAGCTATGCAGCCAGTCTGATGAGCTTGACTTGAATAGTTCAACGAACATATCTACAAGATCTGTATGCGGCTGTTAAGTATCTTGTATCTACTTGTGCCAGCAAGTAAAGAGGGACACACCGTTCCAGGAGATGCTCTGCATAAGCCTGTCTTCAACCTCCAACTCTATCGATTTGCTGACTTCCTCGAATGTTTTGTCCAGATCTTTATCTGTCGAGGAAACTGAGAAAGTAGACCAATTCTTCAGAGCGCCGGACTTGACGAAGGACTGCACCTAAAATATACCAGGTCATTTTTGGATCGGTGGATGGCAAGGGTAGTGACTCACCATGACCGTAAAGTCTTGTAAAGTTTCTTCTTCACCTCCATTGGACCAACTGATGACCAACAGCGAGGGGATGAACCGCCGTTGTGGGTCCGAAGCCAAACCATCCACGATGTCTCGCAGGCGAGCACAGTCATCCAGAACGCGGTATTTCCTGCAGAGAAGGCGTAAATCCTCGGTGGGCCTTACATGGCTGTGTAGGTGACGAACCTTTCGATGGGGTCCGTGATGCCTTCCAGCGGAGTGCGTTCAAAAATTACCAGACCTGGAGAGCCCAAAGGTAAACGTCCCTCAGTTGTCTTCGGCACCGCCGGTATTGAGAAAACAGTGTCTGAGATCCACTCTCCTGACTGTGGGAGGTCGAACTTGTGTTCTAACCAAATCGCGGTCCCGTCATTATCCGTGTTGAGAGCCAACCAGACCCGCCACTCGGCACGACTATCGCTGTCGGGTGACATTTCCTCCACACATCGTCTGATGGTTTTGAGGAACGACCCCTGTGCCCAGCGCCGCTGATGCTCCTCTTGGTTCTGCAAAGTGAATGGTCATGTAAGAACGGACGGCTTTGTAAAATATTCGTGGGAGTTGCACCTCTTTGAGATGTCGAACGAGCTCTTCATCCGTCATAGCAGGCTTGTAGTCTGTTGATACCCGCCGGCGCGCGCGCTTAGTTGGTTGAGGTTCCTGGACCACGCCAGAGGATGCTCTCCGTTTGCTAGCTTGGGTACCGTTGCTTGACGATTTAAAATCAGGGAAAACGTTTGCGCGTTGAAGCTTCTCCCTATACATCTCACTCCGACGACAAGCGTCGTGCCAGGCGGCGTAGTCCGTCGCTTTCCTGAGCCACTTACGGAAATACATGGCGACGGGTGAATGTGACTGCATGAACTCATCGGCGAGTTCATCCAAGTCGACCCGTGTCTCCTTCGCTTTGCCTTTATTCTTGACGGGTGACTGGGTAATGAGTGGGGAGAAGATATGGGTTGATGAAGATGAGGCAACGGGAGTTGGGGAACTTGGTGCAGTGGGAACCGGCCACTTTAACGATCCAGAGGGTATATGCAGAGGGCTGAGGATATCTGTCGGAGCTGGTGAGGCTGGCATCTGGAGGGGAAAGCCAATCAAGGACTGCTTTCTCAAGAGGGAAGACGAAGACCCTGGTTTTGCTTGTTGTTGCGAGGAGGGGTCAAACCATCGTGCGGTTGGGGTGGGAGGGAGAGCAAGCGGAGGTGGCCTATTGAGTTGTGGCGGTTCGGTTGGCGTTGAAGGAGTCGGTGTTTCGTAAACGGGACGAGGTTGAGGTATCTCAAGAGTAGGAGGAGTTTGATGAGACCGCTCTCTACGAGGTGATTCAGAGCTAGGGAACTCCCAGAGCGTTTGTCTTCTCTCGATAATTCGTGGGGGTGTGGGCGTTGTAGACTGCGAAGGCATTTCTGCCGGTGTGGCATAAGAGGACAGGGATGGGGTATGCGGCGGTTCACTGGGCCGAGCATCATGTATCGGTGGCTGAGATGGAGCAGGGAGTGGTTGCACTAGCTGGGTGGTAACTGCTGGTGGAGGTGCCGTAGCCGAGGAAGACGAACCTATCGACGGCAAGGGAGTGAAAGAGGAGGCCCGCGGATTTAGTGATGGTGGATTGTGGGGAGCAGTTGCTGATCCGGTCTGGGTAGTTTGCGATGAAATACCGTTCAATGAGGTCGGATTCGACATTCCTGGTGGTGTGCCAAAGGCGACAGAAGGAAGGCCGCCGAATGGTTTGTCGCGAACATCCGAGCTGAAAATTCCACCGCCAGTAGGCGGGGTGAATGGGAATGTTTTCGCTGGCGACAGCACAGTGGCGGGTGAAGTAGAGGATGTCGAGTTAAATGCTGATTGTAGTCCTCCGAAAACCGAGGTAGGCTGGGAAGAGCCACCAAAAACAGAGCCCGTCGCACCAAAGGTGCCAGTCCCAAATGCATTTGGGACCGACTTGATGTTGGCAAACGCAGATTTTGGGGGTCCGGAGGTCGAAGAGGAGAGGAATGATCCATTAGAGCTACCAAACGCAGATGAGACTGCCGATGTGAAGCTGGATGCGGTATACTGCGTGGGCTGACTCTCAAGCCATTCCGTTACATTCTGCAACACGGGCTCGGTCCTCCCAGATACATCTTCAGTCGCGTCGTATATCTCCTCATCGATGACGGTGCTTGCTGAAGGCGTGAGTGTAGTGTAGGGCTGTGAAATGCCGTCAATGACATCTGGTATGGAGAGGGAGCCGCGGAGAGCCTCCATATCTTCAATGGTATCCTTGCCAAACAGGCGTTCCAGGATGCAGGCGATGAGATAAACCATCGCCATGTTGTTTGTTTCCCGAAGCACTGCAGCGAGCTCCCCAAAAATCTGCATGCCTTCTTGACCTACGCGTAGCGAAGAAGTGCGGCTAATGGGTGCGCTCTCCTTCTGAACGTGTTGGAGGAACCTGGTAGTGAGCTGAAAGACCGGATGACCGGTGATTTCGAGGGGAACATCTTCGTGCCTTTCTTTGAGGTTTCGGATGGAGATGAGTCGCTGGTATACACGCATCTCCAGCTCGGTTGGAGATGTGTAGTGCCCACGCTGATCTTCATAAAACTGTTGCAAGCTCAACAATGCTTATCACAAACAAACAATGAACCAAGGTAAATTCAGATGATCCAAAATACTCACCATGAGATAGCTGCTGCTCTTCCAGACGTAAATCAAACCCCGGTACATCACGCTGAAGATGCATTGCAACGATATGGAAGCGTGCACAACGATCGTGACATTCAATGGCAATAGCACCAGTGATGAGTTGGGGTGTGAAGTCGTTACGGACGGCTCTAGACCGATCACGTATGAATGAATGGGTTTCCGTGAAGCCACCTCGCGGTAGTAGATCGTGGAAGAGGTAATCAAGTGTTCTCTACAGTGGTATTCAGCCCCAGAACGTAGAAATACGCGCTAAGACACTCACTCGACAAGTTTCGGGTGTCCGAAGGTCAGAAGGAAGAGACTTCGCGCCTGAGGCGCGCTCATACATCTTGACCGCACGCGCGTGGTCGACGCGTTTGGTGCCAGGGATCTTGAACCACATCAGCGCAGATTACTATAAGAGAAGGCAAAACGAGGCCCACTTACAACCTCCCATTTGTCCAAGTTATGCTCCCGTTCCCTACGGTAACGTTCAAACTTTGGACACATGTCTGTGCAGGTTCCAACTGGCGTAATTGCGTCTTCCAGTCTCATAGGTGCGTCGGGATCAGCCCACTTCTTCTCTGCAATCATGCGCTTCTTCTCCAATTCGCGAGCTTTTACGAGCTATGACCACATTGAGTAGTTCTTTGCCATCCAAGGTAAGAAGACACGCACCTCCTTCCAAAACCGCTCCCGCTCCTCCGGATCGTCTGGATCATTGGTTTCAACGTCGGTTCCACCATTCTCCACTTCCTCCATGATGTCTTGACCCTCATCTTCCGTGCCACTGGTGGGGTCTTCGTGTACCGGTGTCGGGGTTGATAGGAAAGGCGTGGAACGACCGGAACCACCTCTACCTCGAGTTCCCCGATTCCCTCTGCCACCTCTGTGGCCTCCCCGCTCCCAGCGTTCCCCATCAGAGCCATGACTTCCGTTCTCTTGCCCTGCGACCCAATGCTTGTTTCTGTGTGTGCCTCTTCGTTCTCCGCCACCACGTCCCCTTCCTCGTATGTGAATTTCGTCCATTGCAAATGACAGGACCAGTCGTAATAGTCGTTGCAGTCGATAGTGTGGTAGAGAAAGAGGACGAATCGCCGAGTATTGCAACCCGACGTCGACCCTCAATGGGGGTGGAGGTTGAAGGTGACTGAGACGGGGTTTAGCGCACTGTGCGCTTTAGACGCTCATAGTATGGGGAATTCCGATTGGTCATGGCTTTCTATCTTATTCCTCCTCTCTTCTCAGTTATCTATTATCCACCCCGCTCCTTTCGCAATATGGAGGCCTCATCAAGTACTGGCGGCGCAGAGGAAAAGAAAAAGCCGATGGTAATCATTACGATTGGCATGGCCGGCGCAGGAAAATCTACCTTTGTGCAACAGATCAACTCTTACTTGCACGCACGCGACTCTCCTCCGTATATCCTCAATCTCGACCCGGCGGTCGCTAATGTCCCATTCGAACCGAATATTGACATCAGGGATACAATAAACTACTCAGAGGTCATGAAGCAGTCCGTGGCTTTGTCTCCCTGCTGGTTTTATGCGGTTAAGTAACTTCTACCGTTTTTACTGTGGCGAACCTTGCCGTCCATAAAGGTACAACCTTGGACCCAACGGTGGCATCTTGACTGCGCTCAATCTCTTTACGACAAAGTTTGATCAAGTCCTGAATCTGGTGGAAAAGAGAGCAGAAACCGTGGAGTACGTGCAATCCCTCGATCTCAGACACTCACCACTAAATTCCACCCTTTGGTAGCTACGTTATCCTAGATACTCCCGGTCAAATAGAAATATTTACCTGGTCAGCATCTGGGGCTATTATTACGGACGCTGTGGCTTCATCACTGCCCACCGTTGTGGCATACATCATCGATACTCCCAGGACTACGGCGCCGGCAACATTTATGTCAAATATGCTGTATGCATGTAGGTGCGTACAACATCTATATGGAACGCTGCGGAAGCTTCTTGATCGTCGCATCTTCTAGTATACTGTACAAGACAAAACTTCCCTTCATACTTGTCTTCAACAAAACCGATGTTCAGCCGCATGACTTCGCTCTGGAGTGGATGCACGATTTTGAGGCGTTTCAAGCTGCGCTCGCCGCTCATAAAGGAACCACAGACGAAGATGGAGAGCCCACATACATGAACAGCTTGATGAACAGTATGAGTCTGGTGTTGGACGAATTCTATCAACATTTAACGGTCAGTCATCCTGCAGTCCTATCTACTTGCGCTCACCCACATGGTTTCAGGCCGTTGGAGTATCGAGCGTGACGGGAGACGGCGTCAAGGAGTTTTTCGAAGCAGTGGAAGCCTCCAGGGTTGAATATCAAAAGTGCGTTTCCTCACTCACCTATTCGCCGATCAAGCCACTGATGTCTCACCTAACTTCTTCTGCTTCGCTCTCATCCATCTTAGTGAATATCTCCCAGAGCTTGAACGCGCACGGGCCGCTCGAGAGGAGTCTTTGCGCGCAGTGAAGGAAGATTCCATGAGTAGACTCATGAAAGATCTTTCAGTAGACCGTCAGCAAAATCCCAGTGCAGCTTTGCTTGACCGCTGGGATCCCTCCGCTGAGGACGATGACGACGATACTGAGATTAATATCATCGACCGAAGTAAGTACTGAAATTGCTTCCGCTGTTTCTTTGTTCTCTTATCTTGGTATGCCGCAGGTGACGGCCCTTGGCCTGGCCAGTATCATGATATCACACGGGAGAATCGGAGGGATGATGCAGCGATGAACTGGCCCAGACCGAATTGAAGCTTTTGTACCATAGCACCACAAATAAACCCGTGTACGTCTCACAGGGAATCTGATTTACTAATGCCCTCTTTCGCTTGTGTCCCGGACCGTTCAGCGATGTGAAAACCGGTCACCGCACCCGATGTCGGACTGCGCCACGTATCCACTGCAGCCGTTGTGTCTGTCGGCGCGACGTGACCAGCAATCTCACCGTGAGCTTTCTCTGTGGCATCGGCCCTCCTGGAGGGATTGCATATGTCAGTCAATTGATGTTTCGACCGCGGTTGTTCGTTTATTAACGTCCTTGGCGCTACAGTTCCCTCATTTTGCACCTGCGATCTCTAGTCGGTGGGGATCGTCGGTATCCACAACGTTAAGGCCGTCATAGAGCCATGATATTACCAAGTCGTATGACCGTTTGACAGACTACGTACCTTGAAAGGCGTCAGTGCTTGCTGTCGTCGGGAATCTTGGTATTCCAGGGTTCCGCATGTCAGGTATGATCTCATGGAGCTTCGCTGTGCTCACAATCCATGTTATCTACGGTTCAGATCCCTCAACCTCGGCTCCAGGTTATTGTCCCAAAACCCATCCTTCTCTTAAGCTTCACCTGTATATCTCGCTCGTAAACAAGTTCCGATAGCTCTAACTGGGTGGCTGTGATTTTGATGCAGTTGTTATGGTGCCCATCACTCTCCCATTATACGAACGTCAAGACGCAAGTCATGCATAGGAGGTGCGTTCTGTCAGTGTAGGGTTCAAGCACACACTGATCATCTGAGACTGCGGCAGGATTATTTCATCAATGCCGTACTATACCATGCAATGATCAATGGTTCACAAATAGTACACGGCCGTCCGTGGGATGGCTCACGACACACTTCCTGAAGCTTCTCCAAGCTCTTACCAGCGGCATCATGAAAACGACTGAAGTTCTCAATGGTGAAACACTTTCTATGGCACCAGTGATAGACTCAGAGGGGTGAAAGGCAAGAGGCAAGCTTGGACGGTTGTGTTTCATATGCTGTGGCTCGGTAATACAGTCCACCCTCAACTTGGGCATGTGAGGTGGTAATCTATCTGAAGGGTTTATCTGAGAGGTCTAGGTCGAGGTACTAGGAGGATTATGGGGATGCAGGACAAATAAACATGACGTTGGTACTGTGAGGATCAAAGGACCCATTTCTCCGAGCTCCTTTGAGGATGCCACATAATATTTTTCGGAGTGAATACGGCGTTGTAACCGGTGCGAGGATGAATTCAGATTGCCATAATGGGGAGACCACCCATCGATTACGTGATGCGTATAAGTAGTCAATTGTTCTTGCGAAACGACGTCCATCCCTTCGTCCTTTCGTACTTCAGGCCAAGCCATTCCCCGCTCTCCCCACTTTTCCCGCCCTCGCGCACATCGACGACAAAGGGATATCCTCACACAAGCATCAAGCCTTCGCCACCGCCCACCTCGCCGTCGACCTCAAGCACCCCTCTTTGCACCAGGAAATGGACCGGTCAGCTCTCTATTCTCCACGCTCTCTGAACATCTCACCAAATCCAACTTTGGTGTGTTATTGTCAGCTACTCCAAGATCGAGAAAGTTGGTGAGTGCTCTATTTTCTTCCTTGTTTCGTCGTTCTCCCCTCACTTTTGTGATACATAGGCGAGGGTAAGTGGCAATAGTCGCATAGGAGTCAGATCGCCGAATAATACTGTGACGATATCTTCGATGATGCCATGGTGTTGTTTCATCGATCACAGGTACCTATGGAGTCGTGTACAAGGCACGAGATGTCACCACAAATGAGGTCGTCGCTCTCAAAAAAATCCGACTAGAGGCAGAGGATGAGGGTGTTCCCAGTACTGCCATCCGGGAGATCAGCTTGTTGAAAGAGTTGAAGGATGACCACATTGTTCGGTGTGTCTCATCCTGTATAAATCCGTGTTGTCGCCCGACGTTGACCAGACGCCGCGTTCCCGCTTCCTTCCCTGGCCCAGTCTCCTTGATATCGTTCATGCGGATCAGAAGCTCTACTTGGTCTTCGAATTCTTGGATGTCGATCTCAAGAGATACATGGACAATGGGAACAAATCAGGCAATCCCCTTTCTTTGGAAATAGTCAAGGTACGCTGCAACAACACAATCTATTTGTTTCCGCAATTTCTTTCGCTGCGCATATTATACTGCATTTTTGACGCGTACACGAGAGGATTGTCGCGTCCTGACGCGTTCACAGTGATGTCACCACCAGCCCCAGTGGCAGTCACGTGACTCAGGCCAACTGAAATTGATTTTCTGCTCATGGACTCGGCCGTTCCATGCGTTGATACTTCTCCGTGAGATATCCGTACTAACGTTCTATGTCCAGAAATTCACTCACCAACTTACGTTGGGCCTCTTATACTGTCATTCACATCGAATCCTTCATCGTGACCTCAAGCCTCAGAATTTGCTCATTGACAAGTACGACAATCTGAAGCTTGCTGACTTTGGCTTGGCCAGGGCGTTTGGTATTCCCATGAGAACTTACACCCACGAGGTAGGTCAATTACTCACCGCCTCAGTCGAAGGTTGATTGACAGATCCTTGCTGCTCGTGCATGCTCTCTGATGTTAGGTTGTAACGCTGTGGTACCGCGCTCCTGAGGTGCTGCTTGGTTCGCGTCACTATTCAACGGCTATCGATATGTGGTCAGTTGGTTGCATCTTCGCCGAGATGGTTATGCGAGGACACCCCCTCTTCCCTGGTGATTCGGAGATCGACCAGATTTTCAAGATTTTCAGGTGAGTAGTCTCGACGTACACTTGACGCAAAGAATTTACTCGCTCGTGCTTCAGAGTGCTCGGCACACCGAATGAGGATGTCTGGCCTGGTGTTCGTCAATTGCCCGACTACAAACCGTCCTTCCCTCAATGGAGTGCACAAGATCTTGGTCGACATGTCCCATCCCTGACTGAGGATGGCCTCGATCTTCTCAAGGTAACAATCACTGTTATACTCAACGATCCTCCGCTTAAGTCCCGTTCTTCCTAGCTATTCCTTACCTACGACACTGCCAAACGGATTTCTGGTATGTTTTCTTGAGTTTTAGCTCTGTACAGTAGCTCATCCAAGTGTCCTAGCCAAACGGGCCCTCATTCACCCATACTTTGCCGACTACCGTCCTTGATAACCTTGCATTCCAGCCCATTATCGACTCAACCTCAACTGCATCCTTCTGTGCTCAGGCCATCATAGTTCCAGTTCCAGCTGTTCCCGATCCGACTTCTCCTGCATCATCCCATAATTACCATCGCTGTGCAATTTGTTCAAGTACCATATTAACATACATACCTGCATAACATGTATTTGTTTCTCTCATTCACGTAGACAGAGGTCGTCTGGAGCGCCTTCCCATATGCATTTGGCCTTCATCGGAATCGGTCAACATCACATAAATTGATGCAACACCAAATAAGCATTCGTGGTGTAGCGGTAACATTGGGTCTTCCCATGGCCTAGCTCCGGGTTCGACTCCCGGCGGATGCAGATGAGATGTTCGTACGAATGTCCCTTTTCCTTTTTGAAAGGCCGAGGGTGGTGTAGAGAGTGTGTATTCCGGTCCTGGTCCCTAAACAGAGTTCGAGACGATACTGAGTCATTTTTGACAGATGAGGGGGCTATAGTAGTACTAGTACTAGGAGATATGCACACTGCGAAGGCACCAGTAGTTGAAGGCGCAAAAAAGTACTCCGATACGGGGAATCGAACCCCGAGCTACCGCGAACTACCACTTCGTGGTGAAAGGCGGTAATGTTAGCCGTTACACCATATCGGACATGTTTGTTATCCCTCTAGATATATTGAGAATACGATGTAAAAGGATTGGGCATCTAAAATCCAATACTTCACGATGATCCTGCTACATACAGAGAACTAACATCATACAACATAACGTCCGCATTCTGGGTGAAATACTCTACCCAAAGCCCAGGACAAGACCTACCAACTCACTCCATCCCCGCCGCACGACCAAGCGGACGCCTCCACCGTACTCCTCAGCCAACCACTCTACGAATCGCTGATCCAAAGAACTCAGAGGCCCGAGTTTGAACATCAAGACGTCTTTGGGAGTGAGCACAATGTGAGGGGCAGTTGAGCTGTCAGCGACATCTGAAGGCTCTGATGAAGCTGCTGGGAGAACTTGAGCCAGGCGGAGGAGCAATGCGGTGGTGTTCTTGTGGAACGCATGCAGGATAGCCAACGTGGTCATGAGTTGTCGTTCATGCTGGCCTTGTACGTCTGGGTCTATAACTTCCCCTTCGTCAATGATGTCATCCTTCGGAGACACCGCTGAGCTCTTCCCACTTGCCCACGTCCACATGGACATCCCACTGGATCGACGTGCATGTCGGGACGGTCTGTGGTGCAAGATGCCAATATCGGAGGAGGAGCTGGGCCGTCCTTCAATGCCCATCCCGACGTTCCGAACGTACGCACTGTCCGCCTCCGAACGGAGAGATAGGTAGTCTTCTCCTCCCAGACGAATGCTACCCCAGTTCTCAGATCGTGGTTCTGAGAGACCGTGTGCGGAGGGTGACGTTGCCCGCCATGACCCTATCCAAAGCCCTGCACAGAGAACACAGACGTCCTCATAAACACGCCACATATCCGACCACGCTGCGCCAAGGGTGTGGCGGGATCGAGAGTATTGGTCCGGCGATGTCGGATCGCAGCATGGTGAGTCGGGGTTGCCATTGTCCAGTCGCATTAGGCGGTCAAGTTCTGACCACTGAAATATCACTGAATTGAGACTTCTGCTCTTACATTAAATCGCACAAAAATAGACTTACCAGTTTGACATCGCTCCAAGTAAAGCGAATTACGGATAGGCGATGGGTCGGGCCACGGGAGACAGGCGGTTGAATGAGTTTGGGGATGTACAGGGTGGGTCGTGTGGTCCGCCCAGATGCGGATGCGGTCGTAAGGTCAATAATGAGGTCATAATATGACGGTTTCTCTAGATAAATAGCGTCTGACGTGCACGCAATCCACCCGCGGCCCGTCTTACTCTCTTGCACAAGTTTGTCGATGTCGTTGAGGGTGACCATCCCGAGAACTTTGACGCCTGCTTTAGATTTCCTCTTCAGTCGTGGCTGTACGTCTTGACGTTCACCACCACCCGTGGCAATACCTGGGCGGGGTGAGTCAGGAGTGGGAAGGTCGTTCCCGTCGAATTGGTCGTCATAGCAAATATCCGCAGCAACCTGGCAAAGTACGCACGCGGCCTCCACTGGTGGCGCAGTATAGATGAGAACTCTCTGCCGTCCTAGCACGTGCTTGTACAAGGTGAGTGAGGAAGGTCCAAGTATCCTGAGCATGTGGGGGAGGTGCAGCGTCGGACTGGTCTGGAATGTCGAAGTCTCCGTGCCATCAAGCTCTGCACTCCACCCAGTCCAGTCCCCCGCTCCTCCTAAGTCTGACCGTTGTACTTTCCGCTCCTCAAAGAATAGACGGGCAGGTTCCCAATCACTCTCCGAAGGCTCCAGGACGTCCCGGTCTTCTAGACGGGAATATATGGCGTGTACAACAGCTTTAAGTGACGGAACGTGCCTCCAAGGCCGAGGACGTGCTGATTTTGCCAGGAGAATCCCTAGAGAGGATAGGCGAAAGCCACGGTGACCATCTTCCGTTGTGCGTCTCCGCTGGAAGACGCATACACCCTGATGGTCGCCCTTGGTGAAATAACTATGTAGCGTAATAAAAGTGGTTAACACACGTATGCATTACAAGCAAGAAAGACACGCACATTACATCCTGTTCCACCAAATGCAATCCACTCGGGAGACAACTGAACTCAACATGTGTGATATCCAAATCTTGCTTTATATTTAGACAAGGGTCCAGGAATAGTGCTGCAACACACACCATCACTAGCTTTCAGAGACCAATCAACTATATTGCCTTGGGTAGGATGAAAGGATGTGTGGAATATGGCGACTGTGGCGGTAGGTTGCGGAGTTAGAGTCAAGAGAGAATGAACAGGCTAGCTCCGTGCTCACCAACGTCCTGAGGGACACTCTCCTCCGAGATTGCCATTCCGCCGCCTTCTACAAGAAAATGGACGCCTCTCGCTGCAAAACGCAGCAGATAGAGCAGGGAAAGACCGCCGCTGCGGGGGTCGTCGTCGTCTGTGGTGAAGATGGATGGCGTCTGGTGACCCGCTCGCTTGCTTGATTCGCTAAACTGGGCGCCTGTGGCTGAGATTGTCTTGAACCGCTACGACGATCGCAACGACGACGGAGGAATGGCCAACGCTCAACCTCAACAGATCAACCTGGCGGAGTTGGATCTATCGCAGCTGTCTGACGTGCGTCGGCAGTTGGAGGATGTGCGTGGGTGCGATCCGGGAGGCCATCGTGTACTGATTCAGTCACTTGCATTGTAGGAACTCACCCATCTGACCAATTCCTTCACACAACTCAAGCAAGCGCAGGCCAAGTTCAAGGCTTGTATAGAGAATGTCGCAGAAGTAAGACCGCAAAATAAGGGTGCGCGAGATAGCATGTTCAGCTGCCCTTTGGAGACTGATATATCATTCGTGCCCAGACAAGGTCATTCTCGTTCCATTAACCAACTCCCTCTACGTTCCAGGGAAGCTCTGCGATCTCGAGAACGTCATTGTCGATGTTGGTACAGGATACTATGTGAAGAAGGTATGTGCGATCGCGCAATGCATGTACTCTCCTGAGACTGATATTTGTCCGTCTAGTCTCGTGCCGAGGCTGTCAAGCATTATCAAGCAAAAGTGGACTTCATTCAGTCCAACGCTGAGAACCTACAGGAGATGGTTCAGAAGAAGCAGGACAACATGAGCTACTTGGTGAATGTAATGCAAATGAAATTACAAGAACAGTCGGCTGCTTCAGCAAAGACTTCAAAGTAATTCGTTGACATTTCCTCACCCCTTGTGCGCGATGATCGATGATCTCCTATCATGACATCTTGGTTCGGTAAGTTTCACTTTCTCGCAAGAATTAATCTCAGCATACACTACATTGTGCAATATATGCTGTAACGACATTGCTGAGACTGTGCGTGATTTTGTGAGTGTGCGATTAGATCACTACATAACCATATCGCTAAACGAACTCTTTCACTAGCCGTATTTTACCTCGTTACCACTGATTCAGCATACACCTCGTCAAACGGCGGGTCTTTGAAGTTTGGAACATGGATTGCAGTCACATTGGCCTTCATTTCAACGTCGCCTCCTTCGGTGTCGGAGTCCTGCCTGCCCAAGTGTCACAACAACACCCCGAATCATTATTCCGGTTCTGTCTGTCTAGAGTGTCAAAGAGGTGAGACGGTTGTATGTGGACCAGTCAGGGTCTCAGCAGTTTGAATTTCTGATCTCCCCATAATGTTCGCCCCTTTGATATGAATCGATCGTTAAACTTGAACTGACCCCTCTCCGTAGAATATCCACACCTGCACATTTCCACCTTGCACCTGGCCCATAACTGAATAAGACATCGACATTTGACTGCAAATGAACAGTGTCCTCGCTCGAAGTCCGTCAGCAAGTCACGAAAATTACAATGATTTCCACCGTGACTCTACGACGTCCTCTCGGTTCGCTGCTGACTCAAACAAGAGTCAGATGTGGCGAAGCTGGGAGCTGTGACCACAGCGTGAGCGGAAGACGCCGAAAGCGGGAAAATGAAGGCTGGGAGTGATTACATAAGCTGGGGCTGAGTTCCGTTCTGAGTCTTCCTCAAGTACCAGCCTACACTGGCCATCCTTCCTCTCCCCGCTACCTCCACCATGTCCGACAAGAAGGTCCGGTGTTTTCTTGTTTGTTCCTCGTATTCATCTCTTTCTTATCTTCGTCATGCAGGGCTCTATCGCCACAGCGAATCGCATGGCAATGTCCCGTGCATTAGGCGCTGCGTTTCTCAACCATCAAGTCGAACAACTCGAGAAATCCGTCTCGGCGAAGACGAACGGTGGTCCATGGAGGGACCGCCGCTATCCCTCTCCACAGGCTAACGCCGACTCTATGCGTGGTCCCAACAACTATCCTCAACCTAAACCCCGAACACCGTCTGGGCCCACCATCAAAGTTGCGAAGAGGGGTGAAGATGAGTTCCCTGCGCTGGAGAAGAAACCTGAAGTAGTCAAGAAAGATACCAGCAAGCTTATCAAGGAGAAGGACGCGGACGTTATTGTTGTTGACGCCAGCGTACTCGTACATGCAATCGGACAAGTGAAGAAGTGGTGCAAGGATGGGAGAGAGGAAGTTATTATCGTCCCCCTCGAAGGTGCGTCTACCTTCCTCTGCCTCTCATATTGACTTCAACATTCTGTTGATGCCATAGCACTCAACACCCTCGACCTGCTCAAGAAGGGCACCTCACCTTTGGCTCAACGTGCCCGTACTGCCTCTCGAATCTTAGAGGCTCAAGTCGGGTTGAACCCTCGCATCCGTGTTCAGCGAGACGATGCCTTTGTCTTGTGGGACGAAATTCCTTTCAAGGATTTACCTGTGGGAGTTACTGCTGCTTCTTGCCCAGAGTGGGTCAGGCGTACCATTTGTTGTGCCAAATGGGAAGTTCAACATGCAAGCGAAGAAATCAAGGCACCCAATGATAATTCCGAAACTCAGAAACCCCGTGTATTGTTCGCCATTCTAGCATCTCCTCCGGAAGTTGGTTCTTTTGAAACAGCTACAACAGCTCCGGCTGCAGCTTCACCTGTCCCTCTCCCGGCTCCTCAGATCAATAAATTCGAACCTCGTTGCTCGGGTGCTCTTATCGCGCAATGGGCCGCTCGCTCGAGTGTCGAAGTCTTCGAGGTATCTGCTTCGCCCATTCCTCCCGCTCCCGCACCCAAGGATCTAGCACCCTCTGGCAGGCGCTCCGCAGACAATAGCCGTCGCTCCGGCGATGGTGGCAGACACTCTCCTGCGGATGACAAACGCGCTTCGGCTGGTAGAGGTCGTCGGAACTCCCACATGAGGATAGGAGAGCGCGGTGCGACTCCTCCTACTGGTGGATTGGTCGAACGGCCTCCCGCCGTCATGGCTATGATGGAAGCCGTTGCCCAGCCCAGCCGAGTTGTTAGGGTCCTCGCCAGGGGAGAGAAGCTCGACCCCTAAGGACTCACTGTGATGCTAAACAGAAAGCATACAGGTTCGATACAGCTTATTTCACCGTCTTCACCGGCTCAACCTTTTCACAGAGTAACAGGCATACTCCCACTTGCCTTTCGGGCCCTGGTCTCTTATCACGTGAACAAACTCTGTTCGCATAGACGAGGGTGGAATGTCCGAGTCCAGTTTTGGACAGGCGGCGTTCACCTCCACACCTTCGAACCAACAACACAAAGTTACAACTGTCTCTGGGCCATTTTGTTACGTCGTCTCTGATTGGCGTTTCGGCATTCTCGGTGCTATGGGAGTCGGAATCCGCACTTCTCAGGTTTTTACCCTCCCTCTCCTCGGCTTTATGGTGGACGAAAATACGATATACGACGATTGAATTTGAAGATATAGCAGGCCTCTTGGATCGTCTCCGGTATGGATTTTTCGGATTATCTTGGCTCTATTCGGACAGTTGGATTGACGTATTGCTCTTTTTTTCTCTGCGATTCTTATCGTTGTTTGCAGCTATCCGGTTCTCTATCACGATCCGTCGCCGTCCTTCAATCTGTCATTCCGCCTGTGTGCCACACTCCTATCACCATCCCCATCTTATGCAGCCTCTTTTCTCAGCCTTCAATGTCTATGTTTACCCACTTTCGACTTGTCCGAGCTCTATCTATTTGCCCTCAGCGTCTGTCCTGGCCGCGCATCATACCTTTTGTGTCGCTTGACAGTAGCGAAGGATCCATTGTATGCACCGCTCGAATATGATATTATACTTCTGTTCTAGTATTTGGTTGCAGCGAACTTGCATCAGCATTTGGACTATTTCTAAGAGGCTCTTTGGAGGTATCAGACAACCATGTCGCTTTTCTGGGGTTCACTATGGACACTAGTCCTTTTATCAGACTGTCATACCCTATGCTACATCCAAGAATATTCTAGTAACCGAGAGATTAGTCTGATGCAGAGACAGTTCAGTCACTATCAGAAATATACTCCTTGCTCTTGTAGACCTTACGACGGCGGTCAACCTTCACCCGTTTCGCCTGTGAAGACTCCTGCTGAGCGTCCGCCCCTTCTCTTGCGGCTGCGCCCGACTGTCTCTTTCGTTTCTTCCCCCTTCCTGCCGATGCCTCATACTCAACCCCAGCTTCCATCTCTTCGTCTGCAGCGCCACCCTCGGCCTCAAGTGGTGGTCCCTGGCCCCCAGCCTGACTGGTAGCATCGTCCCCTCCATTATCGTCTTCAGCCCCCGCCTCAACCTCATCCGGTTCCGGATCCAATTCATCCTCTTCAACGTCCTCCGATTCCACGTCCATCTGAGCGCTCCTCTTGCTGATCCTTTCGAGACCCAACAAACGGCGAGACCGAGTCGTACCATGCCTCTTCTTCCCTCCCATCCACAACTCCTCCTCATATTCCTCCTGAGCTTCAACGTCCCACTCGTCCAACTCATCCTCACTCTCCATCTCTGCAGCAAACGCCTCCTCATCCGTCTCACTGTCAATGCACGCGTCGTCTCTGGCACGTTCCGGGGCACCCCATGGCGTTGAGCAGTGTAACTCGCGGCGGCTGTTGAGAGTAGCTTGACGAGGGAGGGGGACATCGGCCTCCCATTCGCAGGGTGGGTTTATATCGGGGGGACGAACGGTGCGTGCGGTGCTGAGGTGACGAATGGGAAGAAGCATGCGTTTCTTGGTGAAGTCGACCTTACGTTCGAATGTGAGAGAATTGTCCTGAGAGTTGCGAAAAGTGGGCCCGAGGCGTGCAACCTCGACCTCCTCTTCATGTTCCTCGTTTTCGTCGTCGGAGTTGCCTGCGTCAGAATTCGCGACGGGCTGAGTTACCTTCTCGAGCAGTACACTCTTGCGGAGTTGTCGGAAGTGTCTTTTCTTGCTTAAGAGTTTGCCGACGCACATACCGAGGGCATGCTTGACATTCCGTGTCCTGACGATCTATAGACAAGGACATCAGCCTATCGTTTCTCAAATGGGAAAGTCGGGTATCGTACTGGACGGGTCGAGATCCTCCACACTTTCGTGCGAGCTTTCGTTTGTCGCTCAAAGGAGCGGGACAGGAATGCTTTCTTTGCGATCGTCCTCACAAAGTGGATAACATGAGTTTGCAAGGTTGCGAGTACCTCACTGGATATAGAAGAGACAATCAAAGGGTCTACACCATGTAGCTCGTTATACGATCTGAGGATTTCCAATCAGTCACGTTCATTGTACACCCTACGAAGACTTACCGCATAAGCTTGTGAAAGTTCGCCAGCCGGAACAAGTCAAACCCTTCTCTTTGGATCCTTTCAGCGTCCAAGCCCAATACATCCACGTTGGCCCGCGTCTTGTAAGTCTGCGTAAGTCCGGACTTGTGGGGGTGCCGGCGAGCGGGCGCAGAACCAGCCGTGTCGCCCTGTAGCGCTGATTTTGCTTTCCTTCCGGGCTTTAATCGTGCTGAAGTCTGGTCCACCGTCAATCCCGCTTTCTCGGCGCGCTTTCGTCGCATGTACATCCTCTTATACAGACGTCGCCGAGACGTCGGACTAAGGTTCTCAGCGGATTCTGCAGCGGGGTCCTCACCGTCGTGGGGGTCAGGATTCGGCGGAGTCGACTGACGAGAAGGGCCAGGTTGACTTGTCGATTCGGATAGCAGAGAAAAAGCAACATCGTGGTTGTTGTCAGGGAGCGTAGCACCGGCAGACGAAGAGGCAGCGAGGGTATTGGTAGTAGACTCAGGAAGGGGTGTCGAGGATCGTCTAGAAGCCGTGCCCTTCGAAGCTTCATCTTGTAGTGAGCGAGCATGCCTCTCCTCTTCAGCCTCTCGCAGAACAGAATCTAGAGCAGCAAGGCGTTCGGCATCCAGACAACTCTTGAAGTCATCAACCTTCCATTCCTCTCGTCGTGCTTCGGCCCATGCCTCAAACTCTTTCCTCCTCTCCTTCTCCCCCTTCCTATCCCTGACACCCTCGTCCGACTTTGCGCTCCCCCTGGTCATGCGAATTTCCTGGCGACGGGTCTCTAAGATTGCATCATGGGATCGTTCCGTAGCACGCGCGAGGAGGGCCGGCTCATGGGAGGCCAATAAAGTAGATTGACTGTCCTCCATCTGGCACCACCGTTCAGACATCTCCATCGCAATTGGAAAAGAATCCCGAGATGTTGGCTGTATTTTTCGCCAGTCTCTGGAACCTCCATCAGTATAAGATACCGTGAAGTGGGGTCGAGAAACGGTCTCCGAAGTAATGGCGTCTTCTAAGGCGTCGATGTAAGCAGTGACCTCTGCGACATTCTTCGTCCCGATGTCGGCAGCTATGAGATCAGGACGAAGTCGAGAGTATACGGAAAGACCATGGAAAAGGATATTCTTCTCCTCAGCTGTCCAACAGGAAAGGCCGAACTCGCTGGGTTCAAGGGGTTTGGAATGATCACTTCCGGAGAAATGGTTTCGGGTGTCCTGTACATGCTGATAGAACGCAAAAAGATATTCAATGGGAGATGGGAATACATCTTCTGTCCGTGAATCCATGCCAAGATCTATCAATTCCATGAATATGAGCAAGTTAGGACAGACTCATAAGTTTGACACACAACTCTAGTTGGGAGACCCCGGGTCCCCTATCCTCCTTGCTCTAATCATCGAGCCCGAGGGTATTCCAATAACAAAGGCTGGAAACTCACTGCGACAATTAGTAGGAACACATGTAAAGGTAGTATATGGTGAATGGATGGACAGTGGATGAGCAAGTAGAAGCAGAAAGTTGCCGCGGCGAAGACGAAGTTTGAAACAATGGAGGAGAAACTTAAAGACGCCGCCAAAGAGTCACGTGGAGGACGCGTGAAGTAATTTACACGCGTGCGGCCCTTGGTTGGCGGCATCTCAACTTGCTTTTGTCCCTCGTGCCTTCGAGAGCTCTCCCACAAGTATAACGAACATACGCTTACTTTCACATATCTTCTGAAATGGCACGGGCTGCAACGCGTTCACAACGTCAACCTTCTCAGTCTCAACAACCTAGGGGTGCCCCTCGAGGAACTCAGAACGGAAGGACTCAACGAGCTCCAGTAGAGGAGGACGACGACGAAGAAGAAGCAGGGGAAGGGGACGATGACGACGCTATGCAAGAAGATGGAGAGGAAGGTGGTTCAGACGTATGTTGACGCGTGTTCCTTCGTTTAAAACACACTCATTCAATAGTAAACTATTCCAGGACACCAGCCGGAAGGCTCACGACCTTGTTCGACTAGCTCTATTCTCAGAGCAACGGCGCATTCCATTGAGGCGTGATGACATCTCGAAGAAAGGTAAGGGATGAAATATCTCCGCTGCAGCATAAATTGAATACTATCCATAGTGCTTGGTGCGAAGTCTCGTGCCTTCGGCGAGGTATTCTCTCGTGCGCAAGACATACTGCGGAAAACATTTGGAATGGAAATGGTGGAACTGCGCCCACGAGCGGAGGCGGAGGACAGTACGACGGCGAAGGAGAAGGAGGCTATGAATATCAAGAAGAAAGGTGAGTTCTTCGCTTCTATGACCGATAGTACTCTGAACAATCATCTGCCATTTCACAGCTGCAGTCGCGGGCACGAAGACATTCATTCTGCGCTCTGTTCTTGATCCGGGTCTTATTCAGGCAGCGGTCGCACGAGATGATGAATTGCTACAAGTTGAACAGGCGGAGAAACTAGTTGCAAGCGACGACGAGGTCGAGTATGATAACACTCTCGGCACATACAGCACTGGTTCCATCTTCGCATGGCATTCGAGTGACCAACTAGGCTCGATCGGCATTCTATACGTCATTCTTGCCTTGATCCTAGTCAATGGTCGGAGTCTCAGCGACAGTGCGTCTTTAAATTTACTCCCTAAGTTTATCTCGCGCCTCTGACTGTACCACACCACATAGATACGCTTCGGGCGAACTTGAAGACCCTTCGATTACTGCCCACTACGTATGTACCGGTCAGCAATCAGGCGACTCATCAGGACATGACCATGGACGCATATCTAAACCAACTTGTTCGTCAAAGCTTCATCGAACGCGTCCGAGTTGGCGAGGTGAAAGGCGCAAAGAAACGCGGGAGAGCTCCTGCTGCGACACAAGGAGAAGACAACGCGAATATGATCGAGTGGCGATGGGGTGCCAGAGCCATAAGCGAGGTTGGGGAGACCGGTATCGCAAAATTCGTGGCTGAGTTCATGGTGCATCGCGAGTACTACGGAGATGATGAGGGCGGCTCAAACGAGACTGAAAAGGTACAGAAGAATGTAGAGAAGATGCTGCAGGGAATTGAGAAAGCAGCAGGGTCGGGTAAATTGCTCGACATTACGGGCAAATGAGATTTGGCCTGTCGGTTGTATGGATGGTTTATGATACAGCTATTCTACACTGCATATTATTTGTTGTACGGCTACGATGCTGGAACTCAGTAACGCACATGCAAATGATGAGGGGACAAGATGTTGAGATGTTTATCTCCTTGTTTGTCATGGTGAGATGGCCGAGTGGTCTAAGGCGCCAGAATCAGGTGTTAAGTCACGTAAATCTGGTCCGAAAGGGCGCGGGTTCGAATCCCGTTCTCATCATTGATTTTTGTATGTTTTGACACTTTTTATGCAGAAGAGTGTGGTATAAGCTAGACAAGACAAGTTGGGTTCTAATCTGGTTTGACTTGATTGTCTCATCACTTCTGTAGAGAAACAGAATAGCAAGAAGATACATACAGTGACAAAAACAAGAACATAGTGTAGTAGAATATAAGAATGATATATAAATGGATTTCGTTGTATTTAAAAGCAATTCCTTGAGCTTGTTTGAGCATTATGCAATCAGCTTTTTGGTAACACAATCTGAGACACTGCTTATGATTTAGCAATTATTCTTATATGTAACCAACTTATCAGTGAAGGACAAATTGTTACGATAGGGTTATAATGAGTGAGAAGAAAAAGAGAGTCCTGGAGTCAAGATGTGTGAGATGAACCTCAAATGGAATAATAGGTTAAGCTAAGATTACAAGACAATGTAGCTAGGCTTTATATATACTAAGCAGTTCTACCACCATGAAGGGAGCAAAAGGCACTCAAAAGTGCGGCTGACGCGGCCTAGCCTTGCTCACGTTTTCAGTGAGTCGTGCTTGTGTGAGGAATGAAAGAATAAGATGATTATTTGGAGGATTGCCAAGAATTGTTTGGTCAGTCTCAGCACCTTTCTGTGACCTTCACCTCAAAGTTCTTTCCATAACTTCCACTTCAAGTTTAAAGCTCACATGTGCTCGGTGATCGAAGATAGGGTGACTGGCAAGAAAGGTAACATGGACAGGGGAGTCGTGGTGGTTAGAGTTTGTCGCTTTGCAGCATCTCCTTCAAGTTTGAGACACATCAACGCAAGGAATGGTTAAGTATGTTGCTCGTTCCCGCAGTCGAGGAAGAGAGGCGGCTCAACTCTGCGAGAATTTAATAAAAATATTGGCAACTGGTGGACGAGAAACTGAACGCAGAGGTGAAGTACAATCAAGGACGGCATCATTGTGATCAGAAGTACAATGTGAGTATGATCATTTGCAGAATTTCATCGTGCTAAAGAGATTGACAATATACACATGAATGAGGAATCCTGTCCTAAACACATCAATAGCATAAAATGTATTGAAAGCCCTGCCCTAAGCTGTCAAATCGAGAGGCTTCACAGTGCATCCCTGTGGCTGTAGTAGAGTGTCTAAGCTGAGTCAAAAGGCATACTTAAAGGAAGTGTGATGCATACATGTGTTGAACAAGATAAAGAAAAGGGTGAGGTGTACATGTGTTGAACATGTGCGTCAAATGTGAGATAGAAGGAGAAGAAGGACAAGAAAGAAAATAGCGAGATAAGTCCAAACAATGTTACTAGTACAAAGAAAACTGTGAGTCTGAGCCAGATGGATGTTGATTCTACTGACCAATAATGAAACTCTC
This sequence comes from Cristinia sonorae, assembly GCA_021029105.1. Lineage (NCBI taxonomy): Eukaryota > Fungi > Basidiomycota > Agaricomycetes > Agaricales > Stephanosporaceae > Cristinia > Cristinia sonorae. Next base: position 655,624 of record JAEVFJ010000004.1, on the reverse strand, counting down.
TGATGAAAGTTTGTCCTTCTCCTCCTGATTCAACACTTCAAGAACACACAATACAGCTACATACAGCATATTATATATAGTACCCGACATACCAAATAGCCATATTACAAAGTCCACCCGACAGCCGGCCGACACAAGAAATTAGTACATGAGTGATGCACCGGCCGACACACATTTTTAATACATAAGATATGGTCCAGCCGACACCATCAAATTTGCCTGCACTAGCATATGTTATGGCCCGGCCCACACTTTCTCCAGCAATCGCTCGCTCATCAAATATGGTGTAGCCGACACTGGCTGGACTAGTCGATAGTTCACCAAATATGGCATGGCCGATACTGCCCAGGCCAGCCAATAGAACATAAAATATGGTGCGGCCAACACTGCCTGAGCCGCTCGATAATACATGAAGTATGGTGTGGCTGACATTGGCTGGGCTAGTCAATAGCACATAAAATATGAGATGCCCGACATTATCTGAGCTTGTTCATTGTACATACAATATACTGTGGCCAGTACTGGCTTGGCCAATTCATCATCCATAGAGTGCTATAATGCTCCGGGCCATTCTTTACTTGCAATCAAATGTATGTAGGCTGGGCCGGAATTCTCTCAAATCTTCGGCCGAAGGCTACAGGTCTACAGCTCTCTTAATGCAAGTTGAAGCTTCAACTCTGGGCCGACTTGGGGGCAACTGTGTAGACTCTTACCATATCAGTGATTTGACTTGAGGAATTTTGTCTGGTCAGAGATCGGAATTTAATTCTAGACGTCTGTTGTCCAAGTGCATCAATTTTCTGGTCATTTGGGATGGGCCGGCATTTGAGAGTCTGGGCCGAGTCAGCCAAAACACGGGTCGGCCGAAGAATTTGGTTTCGTGAATTCACATAACAAGTCATTAATTGGGATTTTGGATCGGCCGGTTGAGGGCTTTGGGCCGAGTCGGCCGACAAAGTAATTATGAATTCGCAGATTAAAGCACTTACATATTAGGCAACACCGACTGACATCCCGATGTGTGAACTCAACGCGCTTGGGCGCTTGTTTATGCGTCGGTCATCGTCAAAGTTGTGAGCCCATTCCTGAGCTCATTCTTCGTCCCCTCTTCTCGTGCTTTCAGTATGATAAATGCGAATGTGTGTACTACCTATCCATGTATTTACTTTCCTATAATATACCCTGCATCAATTTCGCATTTTGAGGGTTCCCCCCAGCTGAAATACCAAAAAAGCGGACACAAAGGTCCATGTATTGATTCTATCTACATATAGAATACATTCAGAAGCTTCAATAGGATACTTCAATGGGTGGGTGGGATGGAAGGAGAGTCTGGAAGAGGAGCAGGATGGGTGGCAGGTCTGGGGAGTGGGTGAGCAGCAGGAAGGGGTGGGGGCTGAGAGTGTGAGCTCTGGCTTATGGGAGCAGTCCCCAGGAGATCAAAAGACATATCAGTATGCATAAAAAGAGTTCCAGATGGTTTGTACAGTGTACAGACCCCATGGTTGGGGAGGGTGTATGGCCACTCACCTGAGGGGTCCACATCCATCCATCAAAGTCTCCCCACTTCTCCAAACTTTCACAGGGTCCAAAGAGGACCTATAAAGTATGTTTAAGGGGGTCTTGATCACCCCAGAGGGTTTTGATGAGAGTGAAAGAGAAGGGGGGAAAGGGCCCCAAAAAGCGGTCAGGGAACTCATCTGAGATGATGGAGGGCTCCTAAATGGCCCAAAACAAACACAGCTCACCTCAGGAGCTCGCATAAAAGTCCTATGAGGGAAAGGAATCAATGTAAGGGTGCCAGCAATGCCACAGAGGGGTGTACTCACCTGTCAGACATGACACCTCATCCGCCATCCTCCCTTTTCCACCCATCCTTCCAGTACCTTCCCAAACCTCCTAGACATGTTTTGAAGTATGCTTGAGTCTATTGAATATGTTTATGATGAGCTGGAAGGGTTGTGGAAAGGGGGGAGGGAGGGGGGATCCAGCCGGCCATTTGAAGAGGTGTCTGAGAGCTGGAGAGAGCAGTTGTCGACGGATTGTTATAATAAATTCAAAAATATACATATACGACCGTACCTGAGAGTGCACAAAAGGTTCCAGACGGCCGGGAGGTGAGCGAGGAAGGATGGAGGCAGATGAGTGTCGAAACAAGGTGAAAGAGAAGACGAGCGCCGAAATCAAGAATTGAGCTTCGGTTCAACTGAAGCTCAGACGAGTGCCTACATGCTCTTCCTTCACAACCACAAAAGCTGGGGGGACAAAACTTGGCACACTTTATGTACCATTATTGTAGACTATAATACAGCTTACCACGTATTTTTAGCGTACTTGTATCTCCGGTAATGAGTGATTCTTTGCTGAAAAACGCTTTTTGGGGCATTTTCTGGGGATGTTCGGTGTCTACCTCGACCGCAATGCTTCCAAATCCTTCACAAAAAATCATGCACATGTCCCAGACATACCTCTAAAGATTACAAAAGATGCCGCAGCTATAGACTCTCTGGTTGTCCATAGGAGGGTCAGGAAATGGTCAAAATGACCGCTTTTTTGGTCATTTTTGGGTTTCTTGGGATGTACCTCTATGTGTTCTTGTCCAAATCCTTTCAAAAAAATCATGGACACATCCAACAAACATATAGAACGATTCACCGCTACCGATTTGTATTTTGCCACCTTGTTGATTTTATATTCACCGTGGAATACACAAAATGACCGCTTTTGAGCAAAAATTAGACCTTTCAGTGATTTCCTCTACAGGAGAGAGTCCCCTCATCTCAAACATTCATATATGGGGTATGATATGGTCTCTCTATACAGATCGGACAGGGATCGGGTACCGATCCAACCTCTTCAGCTTCGATGAGGCTGTTTTTGCTTTAAGCAGCCACCTTGATTACCTGATTTGGGTACTGTGCCTGGGCGCTTGTATCAACTCCAGACATTGTTTTGAGCATCTGAAAGTCTCCCTTGCCTGGCAGAAAAATCCCCAGGCCTTGCAATGGTAAGGAATCAGCAATACACATGTTTGATAGCATTTGTGTGAAAAGAGGATACCCCAGGATTTTTCTGTGAGCTAGGGTAGGCAGGTTGGTGCAGTTTCGGCATAATTCTGGGCTTCTTGAAATAACTGGGTGTCACCGGCCGAGAATTTCGGCCGATTCGGCCCACATATATAATCAGAATGCGGTTTCACCATAATTCTGGGTATCACCGGCCAAAATTTTGGGCCAATTTGGCCCACATATATAATGAGGATTAACACAACGTGTGAGAGTCTGATGTGGGCCGAAAGTGTGGGCCGGTTGGCATCTATTTTGTTGCAGCTGCTAAAATTTGTACAATGACTAGTGCACGAGCTAAATGTATTTTTTGTCGGCCGAATGTTGAGCTGGTGGGCCGAAAATCTAAAGTTGAAGGATCGGCCCAATATCTTAACTGGTGAATGTTTAAACCATATACCTCAGTAAAATGACTCACTCATGGTCACTCAGCTCTTGAATTTGGGCTATGCACATATCAGAATACAGTGGGCCGACACACAAAATCTGGAACATGAATATCAAGAAGTTTTGGCTGGCAAGTAAACTATAGACTGTACAAATACTAAGAAGTGTCGGCCGGTACATAAAATATGGGCTGTACAAACACCAGGAAGTATCGGCCGATACATGATATATGGACTATGCAGAAGTGTCGGTGCTGCATATTATATGGTCTGGACAAGGAAAAGGCACCGTCGGGTGGCACACTATATATGGGCTAAATAAATACTGAAAATGTCGGCCGACACATGAGGTGCACAATGACACTTCAGTGGTAAAATTGTCGGGTACAGCATAACATATGGTAGTAAGTAAGCAACTGTGGGACTCCGGGCATTGTATACCATATGACTATGAAATATGTCGGGTGATCTGTGCTATATGGCAGATATGAAATACAAAAATGTCGGCCGGCCCTTCAAATAATATTCTTTCAGCCAACATCGGCCGGCCCATATCTTATGTCTTATTTTTCACTGTCGGCCGACTGTCGGGTCATCTATGTAATATGGCTATTTGGTATGTCGGGTTGTTCATACTATATGGGTTAAGTCGCTGAGTATGGTCTCAAGAAGGGCTCTGAAATTGGCCTGTTAGACTTGAAGGCATTGCATTTGTCCATTTCAAATGACTTGTGGCCTAACTCCCGACAACGGAAGCATCCATTATTCTTGGCAAGATACTCTCGTTGCTGAGAAGTCAGCTTGGTAAGTTTGGCTCCATTGATAGAGTGTGAATTGGTGTAGGAGAAAGGGCTGGTTTTCTTTTTCTGATTGCCCTTTGAATTACGGGCGTACTGTTGGCTCTGATGCCACTGGGCATCGAGGCGTATGGCAACAGAATAGTAGCCATCCATGTCGGTAGGAAGGGTTATGCTGCTTATAATCTTGGTGACTATGCTTTGGTCAAGACCTTGGAGAAAATAGTCAGAAAGAACATGAACCTCGGTGATCTTGGAAAGCATGGCAAGGGAACGGAATTCTGCAACATAGTCCTCAGCAGTACCAGACTGCTTGAGAAGTCTCATCTTGGAGATGCAGGACTGTATCTCAGAGACCGGTTCAAACGACTTCTTCAAGTCGTTCTTAAAATCAGCCCATGAACCTAGGTTATTGCCAGTGTCCAACTTGGCTGACAGGAAGTTATCTGCCCAGTTTGCTGCTGCTCCTTCACTGCAGTAACTCAACCCAAATCCTACTTTCTTCACTTCTTCATTGTAGACTTCACTATTGATGAGGAAGTAGAGTTCACATGTCCGAAGAAAATGGTTCACTTTGGTGTGATCACCATTGAAAGAGTTTGGGTGGTTGATTTCGAGTTCAATGGGCTGAACGGTGGTAGTGGTGGTGGACATGACTGTGGCTGGTACTGTGGCTGGTAGAAGTGTGGGTTGGGTAGTCTGAGTTGTAGATGGAAAGACATTTGTGACTGGAACCTGGACTGGCTGAGATAGTTGTGAAACAGGAGTAGGTAGGGCTGGAGAGTGCAGGTTGGCAGGTGGGAGAACTGATAGATATGTTGATGGAGTTTTTGAATAGCTTTCAGATACTTGAGAGTGTGTACTGTCAAGCTTCTGCTCTTGGTTGATAGCTGTGGCAGTAAATAACCATTCTGAGGGTCATTGATAAGTCTGATGGGTTACTAAATATAAGTGTTTTTGGTAGAAAAACTTACGTTCTCTTGGGTCTTGGGTGGATAGTACTCCTCTGGGTACTGGGTATTCAACAGAAGCCACCATGATCGAGCAGTGTTTTGGTGATAGTATAGTGCCTAGACAATATTGTTGGTATTCAGAAAGAGCTTAACCTAATGTTACAACAAGGTTGTGGTCAAGTTTGAGAGTGAGAAGAAACTGAGGGTCCTGAAGTCAAGTGTGTGAGATGAACCTCAAATGGAATAAGAGGTTAAGCTAAGATTACAAGGCAATGTAGCTGGGCTTTATATACTGAGTAGTACAGCTGCCATGAGGAAAAAATGAGGCATACAGGAGGAAAACATAAGGTGTACATGTGTGGAACATGCGTTGGACATGAGGCAAGTCTGCAATGAGACAAGATCGTGGCCACATAAAGATTAGATAATCTGTTATTTGTTTGAAGTATTTAACCCCATCTCCTGTTTAGATTTTTTTCTCACGCTTCATGTTTTTCAGGCTCATCCACCATTTTCTCTGAGTTAGGCGACATCTCTATCTAATGCTGACAGTGATTCATGCAATCACCTCCTGATACACATGCAACAATAACTCAGGGAAAAAACACAATCCAAACACTTTCCTGTGATTGGGCAGATTGTCATGCTATACTGAACAGCTGGCACAGTCTGAGATCAGTACGTCAATCCCTCTCTGCTCATAGCTCAATGGCCTGATAAGGTATTGCAGCATCTTCATGTACATTGTAGTGCAACTCAGCCAGATGTCAGTTCCTTCCGTTGGAGTTAATGCTGCTCGGCTAACCATTCGATGCTGCAGGCACTGTCAGATAATCGTACCACTTGGTACAAGTGCATGATGAAGACCTGCACCTCCAGGCTACATTCTTCTCATCAAGATTTGACGACCCATATTGATTTGAGCCACTTATCAAGGGTAGCTGTACCATGCATTGTCTCAGGTATGTGGTCCATGTCACTGCGGTCATAAAAGCAAAATCTGTTGCTGACATGAAAGCCATACAGACTGCCATTCATTTCTTAGACTAATGAACCTGTCCAGCCATCTGGAGGAGGTCCATTCTATCACTACCCAGAACCCCCAATGCATCCAGCTGAAGCCAACATGCCTGCCTTTCATCCACCAGCCCCAGCCACCTCCTCAGTTCACAGGTGTACCGTTCCTCCCAGCACACAGTCTCTACAATCCCCTGCACATTCAACTGAAGCCATGGGCCCCCAAGAAATCCCCCAGTCCCACCCATTCCCATGCCACCAGCATTGGCCCATCCCAGCCCCTCAGACGCTCCCAATCAATCTGGAGAACCTCCTTATCCCAGCCTCGAGGTTCACCGGCCCCCTTAGGCAGTCCCACGAAGCCCCGGCTCGTTCCCCTCTCGCCTGCGGCCGAAAATACGCCTTCTAACCCGCGCTCGAACTCGAACAACGCAGACGCCGGCCCCCTCTCAACCGTGGTCGAATGCGCCGAGCCACTCGTTCTGACACGCGTTCGCCCCGTAAGGGACCAGGTCTTCACAGACTACCTCGTCATCCCCATCGCGCCGTACCCGAACGCGATCGACGGACAGTTGCGCTCGCAATTGTCGTACCCTGTGCCGCCACCACCAACTGTGCTTGGGAAACGCCCGCGCGAGACACAAAGCGTCGCCCCGGAGTCGATAGGCTGGAACGCGTTCACGGCACGGTATGAGCGACTTCTGAAGGCAGGTCGTGTTGACGGTATGGGTAACGTTCACGAAGAGAGTGTCCCCCCTTCGTCAGACGATGAAGACGGGGAGTGCTCACCACCGCGGAACCCCTTGCAGTAACCCCCATTTTACGCCAATACTCCCAACTCCGTGGTTCCCAATTATTCCCTTTCGCTTTTCAGCTCGCTATCGTATTCCCAGGTTCCTTTTGTCCTGCAATCATCTTCTTGACACAATCACTTTCTCGTAGGGGCTTTAGAACTGCATTCGAAATATACATTGACTTCGACATTGTGAATGTCGGACGAACTGCTTCCAAGATATAATATATCTACACACACCGACGAACCTCGCGGCCTCTCCCTCTACAATTAAGCCCACCGCTGCACGATTACGCTGTTAACGAGACCGGCTTCCTTGATTGTCTGCGTGTTGTCCTCGATGGTCCGGGTTGGGAACGTGGTGCCGATGGTATATGCCCGCTGACTGTTCTCTGGACGAGAGCTGTAACCGAACATTCAGCATAGCCCAAGAGAGGTAAAGGAGATGAACGCACGCGTTGATGAAGTTTCGGATGTCTTGCACAGTATGCGTGAGGTTCATCCTGCATACCATCCTAGGAAGTAACGCAAGCGCTTAGTATTCCGCCCTAGAAAACCTGAAAACTGATTACGCACCTTGTCCCGTCAGCCAGTCTGACCTGTATGCTCGTCGTCGGTTGCGTCTGGTCCACCTCAAACCGCGTACTGATGCTCTCCGCTTCGCGTTGTGGAACAGTGCTAGTGCTGGTACCGACCGCAGGGAACGTTCCAGGCATGCTCTCGGTTGTCGTCGTTGGTACGGGTGCGCCGAGGCGGTTGCCTGTTCCATGGAAAACACGAGCACCACCAGAGTGGGATGAAGAAGATGGGGTGTATGGATCACTGAGTCGTTTCACAACGCGGAGCTCAACTGGTTGGCCAGGGAGGACGTTGAGGATATGGGGTGGTGCACGACTATGAGCAGTAGTTTAGCGCACAGGTCTAAATAGAGATTCAGGCCAGGCGTACCCTGAGTTGATCTCCTCGAGGATTTGATCGTTCGTCGGGTCACCGTACTCCATGAGGGGGCCGTCTTCAACGCTGAAGCCATTTTGCCAGAACGTCAAGTTGCGTATCGCCGTCTCCGCTTCGGGTTCTGAGGGTAGCAGATGCTTGTTAGAATTAACCGGTGGCTGTGAAGAATGAGAGGACGCACCAGGAGGACCATTCGGATCAGGTATGTATGTGCTCTCAACTTCATCGCTTCCTAACGTATGCCCTCCGCCAAAGAACGCGCTACTACGAGTGTCTTCTTCAGGAGGTGGGGCGGCACCTGCTCTACGAGATGCACGAAGGGATCAATCGTTGCGGCAGCGGACAGTCATTCCGAAGAAGATATACGCACTCGGCAGCACGTCTCAACAGATCCCTCACAAGGTTACCTCCAGGAACAGACCTCCCAGGTCTATCTGGGTTTTGCACTGAGATTCCACTACATGACGCGCGCAGAGAACCAAAACATTATTCGTGAGCACCGTACTCCTACATACAAAGAACTCAGCGTACCTTCTTTCGCCACCTGCGAACCAACTCTCGCCCTCGTCCCTATTCTCATTCTCATCCTCATCGTCGTCGTCATCATCATCATGCCCGTGTCCCGCATGTCCTGCGTGTCCACCCATCGATGGCATCCCCCCACCGCCGCTCCCGACATCACGGAGAGTGGCAATCCTGCGGCCACCGCTAGACGTGCCACCCCTACAAATCAAACGTAAGTTACGATTTATGGCCAAGGTGGAAAGAACGGACGCACGAAGATGAAGATGAGCCCCAGCCTCCGATCCTGCCAATCCTGGGCGCAGCGTTTGTAGGTCTTTGCCAGGATGAGGGGATGGGTTCGTTCGAGGGTGTACCGCCTAGCGTGCGCCCAGTGTTCTGTCCGTTGTCGCCTGACATTATTGTTGTGTTTGTGGTTGCGAGGAGATAGAGAAGGTGGGATGGTCAATGAGCGAATCCGACAAGGAACGTACGCAAGCGATCAGCTGTGACGCACGCGTTCGTACGTCACGGAGGACATCCTCGTCACGCTCACTGGTATGAGGCTATTGAAGGAGCAAAGGATGTCTAGTACATTCCTAGTGATAATATAAATACAACGGTACGTCTGCATGTCGCGTCTCGGGATACTCCTACAAGATATTCGGTGTTAGTCAAGCAGCGTCATCACGCGGGGGCCCAAATGCTCGTCGCAATCTCAGTCCAATCTCCATTCTTTTAGGTGCGTTCTCGGTCGTCGACGTCGACACCGGCGCGATGACGCTGTCAACCGTCTCGCTACCGGGTTGAGCAGTAGACAAAGACGGAGTGTAGGGTTCACCCAGCCGCTTCGCGACGCGGAGTTCCACCAGTTGACCAGGGAGGACGTTAAGGATGCGTGTCGGTGCACGACTACAAGTAACATGTTAACACACAACAATAAGGTGAACAACGTAAAACCAGACGTACCCTGCGTTGATCTCCTCAAGGATTTTTTGGTTACTTGGGTCACTGTATTCCATGAGTGGTCCGTTCCCAATGCTGAAGCCGTTTTGCCAGAATGTGATGCTGCGTATGGCCGTCTCCATCTCTGGGTCTAAAATATACTCATATAATTGTTTGAATGGGGATGCGAGGGTACGAGGGTACGCACCAGCCTGAGGACCATTGTCCTTCAGATCGGGGACGGACATCGAGTTGGCTGCACGCCTCAACAGGACCCCGATGAGAGAAGGGATTTCGCTGAAGCGTGTTCCATTAGTTACTTGTCTGTCCTTTCCCGACATTGCTGGTGTTGAATGGGGAGTGTGCGTGAGATTGTCAAAGTGCAAGGCATGTGTGAACGTGAAACAGGTGAGAGTCTGTGAGACGCACTGCTCATCGGTTGGGCCGCATCATGGTCATGATGCTGTCACACCTTACAGTAAGCCTGAACTCTTTGAATGTTGCACAACTTGAACTGGAGGTTGACCGGAGGTCGGAAATGTGAAGTTGAATGAATAATGTAGAGTGCAGTCCAAAAGATATAGATACAATGGTACATTGGGTGGCTTTTCGTGTCGAGGCGAATGCTATTCCTACAAGGTGATTAGTGTATGCTAGTGAAGTCAGCCAAACAGATCCTCGTCGCAAAATGAAGAAAGGAAAACGAAACATATTCTCCTCTCAGACATGCTCCCTGTGCTCCTCCGTGGCGAGACCTTTCTCAGTCTGATATCCAGTCCCTTGCACCCCGTTCCCCGCTCCATTCACCCCATTCACCCCATTCGCGTCCCTCTCCCTCTCCGCCCTCGCCTCATCCATACCCATATACCCCTTCTCGGTCTTCTTCGCCTCCGCCACATCACCCCTCGTCGCAAACCCCTCCGGCGCCCACCTACTCGACGTCCAAGGCTTACACCTCGGGTCATTGTACATCGCGTCCACATCCTCCAACGACAAATCCGAAGACTCGTACAAGAAGAAATAGACGATGACCGCGCCGACGAGGTTGCACGTGGCGAAGACGAAGCCGTATTGGAAGGAGATGGCTTTGATGATGAAGGGGGTGAAGAACGCGAGGAGGAAGTTCCAGAACCAGTTGGAGGCGGAGGAGAGGGAGGCTTGCTTGGAGCGAGTGCGCGTGGGGAAGGTCTCGCCGATGAGAATCCAGATTCCTGGGGCCCAAGTCATGGCGTAACCGAAGATGAACATGCATGCGCTGACGATCATGACTGAGGACGACAGTGAGTTAGAATATCTGAGGCAGGGATTGCGAAGTACAACGTACGTTTTCCAATGTTCGGATTATCTGTAGGGTCCTTTGCAGTTCCGGCCGCGGCGAAGACGAATAGCCATGCCGATTGCCAGATACCACCGATGATGAGAGGCATGCGACGACCGAACTGTAGATGAATCGATCAATATTACACTCCGGCCCCTGGACGAATGCAGGCTTACTTTCTCCATGACATAAATTCCACCAAAGGTACAGAAGAAGTTCACAGCACCGAGGATGATCTGGGTAACAAAGGAATCTTCGATACCGACCGAGGTGAAGACGGTTGCGCCATACTGAATAAGAGCCCAATCAGTAATACGAAGCCCGCATGTAGCATGAAAACGCACATAGAAGAAGTAGTTTGCACCAGTCAACTGCTGGAACATCTGCAGCGTCATACCAAGCAGAGTCCGGTACAGCTGTTTATCCCTCGGCTTGAAGCAATCAACCCACCCAGCCTTGATATTGCGCTCATATTCCAAAGCAGCTCGCATCTCTGCGACCTCACGGTTGATCTTCCAGTTGGAATCGGCTTCGGCAGAGGGGATACCCCGAGCCCTGGCCATGGCAACCTTGGCTTTGTCGAACTGACCATGTGCGGCGAGCCATCTTGGGGATTCGGGCATGAAGAGAATACCAATTCCGAGGATGAGTGCCCAGAGAATACCGATACCGACAACGATGCGCCATGAGCCGGAACCACTGACATCGCGGGTACCAATGGAAATGCAATCTGAGGCGAAAAAAGTTAGCGAACGCCGAAACCGTACTCAGTGGGTAGCTTACAAGCAACAAGGATACCAAAGGTGATGAATAATCTGTTAGACGTGTGAACATGAGTATGGGAGATTCAGAGGTACGGAGGGCGCGTACTGGTATGTCGCAGTCAAAGATCCTCGAATCTGCGGGGGTGCAGTCTCTGCTTGGTACTAAGGCGGACGGATGTCAATACATGCTTAATCTACTGTGATATGGTACTGACCATAGGAACTGCAGCACTAAGCGCGCCAACACCCAAACCAGAGATCAACCGACCAACGGCAAACTGTGGCCAAGAGCGCATCGCGGTAATTTGGACGATAACTCCAAGGATGAACACTGTACATTCAGTTGTCATTGCGCGTCGTCGTCCCAAGACATCAGCGATCCTGCGTGAGCGAAATCAGAATGGAGAAAGTTGAGAGTGGTTGGGTTGATGACGTACTTGGCACCAAGCAGCGCGCCAAAGAGAGTTCCGATACTCAGAAGAGAGACGATTAAACCAGCGCGGACATCGCTGAAATGACATGATGAAGGGTCTGTGGATGATGTGCATTGGCCAAATCGGAGAAGGAAGTCGTGCATGAGCTAACCGTTTTATCAGTGCTATGTGCTTGGAGAAGGCATATGGAAGCGACTTACGAGGATATCGGAAATCTGGCCAGTGTCGTACTAGATAGACGAGAGAGATTAATTTGTGCAAGGGATGCAAATGAAGCCCAGAGACTTACGCCAAAAATGAACTGGGGGAAGGGCGTGTTAGTGTGGGTATTTCAGATCATGTAACCAATGGACTTACACCACCCATGGAAGCGAGGACGGCCAACATGATAGCCATGAACCCAATGGGTACGCCTTGTCTGCACAATGATCGAGGTCAGTGACAGTGACATCCATCGGTATGAACGCAGTACGACGTACATGTGGAAGGCCATGGTGAATAAGTTGTCGTTGTCAGAGGTCGTGCGTGTGGTGTCGTGAACAAAGTAGAGATGTATATTATAAGTGTGTTCTCCCTCCGATTCAACCTCGGAGAATGGAGATTGGGAAACGAGAAAGAATGTGGGGAAAGATGGAGCGTGCGGGGAAGGGTTTTAAAGGAATCTGTGAGGATACGACCACCGTCGCTTCGCTCAGATATCCGATGGCAGCTGATGGCAAAATAAATGAGGATGCGCAACTGCTGTCCAGTCGTAGCCCAGGTATGATGTCATGGGATGCTAGGCTGTTTGCGACGATGGTATGTCGGCCGTCTCGCCCCGAGGTGGAGCATGTCAATGTGTTTGGGCGTCGGGACTCGGGAATAGCTCGCGACGTCCCCGCTTTGGTTCCGAGCTGTAAACAAACCCCGCCTGTTTCATTCGAAATGCAACACATGGGTGAGAACCATTGCACGCGTACGAAGAATACCGTTTACTTGCCACGCCTCAGTATCAACACACGACCTGGAGCGGAAATTGGTAAGTGGGTCGTAAGACGGTGCATGCGATGCTGTTTTCGTGGCGAAATCAGTGACGAGCGTTGGAGCTGGAGCCTCGGTGGCAGGCCTGCGAGCGTGATCACGTCTGAAAATGCGGCATCGACGGCCGCAGATGGGTGTAACAGAAAGGTAATTTTGGAGCTCCAGCGGAATCAGAGTCGTCAGAATGTGATCAAGTCAGCCCTTTGCCAGACTAAAAATGTGGAAGAGGTTCGTCATTTGGTGGAGGAGGGAAACAAATTGAACCATGGTCAAGCGCTCGTGGGGCCAAAGCCGTTGCCTTTTCTGGGGAATAAACGCCGAAAACAGCAACACCTTGTGTTGACACGGCGACGTCATCATGCCGACTAGGTATTGGAGGCCCAATCCCTGCATCCCGACGTTGCCCTCAGCCGCTATCGACCACCTCCGGGGGTCACGACTTCGTCCTGACAGAACAGCCGACAGAATTATCCTTCGCCCTCCGGAAATGATTTTCTGGTACGTTCTACCGAATTGCTCGCGAACCGGTCAACACCCTCACATTCTTTTATGCGGTTCAATGACTCGCTATCGTGCAGTGTATTGGGCTCTTGCGGTCTGAATGTCGCAGAGTTGTACGGAAAGACCGTTGACTAGTGATACGCCACACCAGAGCAACGATGAGTGATGTTCAGCAGCCTGTGCAGCGGCTGCAGCCTTGTATTGCACCGGGTCCAATCTACACTAATCACCAATAATACGACAGATCGGTTCCTGTTTGCGATGAAGGGTATTTCTACATTGCCTTGGGCGATCGAGTACTTCGGCACGTCTCTCCGCAGTAGTCCACATACGGCCGAGGATTGCGCCAGGGTATTCAGTAGCTTCATGCCTCACCACTGCCCCGAGGGATCTTCACAGCCTTTCTATCGTAATTATTTTCTCTTTTTAACGCCATAGCAGCCTGCTGTGGGTTTAAAAGTCAGCCATCGACCACCCACATTGGCCAACGACCCCCTTCTTTCCCCCACACCTCGCCCTTTGATCGATCCACTGCATCACACGCAGTGTCGTCGCGGTTCAAGCCCAACAACGCCTTCGGTGATATCGTCACCAAGCTCCGTTTGCTGGCAACTGTATCCTGTTATCAGTTTCCGAGCATCGTCAGCGCCACAATTACTCACTGCTTCATCTCTATCATTATTCATAGCTCGAATTTTACTCCGACTCGACCGTTATAATCGTCTGCATCATTGCCTGCACTATGGAACCCTGCAACGATGACTTCGAATTGTTGTTGCAAGGCATTCAGGACGGCTCTCCAATGTCGCCAGAACTTGAAGACATGATCAAGCTCGGCAATGACTGGGTGACAAGTCAGCTTCTTCAAGACGCGTACCGCGCTGGATCTCCGCTTGAGGAACCAGCTATTGTTGAAGCGGATACACCGTTGAATCCTGAAGGAAATGATGAAGAGCTTTTTGGCCCAGGGTGTGTGGCGCCAACGCAACAATGCTTTCAGAATGTGCCTCATCGTTATCGTTATCTAGAACACCTACTGAGGCAAGTACAACCAGTCAAGTGCCTCAGTAGTCCGCGTCGTTTTAATGAATACTGATGTTAGGCAGGGATAGCTCCATCTTCTCACGAAGCTGCCATCGTGGTCGAACCCTCTAGTAGTGAGTGATCTCTCGCATCTTTGACAAAGCTGACAGAGTCGTTTGGTTACGCTACGCAGGTCCCGCGGCCTCAAAATACGCCAGCCCTCAACCTCCTCATTCTGAGCCATTGCCACCCACTTCTGAAATACGGCTCAGATTCGATCTCAATGTGGATCGGTTTACCGGTGACAGTGCACTGATGTTTCTTCACCAACTTTCTACTCGTGTTATCACCATTCACATACCTTTAGGAGAAATCTCCTCGTCGTCCCCGTTCATCGCCACACTAGGAGCCCTGGATCAACCACAACCTCAGACTAATGTTCCACCAACGCTCATTCGGGAGCGATCTTCAAAGACGTCTGTGCCACGGCATGCTCGAGAATCTCGACAGGGACTGACTCCAGACTCTAGTAACTCTTTGGGACTTGATAACCCGCAAATGGCTCCAGTCCCATCTCAAATGATCTCGCCACATCTTGGGACGGAACAGAGCAACCAGTCTTTCACGTCTCGGTTTTCTCTCTCTCTGAGTGATGCTGCGAGTCGCGAGCCTCCTGCTGGTTCTTCCGGTCGTGCGCATCCTGCGAAGTCTCAAGCTACTCGTCGCCAGGTTCCTCGAGCCACTGGGTCTCCTTCGGCTACGAAACTGTCAGAAGCATCAGATGCGTCGTCGCCTTTCAAACAACAGCCCATACGGACCTGGGTAGACGTAAACTCGCAATTTGGGGATAATTCGACAGTGAAAAAATCGAGAACTCGTACCCGGAAGACCAATACCTCTCCGAAGGCCGATGGGAATCAAGCCAACCGGCGTACAAAAAAGGTGGGTCTTCAGGTTCCCCCACCGGCATCTCCAGCTGTACGAAGCACGGAAAGAGAGCAACAACTGGAAAACGAGCTATCTCCCCCACGCAAGCTCGAGCCCTGTCCCCCACCATCACTGCCACCGGCCGCTCAAGCATTGCCACAAAGTAGGGCCCGGGGCCCTCTGCCACGGCTTAGACCCGTAAGCTCGGTCCGTATCCAGAGGCCTTTGCCACAGCGGTCGCTCTCTATGACCACAGGTGCTCGTCCGCGCCTCCCTCACCAGCCTGAGACTCATCCGCCAACAGCCTCTTCGTCCTCGTCGGTCACATCGCCAACAGATAGTTCCCAGTGCTCGTACCCGAACGCCAGATACTACAGAGGTGGCGACTTCGGCAGTACGAATAATCATCATGTCGCCGTCCGGGGTGGGGTGGCAAGTCAAAACAACCTTGGTGTTCCGTTGCCGGTGACAGCCTCCAGTTTCGACCCCTTACGCGCGGTCCGACCATCATACCTCGGAACTCAGCACCCACCACCTAGTATCACCTCGAGTCAATTTATACAACGTCAACTTGAATCAGGTCGTGCCTCCGGAAAGTCTGATTATCCTGGTACGCCTGCCGTAGGTCCTGCGGGGTACAACTTGAAGAAGCGGGGTCGTGATGAGGATGAGGATGAGGATGAGGACGAGGACGGGGATGAGGATGAGGCTGGGGAGAGCGACGAGGATGAGAGTCTGTGGTCCGGGGTGGCGAAGAGGCCTAGGATGGATTGACCGCAGAGGCGATCACGTCTTCGCCCTTCTCATACCCTGGCGACTATAGTACCCCCTTCTCGTGGCTCGGAATTCTTCGCTTTTCTTCTCGGAATCTCGTATCTCCTCATCTCTGACGCTCTAGTTAAGTTCCTCGTCTCGGTCTTCATTATTTTGTCTCATCATCGCTATGTCCACGCTTTCTGTTGTCTCTCGGCGGTCCTTATCCGAGTCGTCTGTTTTAATTTCCTCATATACCTTTCCTCACGTCATCATCGTCCCTTCGCGCATCTACTCATCGCTTTATTTGCTCTGCTTTCTTCTCATCTTCATTCACCATTCTCGTCCCCACCACATGCTCACTCAACACACCATTGGCTTCAGCTTCGCAATATTCTTATTCTTACACCCATCTTGGATAATTCTTAAATTCATACGTTGTCTTTTCTACATCCGCACGTTCACAGGACGTACGAAAATACACAGTTCTACTTTGTCGACGAAGCAAGGACGTTGACCTTGATGACCTCGGGCGGGGATTCGAAGATCCCCAACTCATTGAACCGCATTGCTACAGCAGTCTGACCAGCCAGTCGCTCTTCTCTCTCAGCTTCACTGGTGAACAGCCCGATGATGCCAAACTGTGCGGTGTCCGGGAACCAGAAGCCGTACCAAACGGGTGGGTTCGCTTCATCCAGCAACTTCGTGCCGACGTTCTGAACCAAACGACAATTAGCATGTCGAATAAAAGGTGCAACAAACACGCGTAAAGGGCTTACGATGAGATGCTGCTTCACATCCTCCACCTTATCCTTATTCGCGGTCATCAACACCCTCAACCCACACACCAACTTCTTCCCCTCACCGAGCTTCCCAACCTTATGCTGCAAAACCTCCACAGGCTTGATCGCCACCCCTTCGTCCCCCTCTACCAACAACGCCTCCCGATTTCCCATCAACGCCGCAGCGACTTTGCCATTCAGATGCGCTTGGCGACCCGAGTCTGCCGCGAAGGTGTCGAAGATGAGGTAGTGCGTGGTGAGTGGTTCCGAATTTGACTCGGACGTAGAGGTAGGGGAGACCGAGAGACGGGAGGTGTATTGAATGGCGAACCATTGGAGAGTTTCGGGCTCGGCTTCGACGAGCGGGAGGGCGGAGATGAGGAAGTCTTTGACAGTGGTGGTTTGCGGTGGTTTCGCGACCAGGGGGACGAAGAGTCCGACTTTGGCTAAACATAGTGGATTCAATTCTCAGTATGAGTTCTTAGACGAAGGATGGTAATAGCAAACCTGGAGTGGTCATTGCTGAGGCTTGTGGTGGTAGTGAAACTGGTTTGGGTACCTGTGGTGAGACAATGGCATACCTCTTATTGTCATGGTATATATACCCATCTTATCGCTTCGTCATCATACGACCCGCATCGGCTACCAAGATGGATGAATCACGAGAGTGCAAGTTGATTGTTAATAGAATCGTGAATCTCAGGCTACACAGTGTGATCCCTGTGGCTTGCCTGACATGACAATTGCTTGCAACTGTCAGCGACCGATCGTATATCCTAGCAACATATTCGGTCTTCACCCTGATGGAACCTGCAGACAGCCTGGAAGAGGGCGAAGAAGTTTCTGTAATGAAAATGAAGTATCACAAGTGAGGTCCAATGAGGCACTGAGAGGGTTACCAGGACGTGGACGTGTTCCCAGCGCAGCATGTCCCATCTCACGTGCCTGCGAGTGGCACGCAGATGCCGGCCTGTAAGGGACCCAATAGTGAATAAGCACATGAGATTAGGACTATTGAAACACAAGAGAAGTCATGATGGTATACCACAATGCCGAATACAAATACACGCCGGAATCCCAGCTCCAAGCTCTCCCGCCATACCCGTCCGCTTATTCAGAGTCACGCATTTCGCTTCGACTTCTCGTAACACTCCAACGTGATGCTGGCCAAAAACCCAGGGATGCACTGCGCCTCCTGGACCCAGTATCGCATGAGCTGGTCGACTTCTTCCGGGCTGTCCTCGCCTGCGCCAACGAGTTGCATGGTCATACCAGTGTCGTCGTTCTTCGCCTGCTGGAAGACAAAGCTTGCGCTGAGGTCGAAGATGGACGTGACGCGAACTTGGCCGTTCGGATAGAAGGCGAGCTTAAGACCAAGGATGGACGCGATGGCCTCCTTGAACTCTTCGGACTTCGCAGCATATATCTGTGCAGAAAGAAATCAGTATGGCCAAGCATGAAAAATAGACTGAGAGCTTGAAACATACCTGCTTCAAACGCATCAGTCGTTTGTCTTTCTGCTTCAAAGCATCCTCCAACTCCTCCTTCTCCTGTACAGCGACTTCAAAGCTCTGTCTTGGAACCAATTCTTCGCCACCGTGATTGACAGGTCCAGTTCCAATCCGTTCTTCGACCTCTTTCAATCGCTTCAGCAAAGCCTCATTCTCGGATTTGACGCGCTCCATCGCCTTCCTGCTGAGGTCTTCCCACTGGGACGCTGGATTGTCACGAAGTGAGAGCACGCGAACGCCAGGAGGGAGATGACGGCCACCACCAATTTCGCCTTGCAGTTCAAAGAGAGTTTGCTCTAGTTTGTCGATCTGGACGAGATGCTTCTCTTCCACCTCCGTTGAGGCTTTGAGAGCTAGGCCGAAATAATAAATATATGGGCATGAAATGTGTATCGTAAAAATCACATACCTGCCTCCGCCTTAATGCGTCTGTCTCTCTCTTCCTCGAGTTCTTCCACAAGTTGCTTTCTTGGACGCATGTCGCCACTGGACGCTGGATCACCTCCCAGATCAGATATTTGCTGCTCTAGTTTTGCCGAGTTTTCCTTGTACTCTGAGAGCAATTTTTCCAGATCGTGAACGCGCTGACGGGTTGCACTGTCTACTCTAGTGGTATCGCCATCTTCTTGAGCAGCCTCTTCAGCCGTGAAGCTGGTCTGCACAGAGAAGGCAACGCATCAGTGGGATCACTCGAGAGGAAACTATGGAATACGCACGATCATTGCTTGCAAAAAACCGACTTCTCTCTCTGCTAAGGCGCTCCGTTGGTCAGCTCGGGCGACCTTGTCTTTCAACCCCTCAACCTCTTTCTCCAACTTCGTACAGGTATTCACCAACTCTTTCTCCCTCTCCTCAGATTCCGCAAGCTCCATCTCACGACGACGTAGCAGCGCAACATTGGATCCATGCTCTTCGAGCAATCTGGCGTTCTTGAGGCGGAGGTTTGATAGGCTTTGGGTGACTGACACTGGGGTTCGAGAAGGCGTCGTAGAGTTACTCGCCCTGCAAAGACCACCGTTAACGCTTCAAGCCATATGAGACGCTTCATAGACTCTCACCATTCTTCTCGCTCACGTCTTGCAGCCTCCAATTCGGCCTCGAGTTTTACCACCTTCTCATTCAGCGCCTCTGCCGCTGTGAGTTTGCGTTCCAACTCCCTCTTCTGCTCTCTTAGCACTTCCACGCTCGCGTTTCGTTGTCGAAGAACAGTCAATTCAGCCGTCATCTTGACATTCGCGGCTTCCACGGATCTGAGGTGGCTGGCTTGTCTGTGGAGCTCCTCTCGGACGATAGTCCAGTTCTCATCCTCACCACTCCTGCGGGCAATTGTGTTGTCCTGAGCCTCAAGCAATTCGTCGTACTGGGATTGGAGCGTTTCGAAGGCCCGAGAACGATCATCCGCGATGATCTGCATTTCCGTTATCTGGTCTTGCAGTCGGGTAAGTTGACGCGACATAGTGGATATTTCAGCCTTCTGCTGCGCAATGGTCTGCGAAGTTTGTCGTGATAGGGTGGAATGTGCATCCTCCAAGTCCGCAAACTCCTCTCGCAACGCTCGCATAGCATTTCTCTGTGAGCGAATTTCAGTGTCGGATTTGCGCTGTCAAGAGGACATGAGTAGGTGCATGATATAGAATACAAAGGCAGAGACGCACCTTCTCTTCCTCACGTTCCGTCCGTTCTCTCTCCTTCTCTTCTCGTTCTGCCTGCTCCCTTTCTGCCAGCCAACGCCTGTCGCCCTCAAGCCTATCTATCTGAACGTCCTTCTCGCGAAGCTTGCTCTCCAGGTCAATCTTCGCTGTTTGAAGAGCAGCGAGTTGACGTTCCAAGGAGGCATGAGCCATATGTGATGTGAACACTTGCGTGCGTTGCTTCCGTTTTGCGGTTGAAAGCTGCGGATCTACACGCGACATAGTGGCCGCAAAGAGCAAGAATATCGTGTGAGAACGCGTCGGTTATTGGAGGAACGAAGGAACAATGAACCTCTTTCCAGCTCGGCGGCGAGTGAGTCGCGTTTTGTGGCCGTGGAACGTGACATCGTCGAGAGGCGCGAGGAGAAATTGGACGGTGTCGCAAACATATCACCATCCATGGCAAATAGTGACCGAAAGGGTGCGATTGTCGTTGGCGACGACGAGCAAATGGAGGGAAACGACGAGGATGGTGTGAAGGCGTGTGCCAGGGACTGGGCGTCTGTGTCCAGAATGAACTGGCCACCAGGTAGACGCCCAATATTGTCCTCTCTCTTCCTTCCACTCTTCTCCTTTCCCGACATTCCTCCCCCGGCCGCTGTCTGGACATCCATCGTTTGCCTCGACCCATATTCTCGTTGCCGGACATGAGCTGTTTTTCAGAGTCAGACCTCACCGACTTCGATGACGAAGAGGAGGTCCCTCTCAGCAGCCAAAAGTCGTCCAAGAAGAAGCCCAAGGACGCGCCAGATGAGGATGGGAGTTATCGCATTCGAGGGGCACTCAAGGTTCCCCGTGTCGCCAACTACACAACTCAATCTTTACACGGTACTACTCCTACTACCTCGCCAACCTGAACGCGCTAACCTCGGCATGGCAGATCAAGTCATGGCGGGGGATATAGATCTGAATCCAGAGTATCAGCGAGGTATGCTCCTGTTCCTCATAGTCTGACTCTGAGTCTGAAGGTACGGCTCCGTTGTGCAATAGATGTCGTGTGGCCTGAAACCAAGCAGACTGGTGAGTTCCTCCTCGTGTCCCGAAAACGTCCTGTGCCTTACATACCATGTCCACAGGTCTCATCGACTCGCTGTTCCGAAATTTCTACGTCCCCCCTGTCATCTTCGGTGCGTTTGTAAAATTGTGCGGATCCACAATTCGGATCCACAATTACTGATGTGGCCTTCAGTGGTCGAAATGCGTGACGACGGGAGCGAACATAGGACATGTGTGGATGGGAAGCAACGTCTTACTTCCATCAATCGGTGCGTATATCCCCCTGGATGTTTGTCATCGTAATACTGATATCCGGGATATTGTTGAACAGGTTTCTGCAAGGACAAGTACGTTGACATTACATTTTCACCCTCATTACAACTCACTGATTGAGCGTCCTAGATACCATGTGAGTACAACTATAATAACTTAAACTGGAAAAGAAATTGACGGTCAGATTGATAGACAAAGACCCGTGAGTTGGCATGTCATGCTTGTCATCGGTTCACCCACTAATCAGTATGTAGTTACTCTAATGAGAAGCTGTGGTTCAGCTTGCCTGCCGATTCCAGAGGGAAGCTTTTACCAGAGAAGTATAGAAAGCTATTTCGGAACAAGCAGATTGTAAGGGGTTGTGAACATCGTATTCTGTCTCGCTGATTGTTCTTCGTTAGGTCTGCATAGAATACGAGAACCTGAGACCGGACAACGAGCGGGAAATCTTCCAGGTAAGTTGCGGCTTGGTCATATCATTCTACCAACTCATTTCTTCCTAGCGAGTGCAACTGGGTATGGCACTGACGAAAGCAGGTGCGTACCTCATCGTCATAATCGAATTTAAGGCTGATATTGGCAACAGAGAAACTACAGGCCATCAACACTCCTCGCAGTAATTTTGCTCGTGAACTGATGAATGCGTATGTCATGGAGCGCATAGGCACCTACCTCGTTATGGACACTAATCGAGGAGGGGCGTTCAAACTTTCCGCTACCGCGGTAATGGGTATCGAAAATTGGGCGGAGAAGCACGATATCCCTACCAGCGTTGACGCTTGGATCAACAAGAATAACGAAGTTTCAGAGTCCACCAAGCAGAACTCGCATACGGTCCTGTCCATTTTCTCTGAACTCACTGAGAGTCAACGACTTAGGAACATGTTGGAGATCCGAGGCGATGACGACAAGGTCAAGAAGTTCGCTCCTATGGAATTCGTAGCAACCTGCCTCTTGATCCACCACTACAAAGACAAGCTGACGATGGCTCAAATGGCCGAAGCGGTCCGGATGATGCGAAGAGATGTTCGTGGCAAGGAGAAGGACGTTCGTCTCAATAGCAGAGTGTCAAAGCTTATGTCCGAGTTCATCAACAAATTGAAGGTCAAGAAACTCAAAGCGGACACAGGTAAGCCTGTAGCCTCCAAAACGGTACCTGGCGGGAGCAAGCGGAAGAGGGATGAAAGTGCAGACGGCTCTGAAAGCGAAGAGGAGGAGGAGGAGGAGGAAGTGCCCACCAAACGGTCAAGAAAGGCAGCGGCGAAAGCGAAAGCCACAAAGAAGACACCTTCGAAATCAGCCACGAAGACGAGGGACTCCGCAGAGCCCGCAACACCGAGTTTGCGTCTACCCCGAGGGCCTACCGCACTGCAGTCCGCTCCCACAGTCTCACAAGCAACAGCGACAACTCCGTCGACGATTGATTCTCGCCGTCGAGGATCGGACATCATCGTTCCAAAAACCGAACCATCTCCTACGCCAGCTCAAATTCAGCCGTTTCAGCTCGCGGGCTCTCCACCTCCACCGACTCCCATTACTCCAGCAGCAAATTGGCCCAATCCCTACCCGACTCCTCAGGGTCAAACACCATCCCCCAACCCCAATAACTATCCCAACTCAACTATGTTCCATCCTGATAGACTAGCCGCCCTTCGTGCCGCGAAAGAAGTGACCTCTGGGAACAATAACACACCACAGTTCTGGCCCCCTGGCAATGCGGGACGTGGATTCCCGTTCACACCACCAAGCTCGCAGTTTGGCAGCCAGCAGCCGCAGTTGCAGCTACCGCCCGGACTAGAAGCGTTGCTAGCGAGGATAGGTAATGCAGGTTATGATGGGTCATTTGGTGTGTATAATCAGGCAATTGGCCAACCGCAGCAGCAGCAGCAACCCCCCGCTGTTCCCATCCCCGCTCCTAATCCCGGAGTTGGTCAGGGCCCTGATCAGGGGTGGGCGGGGCAGAATAAACCACAGTAGAGGGGAGACTTTGGTCTTTCTGTTGGATTGCACTCTATTATGTACGTTCCGCTACTGTTCTCAGCGCTATGGACTGTTGGGTACTCATTCATCATTGCTGTAGAACGTCGTTGGCCCTTGGGTCGTTAATGGATCACTTGGCGTTATCCTACTGTATCAAGCCTTTTGCCACTCCAATTCGCTGCCGTCGGGACTTTTGACTTCTCCAAACGTTTTGTTATCAGGCTTCTTGCACGTTTTGGATGTTGTATTTTATAATCCCACAAGTATTCAATATTGTTCACATATTGTCTTTTGCATCACTTTTGTTGCTCCACCTTCGCCCTCTGCACTTCACAGCGCTAGTGCACTCGACGACTCGGGACGAGAGCCATTAATTCTATCATTCGAAGGGTGCTGTGCTTCACGAGTAGCTACTGTACACCACTTGAAGTTCTTGAATTCTGAGATCAAGCATAGCGTAAAGATCCATCCATCCACCTCCATCATGCCTTCCTATGTCAGATACCTGAACCGCGGGTGCCTGCAGAAACAGTTGACGTCAGACTTCCACGTCTCACGGCCTACGAAAAAGCAAACAAACCTATCACCCAAATCCCCCAAATCTTCGCCTAACATATCCGGCCGTTCAAGCCCCTGGTCCTGCTCCGACGCAGCAGCGTTCCTCAATGCATTGTCCCTCTTGTAACTCCACCACACGATTGTCCCAGACGCGAGAGCGAGTGCATACAGCGCGATATTGATTCCATGGCCCTGGACGTAACGCGGTGCGAACTCCGCGCGGTAGATCTGCGCACCGATGGCACCGCCGATGTTGCCGGTGGAGAAGATGAAGCCCTGTGCAGCGGCACGTTTGTTTGACCCTGCGACGTTGGAGGAGAGCCAGGCCCACATGACAGAGATGGGGACGAACCTGGTATGAAGAGAAAAGGTCTAGCTCAAGGGGTGGTGAAAATGGGTGGACGATGATGGACTTACATGAACATAACGAAGAAGAACATGACGTATCTGGCTACAAGGTTCTCGACAACCATGAGCACAATGAGTGCAATGATCGTGACACCGATTCCAGCCACATAGTGGTAAAACAGGTGGCCGTAACGATCCACGGTCCATCCAGAGATGAGAACTGCGAAGAAACCGACACCATAAGGTGGACAAGCCATCAAAGTCGCAGTTGTACCCTTGTATCCAAGACCGGAAACGACGGTGGGAAGAGACAGGACGACGCTATACACGGGGATGTAGGTCCCAAGGAACATGAGTGCCCAAGCGTAGGTTCGCCAGTCAGTGAAGGCTGAGCGGATTTGAGCGGAAGAAAAGCCCTCGCGGGCCTTCAGCGCACGGTCACTCTCGTTTGTGAGGTTGATAATGTCGCGTTCTTCTGCGGAAAGCCAGTGCGCGTCTGCGGGGTAGGAGGACATGACGAGGTAGGCGAGGAGACCAAGGCCTGTGGTAATGACGCCTTCAACGATGAAAATCCACCTAATAATCAGCGAAGATTTGGTCAGCCCATGAACTGTATACGTTTTGCAGAGTGGACTTTACCTCCATCCAGCGATTCCATGAGCCCCGTCAAGCGAATGAATCGCGGTTGCGAGAAGTCCACCGAATGCGCCTGTCAAGGAAACACTGCTGTAGAGAAGAGCGTAGCGTCTCCCTTGCATCGACCGAGGATACCAACATCCAACTACCGGCAAATCAGGGTGGTGTTATGCAAGGATGACACGAGGGACTCACGCCAGAAGACGATACCAGGCAGGAATCCGGCCTCCGCGAGACCAAGGAAAAACCGGATGACAATAAGGCCCTTAGCATTGTGAACTGCAGCAAAACAGGCGCAAACCGTTCCCCAAATACACTGTAGAAATCCGAGGGTTAGGATGATCTGAGTGATACTTGGGGAAGAGCGCGAGCCCTCACAGTCATTGTGGGGATATACCATCTCGGGCTAAATCGCTTCAAGAGGATGTTGGACGGAGTTTCGAATAGTACGTAGCCGATGAAGAAGATGGATAGAGCAAGACTGTACTCGTTATTGGAGAGTTTGAGGTCGGTGAATAGTCCGAGAACTTTAGCGTTAGCAATATTCGTCCTGTACATACTAACATTAGACAGATCAATATACGGCCACTAGAGGGGACGTACCGATCGATGTAAGACGCGAGGTAAAGTAGAATAGAGACTGGCATAATGTAAGAGTCCACCTTCCGCCATGTCCTTCTGATCTGCTCCGGAGTGTACTTCTGGAGAGCAGCAGCAGCGTCGTTCAGTGGGACCTGCAGCTGTTGGCCTTTCTCCACGGAGGTCACAGAGGCAGACGACGGTTCACTTCTATCGTCCTTGACAACAGACATGACGTTCCGATGGTACGGAGAGCGGTGCGCTGGAGAGAAAGTGGGCAAGAAGCGTATCATCTCTTTTTCCAGCAGACTTTTAAAGGTGAAAACATCGAGCTTCGATTCGGCTTTCGGAAAGATAAACGGTAGTTCAGGCCTTCAGGAACATTGGATCTGGTAGAGAGGAGCTGTCAGGGCCGAATTGTTGTATCTCGAGAGGATGTTGCGCCATTTGCGGTGAGGATGTTGCCATTCTCTGAGAATTGATTGTGGACTTGCGTCACTTTAGATGCCTATGAATTATGGATCGTCAATTAATCTCCGTTGGTATCCTCACAAGAGAATTGTGCCGTCTCCAAGACTCCAACTCCTGATTCAAGTACTTGCTCTGCCATCGAGGGTGTCGGTGTCGGTGTGTGGAAGGAAGAAGTCACAAAATCTGGGTCTGAAACCGACCAGAGCGGAGCAGACGCGATCAGGGACCTACCGCCAAGCAGCCTGCGCTTCGGCCGAGGCTTTGACAATCTTTTCGGAAATCAAATCGTTAGGGACAAATGCATGACACTGCAACATTGAAGCGGTAGGTATACAAAAATACAACACGGGTGTAGAAGGTCGAAAGGAGTGCATGAAGTCGCCACCATATGCAACGACAATCAATGAAATGGTGAGGTGAATCCCATCGCGCAAATGCCATATCAAGGTCACTGTTCAGGAAAAACGTCAAAGAAATCCGGAAGCAAATCCCACAACTCTGCTCGTTTAGCCATAGAGATACGCCACGCAGACTCTGCACATGTCTTGCAGATGTTAAAACGCTCTTGAATTGTTGCGATGGGGTGGGAGAAACGCCGTTGCAGCAGACGCAATGGGTCATTATAGGCCTCCTCGTCTTCCGAAAGCATGTTGTGCAGCGAGGTGAGAGCATGGTAGTGCATCAAGCACTCCCGAGACGGGTTTGAGCAACTTGCGTGGCAGGCGACGAAGACGGATTTGGCCCAATTGTCGACCATGAATTCCAGGATCTTCTCTCGTCCATGCAATATGCGTCTGAAGCCAGCAGATGTGAGCAGATTCCATTTCGCGGAGCGCGATGCAGGAGCGAGGTATCGTGATGATCGGTGGGAAGTTGGTCGTCGACGTGCATCCCAGTCATGACTAACAGGTATCCGCGAGAGATGATAAAATGCAGCCGGGATGATCTCTGGCAAGTCGACGTCCTGTGCCAGACGAATAGCAGATGCAGCTTCGGGGAAGTTGTCCTCAGCATAACGTCCTGGAATGGCGCCATTGGTCTCCACCATGTTTGTCGCTATTGACCTGAACTTGCGGTCGGCCGCGTCCCATTCTGCGAGAGACTGCGGCCATGCAGAACAGAAGAGCGTGCGCATATTCTGAGAATCAAGCTGGTACCTATGTGAGATGCGTAGAATGGCACCAATCTTGGACGGGAGGGCGGGATCGTGCTTAGTAATCCCCCAGGTGTCTCTATAAGACTTGTGTGAGCAACAGTGATGTGTGAGGAAAGCCAAGGGCGTACAAGAGCTCTGTAGCTCCCAACTTATGGGTGCTCAAGAACGCAGCTACATCATCTGCAGCGTCACCCATCTCAACACAAGGTCCGTCCTCGATGCCCTCTGGCGTGAGGTAGTACACAGTGCCGCGAACGTTCGCCGCTTGCAAAAGGGATGCCCATTGCCCAAACTGGTTGCTATGCACCCGAAACAACTGTCGCAAGCTATCCGTCTGACGCGCCACCAAGACAACGTCGCCTTTGACATCGTACAGAGTAGGATGTCGAGTAGCAAGCTCGCAGTGCTTGTTGAAAGGTGCATGGGGCTGAGGTGAGGGTGTGAATCGTGTAGCCAGCATAGTTGGACCCTGCCTAAATCAGAAGGCGTATCAGTCAGCTATGAATGTTGATACATAACCGAGGAAGGCTACGCACCGGAGAGAGGTTGGGGAATGGCTGAGGAGTGAAAATGCGACGAAAGTATCAAGATGTACAGGTACATATAGTCAATGGAAATCTGGCGTTTGGGCCTGTAAAATGAAAGTGATCTGCAATCAGCATAGGCCAAAATCCTTCCGTTCACAAAAAGCGAGCGTCAGCAAGCTGTTATTGTGTTCACACTGAACGCCTCACGAAGAAAGTGGTAGGGTCTTCTGCGACTAAGATCTGAATCAATGCACCGTTCCGAGCACCGCGGCTATCTGGGAAAGCTTTTTTGTCTGCATAATGCTGGGTCCACCGGGGTGTCGCCATGCTTGGGAAGCTGTCATTGTTGTGGCGAGTCTCAAGATGGGGGATATTGTCTGTAGATTCTTCCGTATTATCTACGCATCCTTGGCACCTACCCGCGCTGTCTTGATGATGAAGGTCGGGGTGGTCGTTTGTGTCAATTACGGACAAGATGTGCCCTACTCAGCCACGGTGGCCAAGGCTCTGAGAAAGAAATTACCTTCAAGTTGGTGTCAATGGGAATGGTCGCCACGTTGGGTCATCACTGAATGAGCTATGTTTCCAGAGGTCGACATTAGTACACCTTGGTGACCGCAGGCCGTGAACGATCGACTGAGAAGAGGACACGAATAACCAGACAAGTAGTAGTATTCCGTCCAAGCGCGCTTAATTGGCGCAGCGTCTTTCGTGTCAAAAAGTCGAACAGCGTGTTACACTTTTATTCTTGATATTCCAAACCGCCCATTCGGAAGATATTGTTCACATACTCTTGAATAATGACAAAAAGCAATGCCAGGACCGTGGATTGAACACGGGACCTTCAGAAGTCACGTAATCGCTTCAGTCTGCTGCTCTCCCAACTGAGCTATCCCGGCGATGTTTGAGTGAGGATTCCAATCATTTTCAGCGATCAAGGAAAATTCGGAGACGCCCTGTGGAAAAGCTTGAGGCGTCTTGGTAGTATCAAAGGTTGGACTTTGGTTGGACTCAACGTCCACCAGTTGGACTATCTCCAAAACTACTGAAACACTCGGTTCCTCCAATGTTCATCTTGCCCCATCCCAAACAGACCAATGTCAACAGACATGTCCAGGTCCGTCGCCGGCGCATACATCATAGGTCCTAGGTCATTCCAGGCGCGCTGAGAGGCTTCCTCAGTTCGGTCCCTCGTACAATCGCAGGTCGTTTCTCTGGGTCTAGTCTGTTCTACGTTTGACAGGCTCGCTCTGGCTCGCCTTACCATCTAAGCCGCTCGGATTGTGGCGCCACGACCTCGCACCTTACCCCCCATATAAACATTGGATTTCTTGGGATGACTGACCACCGCGAATATACCAACTCTCGACCACTACACCAGGACACGAGTCGCATTTTACACCTCCAATGTCTCTTATCCGCGCCTCTTCCTCTTCTATGCGTCTTGCTCTGAATAGCGGCCGCGTCCAGAGTACCCCCAGACTTGCTCGTTTTGCCTCAGACCATGCCGCCGGACATAACGTACGTCACTCTATTTTTTGTTTCATGCCAGTCTTGAATATTTTCCTCGCTGTAGCCTGTCCCATTCAATATGGCAAACAAGAAATCATTCAAGTATAAGTACTTGACTTTCCTTGCGACCGGGTTCTCGATACCCTTCATCGCCGTATCCTACCAACTGTGAGTACATTCGCTTCTGTAATGGCTGGGTGAACTGATGATGAGACAAAGTGTTGGATATACAGAAAGAAATTCGGAGGCTCCACTGCGTAATTTTATTGTGTCGTACTGTGAAGGAAGTCTGAGACATAGATCAAGATTGTAGGATGGGGTGGCGAGGGATGATGATATCCTGGAAACAGCATACTGAGCTTTGGCTTGAGCACTTGTATATATTAATCGATATTGTAGAACAATTACACCATGACAAGCCTTACTTTTTTTTGGTACTTGCAAGTTGCAACGGTATGGAGAACTGTAACAGGTGAACTCGGACCGAATGGGAGACTCACGTGGAGGATACCGGGTACCATGCTCGCCGAGGCGTGGCAAGTTGCAACCATTCTTCCTCAACGTCCATCGCCTCTCAGGCCGCGAGGATGCTGTGAGGGCCAAAATGCCGTTCACGATCAGTTGTGTATGTATTTCTGCTGATCTCTACCGGGCGATGAACTGAGACAAGCTTTCAGCCCATCTCTGGAGCAAGTCGAAGTCACAAAATTGGCTATTGCCAAGGTCTGGAGCATGTTGCTGCTACGGATCACATGTGGAAACCAGGAATCAAAGAGTTGTTCAAATCTGACTCAAATCATCGCCCTCGTGGCGTTACAACACATGCATGAATAGGAAGGGGTCGTTTCCTCTTGGCGAGACTATGGTGCAGACTCCCTCGGAGTGCTAGGTGTACCAGCTGGCACAACCCAAGACCGCCCCACACATGGTACAGTAACCATTATCGGGTGTTGCTACCCACCAAATTTAGTCCGCTTCATCTCTATTATTCTGCCCCATATCTCATGAGTACAGGTACCGTCGACCAATCATCTCATCTTATAAGATTACACAAGATTAACTTGTAGGTTCCTCGCAGCCCATCGGTCTGATTCGAGGCTGCTAATCGGGAATTCGCGATACACCGTGCACTAGAGTGGATATATCTGGGTACGACGACACCTCAACGCAGACATCGGCTTGAGGTTGAGCAAATTGTGCATGACCCTCAATGGTTCCCGCAACTTCGGTGCGCATTCCCGACCCGGTCCTATGTAAATTCTCATTGAACTTTTGCTTTAGTATCATCTCCGGACGAATGTGAGAATCGTGACCAACCTCCTCGGCCACACAGAATACACTTCCATTGGTCATCTGCGATGGAAAGCAAATCTCGCCGGTCACTTGTTTCTTGCTCCTGTGTTCAGATGACTACGGGTGGATTTTGGCCTCATGGATGAGAGCTTCTTCCTCCGAATCCCCAACGCTCATTGATGGAAAGCTATCATCAAGATTGCGAGAGCATTCCTGATACAGTATACACACCCTCAATCTCTGATGTCTGAACTTCGTAACCCGGAGAAGCAACCGGTCTATCTCTTCTCCATAACATACAGGGTATATCGGTGCACCGATAGATAAATCACCATCACGGGCGCGTGGAGAATTCACTGACCAACATAGGCGCACTTGTGCGATATGTTCGTAGACTTCCACGCGGTGGTTGCTTTTATGTAGGTTTCTGGTGTGTATTTGTCTGTTCTCAGCTTCCGTTGCTCCACCTGCTGACAGCGATCTTCTGTTCGTTAACCTCATGGTTCGTCCGCTGTGAACAGGACTCATGATCGTTGGCACAGCAAAATCTTCGGGTTATGTTTTCTAGGGTCCCAGTACGTGCGCACCTTCGAGCATTGCGCTGGTATAAAAGCCGTACACTCGTTGACAGGACAGTCTTCAGTGCAACCCAAGCCTCACCCAGCTCCTCACCAGCTCCCCAGAATGAAGTCCTTCGCCACTTTTGCCCCTCTCCTCCTCGTTGCGCAGACGTTTGCCAAGCAATACTCTCAGACAGACAGCATTATTGGCAGTGGCTTCCTGAGCGCCTTCAGCCATCAAGCCATCGCTGACCCCACCCATGGACGAGTGTATGTTTTGTGGATCGTTTAGCTCCAACCTACACCACTAACCTTTATCGACAGTAACTACGTCAGCCAGTCTACCGCTCAAGCACAGAACTTGACCTTCGCTTCGAGCGATCACTTCATCATCCGTGCGGATCATACCACCAAGCTCAGTGCCAGTGGACCAGGACGGAACTCGGTCCGCCTCCAGAGCAACAAGCAATTCACCAACCACGTCGCAGTGTGAGTCCCTCTTCTTGAATTATTTCTAAGATACTTTGCTGAAGAAGCTTATGATATCATTAATACAGATTCAACGTTCGCCACATGCCACAAGGTTGCGGGTGAGTATCACATGAAGCCCCTGTCAATCAAGCTTCCCTTGACTGATCCGCTCGCCGACAGAACCTGGCCTGCTATCTGGGAAGTTGGCGATAACTGGCCCAACAATGGTATGCCTTGAGTCCGCATGACAGACACGAACGCCACAGTATTAACCTCGGACTTTTGCAGGAGAGATTGATATCGTTGAGGGAGTCAATGATGTGAGCCCCAACCAGGCTACTTTGCACACGAATGCAGGTATGTGACCGTAGACACTGTGTTTCTTCGGTTCAAAGTCTAATCTATTGGAATGTAATACAGGCTGCACCATGCCCGGATCAAGGACCATGACTGGGTGAGCAGGTTTGCATCTGACCATCTACCACTGTATGTACTGATCATCTGGTTTGACCCTTTAGTACCGCTACAGGCAACAACTGCGACGTTGCTGCAACGGGCAACTCAGGCTGTGGAGTCAAGTCATCGCAAACAAACAGCTACGGACCCGCATTCAACAGCGCAGGCGGAGGCTGGTGAGTAATATTAATGGCATTCTCAGCCCCAGCTCTGACCAGGTGACTCGCTATAGGTTCGCCGTCGAGCGTACACCCTCCTTCATTAGGGTCTGGTTCTGGACTCGCAATGCCAGCAACGTCCCCGCAGACGTCAAGAACGGTGTCGCCAACATCAACACTGACAACTGGCCCATCCCCATGGCATTGTTCCCAAATAACAGTTGTGACATAAACAGCCACTTCGGTCCCCAACGTATTATTATCAACCTCACATTCTGTACGTCTTCATACTTAACTTCTCGTTCTTGTCTCGATGCTGATGGAGATTGTTACGCAGGTGGTGACTGGGCTGGCGCTGTGTACAGCTCTCAGGGATGTCCCGGAAGCTGCGTCGGTACGCTGAATCTAGAACATCTCCATATCCACTTCTTGGAACTTACTGGCGCGTTATCCATAGATTTCGTCAACAACAACCCTTCTGCTTTCAACGACGCTTACTTCGACTTCGCATCGCTCAGGGTCTACCAGTGATTTGCTTCAGGTAAAGGTGTTTATGTGAAAATTAAAACTATGCAAAGTTGTATACGACGAAGGGAGTTTATATGGTTGTATTCTAGGGTTTCAGCACTGGTGCTGTGCTATGGTGGGCTAGGAATGGGGCTTGGTGATTGTAACAATTGTACAAAATAGTAGAATATACGCTCATCTTCACTTTATTTCAATGTGAGGGGGCACTCTACCGGTACTCGTTTCTTCCCTTTGTCAGGCGCAGTGGCATGACTGGATAACATTCAGTTAGATATCTTGGCCATCTCCTGCTGGATGACGTACCTCGGTCTCCGTGTAAGCTCATGACTCTCAATGGGTATTTCTGATCGCGGATCAACCACCTCCAATCCCGCTGGGTTTTGTGCATCATCTCCAACATCAAGCTGTTCGCCTATGTTTCCTAAGGACATGGAAGCGGCAAATCTGATATTCGAGAACCTCGATGATGTGAGGGCAGAGTTGAGGCCGTGGCGGCTAACTGGGTGGCTGTTGAGGACGCAGACTTGTCGTAGGTTGAGGAGAAAGCGTGATATGAGGATGGCTCCGAGGCTGAGAACGTTGATTAGTATCCTGGAAGCAGTATGAATTTGAACCATATCTTCGTACACGTCAACGAATTCCGCGAGTTCTTGAAATGACTGAAGAACGGGATACTTGAGTAAATAGTCCCTGTAGCCCTTTTTGGAACGAGGATGCACATACGATCGTGATGGAGAGAATAATATGGAGAGCGTTGAATATTAGCAGTGTGCTAGAATTATGCGTTAGTGTCCATGAGATCATCGTCGCCCACAAAGACTTACGCAAAGTATAGTGTGCCTGGACGAAGTATGTCAACCTCCAGAAAACAATGAAATTGAATGCCAAACTCACCGTCTCTGAGGAGCAACATGGAGAGTCCCGCTCTGTAATGCGCTCTGGCGGCAGCTTTTCTAATATCACGGGTGCTAAACCATGTCATCAACAGAACTAAGGCGTCCGCAGCGACCATGCATACACGTGTGCCGATGACAACTGGGATGGATTTGAATGTCCATTACAGTAATCACGATGATCTTAGGAAAACTCACATCTACGAGGGAAGCGGTGAGTGGACATTTCTGCGGTATAGAAGGACGAGAACCGAACATACTTCATCTCGACAGAATTATCCATATTCGAAATTTCCGCACAGCCCAGGATTGGTGGTGGAACGACCAGCACCGTTGTGTGTATGAAATAATACTGAGGTGACGTGGTTCCATTGTTAACGAGAAATGAAGAGGTATTCAGGAAAACGCACAATATTGGTAGCAGCAGGAACGAGTCCCAGAATTAGTACCAAACTTGCGACCTTCCACTGTTTTCCTCCAACTGCGTATGCTCTTAGACCGGAAAACACTATGAACCATCACCTCAGTAAAAGCGCTGTGTAACGGAAAAATGAGAGAGCCTACAGGCAATATTTATAAATGCAACGATGCTGAGGGCATTCTCTATCCTCGTAAATGCGAGACAACTTGGAAAAATTCAGAATTAGATTATTTGGCTATGAGCCTAAAGGAGAGCGTCGCACCTCTGGAGAACTGGTTGAGTGAATGCTGGAAGAGCGAGTACAGGGGGACTCACCGAATACAAAGTCCATGGGGCGGAACGTAAAATAAAAACAGTCGCACCAAATAGCAGGATATAACGGTTGATAATAAAGAGGATGGATGATACGGTAAGTCTAGGTTTCCAAACGAGGGAGAGCTCTTGGTCAAACGTGACGGCGTGGTCGAACAGAATCAGAACTAACAAATGACTGTGAGCTATAATACCAACTACGAAGGGAGATTGACACGCTTACCAGCACAAGAGAGCGAGATGTAATTGTTCGCAGTGCTGATGAACATATCAACGATGCCCATTAGTATAGGCAGAGCCTACAGTGAAACAGGACGTACATCGCCAGAACGGCTTCCGGTGTCAAGGCATGAGGGACAGTGGACATGCCTGTTCAGAAGGAGGCTCGGGTTGTGGGTCCCGTCCAGTAGTGAAGACGACCTCCTTCACAGGGTCGGTAATATACCTTCGAAGAAAAATCATGGCGCCAGACCTGAAAGCTTGAACAACTTAGATGATAAGCTCTATATCGTCAGGGTCAATTATTGTGGAATCATACGGTATTATCAGATCGTCAGGCTACTCACCGACAGCATCTGTGGTGAGAGAGCAACTGTCGCTCGGGTTGCACCGTGCGACCTCCGAGCCCTACTCTGCCGCACAAAAGCATAGCAATTTTGCCTTCTGCAATCGGTCAGATAACCGATCACCGTAGTGGATGTCACACAGGAGCATCGCTGCTCTGCACTACAAGGCAAAGATGATCGTAGCTTTGTGGTTTGCGTGCACGGGTACTTGGATTACCGGAGCGCGACGATCACGAACCCTTCGGTGACGCCATACTTCAGAGTTTGGTCAGAGTCTTCAACATGAAACGGGTCGGTCGTCGAGGAATTGGGTTCTTCGTCAAGACGAACGGTGTTCAAGAGAGCGAATGCCGGTCACAGGGTATGTCTAGTTCAGACGAGTCGGCTACAGCATAAACCACTGGGGGATAACCTGAGTCATTTGAAGGTTCTGCGGGTCTCCGACTTTGCGCGTACGTTTTGCAAGGTGAAGAACAAAGTCAAGTTCGGATGGAGCATGGACTTGGGGAAGCCCTCCTTCTTGGCTGGCCGTGGCGGGGAACAAAAAGAGGGAGCTGAGTCAGCAATTCACCGAAATTGATCGCGTTGAGTGCAATCTGGCAATCCGCAAGCAGCAAATAATAACACCTTCTCTTTCACCTCCACACCTCCTCCATGGCTCCCTCAACAACTCCTGAACAATCATTCAGAGACAATTTGTCTCAATTCCGATGGGCCCGTGGAAACAATGATGATTCCCAACAAGCGCAGGCGTCGTCGGGGAACAACCCATTCTCGCGATTCTACAATGCAATTGGAGGAGGGTACATTCCGTTGCGGAGTAGCGAGAGGTCGAATGAAGATGAGGCGTATTTTGCGTTGTCAAGATGGGAGAGGTGCGTGTTCTTGCTGTTCTCTTGGTAGACATTGGTTGACAATGATCTGGACGTTACAGACTGCTTGGATTTGGAGGGTGTCTGCTCGGAGCTGCCGTGTGCTTCTTTGTGGCATTCCTAACGCTGCCGCTCTTGGCAATACGACCTGCGAAATTTGCGCTAGCTTTCAGGTCAGTGTCATGGTAGATCTCTCGCATGTTGCATCGAAGCTCATACCCTCTGCAGTCTGGGTAGCTTGCTGGTCATGTTCGGGTAAGTTATCACTTTACTTTGCAGCTTCACATGACACCTCACCATGCATACAGTTTCTCGGTATTGATTGGGCCACTAAACCACGTCAAGCATCTGATATCTACGGAGCGACTCCCCTTCTCTGTTACATACTTTGTCAGTCTAGGACTGACACTGTACTTCTCCCTTGGAGTGAGTATCGCGTATTGCACAATACCCTATAAGCATGCTCTGACGTTTGCTATCTCCCTGCCTATCACCAACCTTCACGACTTGCTGCTTTGCCTCGACCTAAAATAGGCCCATTCTTACTTCGGCTCTCTCATTTGTGCCATCATCCAGGTTTGTTTCCCCTCTGCAACTGCAAGGCCTCCCTCTGAAGATTGTACGCAGGTGGTTGCACTCGTTTCATATGTCCTTGCATACTTCCCTGGAGGGACGCAAACACTCCGCTTCGGGTCCCAGATGGCTCTGCGCGGCGCAGGCAGCTTGTTGCCATTTTGATCATCCAGTTCAGTGCATGTCAATCACCCTGCTGTCTCGTTCGTTATTTTCTCGTTCATCTTACTGTCATTAGTATCAGTTTAGCATAGTATTTATACATCCATGTCTTGGCAATGGGATTGTGGAAGTTTTTGGACTACGGGCTTTTGACGGGATCACGGATCTTGAAGGTATTGACACAAGTCACAACAGTCCAAGTAATCGTCCACCAGGATTAAATAATACGAGAATGAGGTTGATACACGTTGGATAGACGGATATACTAAGCTGTCCAGACTTTTGCGATGAACTCCGTCAATCCTGTTGGTATCGGTCAGATGAAGAGCCGCCGTATCCACTGTGATACTGTACGCACCGACGTCATTTGTGTTGAATTGATAGACACCGACAAGGACGGCGACGGTGGTCGCACGAAGGGTCCAGGTGCAGAGAGGTCCGAGGATAGGGAACTTGCGGGCGTGAACGTAGTCCACCAGCATAGCATCGAACTACACACCACAAATCACAGTCCTCAGCATTCCACGCAAAACCTCAGAGCATTTGTGAGAACTCACCCCGATATGACTGTGCATCACCAAGCTGATTCCCAGAATTCCATCCAACACAGGGTAATTTGTGCCGCTGGTAACGAAGGCGGCGGCGGTCAGCGGGACGAGACCTGCTGATAGCAGACGCTCAAACGCCCAGTGGTGCGAGCCGTGCGTTCTGCTGGGAGGAGGGAAGGTGGTGGGGTCGTTAACGGTTCCCTTATAGATGGCTATTCGAGTGGAGGTACAGCGGGTTCTGGTTAGGAGGGGTGTCGTTTCTGACTCTGCGAGGGAGCGACTCACGTCCGCCGGGAACATAACCTGACTCAGAAGATACCCATCGTGCAAGGACTGTGGAGTAGAGAGCAAAAGGCGAGCGAGAGAAACATTGAGCGGGGGTATTGTAAGTTCAATCTTTAGGAATGCTTACCTTGCTGAGAAGCGGGACGGAGAGAGTGACGAGCAAAAGTGTTGGCAAGACGCCTGTTGAACGCGGACCTGGCAACGATGGCAGACATGATGGCGACAGAGAGAGAGAGAGAGACGTGCTCGTCGTTGGGGGCGACAACGATGACGATGAAGAGAGACTTTCGGCCGCGAATGAGCGTGCAGGAGTTTCGGAATCGACAGGGCTCACGTGTTTATTCCAAAGCCGATTATCTCCGCAGTCGGCTCGCCTCCGCGTGCTCCATTCCCCAGACTCAGACTCGAAGGCAGATCTGCTCAAGAGCTCTGCACGACGACGGTCTTAGAATTGCCAGGTATGAATGTATTATTCCTCAGCGAAACATACCACCTTACTTTACTCTACTTTCGAAGATTACATGCTTCCGCACATATCCTATTAGAACCCCAAACTTCGCCACCTCTCAGATACCCACCATGAGTGACGAGGTAGTCGGAACCTGCATATCCTTGAGCGTAATATGCTGCATGGATATTGTAGCTGGAATATGCTTTGATATCATAAGCATACGTGCGTCCAGCCACCATTAATCGCTGTGTCGTGCTTACAATCCTTTCCCTCCAGGCAATTATTGCGCAGAGAGGTGCTGCGCATGTAACTGCTGCTCACGAAGCAGGGATGAGGATACCTTGGAAGCGGGAGAGACTGAACCATTACTCTCCGAGCGGGTGAATACCGAGCCACAGCCCAAACCTGCTATGGGAACTGCAAGGCTGTAATTCCTTGCGCTCTTATCCCTCAGTGGAGCTCTACACCCGGCCATACCTTTGCCTAAACATCGCTGCTGATCTCCACCGTCTGAGTAGCTCTCCCCGCTGGTCACCATGCTGTGCCCTTAAGGACACTTGTCCCCGCTGTCGGGACGCCTTGGATTCTCTGTGCACCTCACATACGTACTACCATTCCGCTTATACTTTTCGCATACATGCTCTGTATTGGTACTCATAACGACTCCCGGATGCTGTATATTATTGCGAAACGCTCTTCTCCTATAAACGTCCAGACATCTACTAACTCAAACCAAAGCTTCATCGTATGGGATAATGTGAAGGTATCCCACCATAAACGACAAAAGCAGCATTGACCGTGCCGGGGAAGGTCCGTTGCGAATAATACAAGATCAGTAGGAGAAAATCATCAACCATGGGTTGAGTAAAATCTGTGAAGGTGGATCAGCAATGACGCTTTCGTCAATTCATATACGAGAGCACGAACAGGATAGAGAATGTGACAGCCCAGGGTAATCCTGTTGAGGATGAGGCCGTTTCAGTGCTCCGAAATATTTCAATTAAGGAGGAAGAGGCTCACGCAATAGGAACGATGACACCCCACTGCGACCCGACGATTCGCCAATCAAGAGGGATGATCGGTGTCGACAATACCACCATTCCAACACATACAGTAAAGCATATAATCCATGCGAGCCAGAATCTTTTCAGGATCTTCGGAACTTCAAGCCAAAAGTTGGAGCGTTCGACCTCTTTCTTGGTGGCGCCCCAGGTGATATTGTAGGAGAATATGTGAGCAAGGAGGGCTTGAGAGATGTGGATGCTGAGTCCACCGAAGAAGAAGAAGCTAAGTCATGTGGTCGTGCGGTCAGTGCCGCCTGTCCACTGGAGATAAAATGTACCACGAACAAGAAAGGGACCCAGCTGAGATTCTCGATCAGAGCGTCCAGAAAGTTCTTGTGACCAAGTCGGTACTCAAGTAGCGTGAACCCGAGGTTACCTGCACCTGGAAAGACTACTGTGCATGCCAGCCATATCTCGAAACTCTTTTCATAGTAACCATCTACCTCGAATCCCCATCCAAGGAGGAGATAGTTCAAGATAGACAGAACCGCCGCAGCTGCGAGACCATCTACATGAGCAATGGGTCAGATACGTTATGTGGGGCTGCGAAGATAAGCTATTAGTACGCACAGTACGAAAACATATCTGGTTCCACGTCGCTGATCAGTTCTGGAGCGGGAGGAATAGTCTTACAACGCAAGGCTCACAGGACATCATGCTAATCTTGTAATGAACCGGCGCGGCAGACCAGACAAACGTCCGGAGCTGCTTATTGATGGGGCCAAGCCGCCACCAGTGGATGAGAGGATTGAAGATGAGCTCATTACATCCTGGCAACCATCCTGTACATCAACTCATACAACACCAAATCAGGGCCAGAACTCACCAAATGCGTATTTCTGCCATCTGTTGAGCTCATCGTCGCATGTAAGTGAGACACCTTCCCTGAAGCCACCGTTAGAATAGGTTGCCCAACGGATGATATAGCCCTGCAGCTGAAGACGGAGGGCCATGTCAAAGTCCTCAGAGACGTTTGACTCTGACCAGATCTTGCTCTTGCCGTCCGCCTCATCGATGAACGCGGCATCCTGGAGCGCAGACCACCGCAAGAACGCATTGTGCCCAACGAAAGGCGCAACTTCGCCATTGGCACAACCGAGTGAGATAGCCTTGTTGATTCTCCGAGTGAAATGGGCGATGCCGTTCTCGAAGTAATGATTCGCAACTTGCATGACGTCAGATTCGTGCTGGATGATGGCAACCTCTGGACACTCGGCCAGCTCGCGGGCGGCGTCACGGAAGCAGTCTTCGGGAACCAGGGTGTCGGCGTCGACGATGAGGATGATCGCTCCAAGACGAATGGATTTGCCATTGCAAGCCCATGGCTTCCAGCGACGTCCAGAGTCCTCGTAGATCTCCTCGATAGCCAGGTTCATTGCTTTGTCCTCCAAGCATTCTTGAGATTCGTCCGGAACCTCTCCGCGTTCCGACGCCACGCTTTCTAAGGCAACCAAGTGCTTCTCGAGCTTGAGGGATAGAGCTAAACCGTAGTTCATATTGGAGGCTTTCTTGAAACGACCGGCGCGCTTGAAGCCATCAGGGGTGTTTTCATGCTTCGGACGCGCGACCCACCCGATGTTGTTGTCTGCATAAAAGTCGACACGCTCCTTGCGTTCCTCGTCTGAGATGAGCTGCAAGCCGTCGTCATGGACGAAGATAGCAGATGTCCCTCCTTGACGGGCATAAGTCTGCATGGCTTTCTTCAGTGAGTATACCGACGGAGCACTGGAGGAAAAGTCAGGTGTTGTGTCTCCATCCGAGACGCACAACGCTCACATGGTTTCCATAAGACTCTCCTTGTAAACCGGCAATTCAATAGTAATGTGAGGGAGGTTGGAGTCGGTGTCCTTGTTAGGAAGCGGTGCAATGGCAGAATAATATTTGGAATTCTGGTGGTACTGTGCCACTGGTCCGATACTGATGGGCGGCGCATGAGCGTAGATGAGACAGTGCAGAATTGGACACCCACATCATGGATACATTTCCAATAATCTGCGCAGCAAAGAACTGTCGCCCCTCACAATTAGTGGCGATGTTATAATGATTATGGGAATAAAACATACTATAGATACGCAAAATAAGAATGGGGCGGTCACCAACAAGGCAAGGCGAATGTAAGATCCGTCGAGAACAACCTCTTGGATCATTATATTGACACCTGTTCCAATGAAGTCTGCGACATGTTCAACAATCAGTCTTCTACTGATGAAGCTAATCGTGAAGGAACTTACATATTGACAGCGCAACGGCAAGTCCACCATAGACAGGCGCAAATAACCGCATCGGCCGGGATGAAGGGCTGTCTCGCAACGATTTATCACCGCGCTTCTGAAGAAACCAATAGTCCAAGCCGCAACGGCGTTTTGACTTGTTCCCGCTGCTGTCCCCTTTGTCTGTTGGCTCTACCGCGGGGTTGGTATTTCCTCTTCCTGAATCCGAGGATTCAGCTGTCTTCTCTGAACCTCTCAAGTGTGTCTCAGAATT
The DNA here is from genome assembly GCA_021029105.1 of Cristinia sonorae. NCBI lineage: Eukaryota > Fungi > Basidiomycota > Agaricomycetes > Agaricales > Stephanosporaceae > Cristinia > Cristinia sonorae. The sequence goes on along the minus strand of JAEVFJ010000004.1, from coordinate 614,356 downwards.
TGTGGTTGACGGCAAGGCTGATGGCACGAGGGAGGAGCGTTGGTTCCAAGCAAGACGGACCATCTTCTCCTCAAAGTCCTTGCATGCGGGAATGATATTATCGAGATTGTAAGCCCAGACAACGAGTACTTTCTCGTCCCTCTAAGATGCATTCAGCCTATAGAAACCTGGATTATGATACAAGACTCACAATGAACGCGCCACATTGTTCCTTGTCTGCATGAGGGAGCCAGGACATAGTACCGAGAACTTGTATACGGGTATGCTTGTCTATGTACATGGCATCGGCATCCGGCTGTCTGTGCAGGGGAAAATTGGTTGAGTCTAGATGATCTATACACATTTTAAGAGCGACAAAAACTTACACTGTTGCAAGCGACGCATGGATCGCGGCACTGCGTATCTTTACCGCAACCAAGGGGTTAAGTGCACGTACCGCAGCCTCAAATGGCTCAAGATGTCGGTTCTCGTAAGGAAAGACACGGTATTGACCAGCATCTACCCGAAGACAAACACCACCTTGGATGGTCTCCTCTGAAGGTTTGAACCACGCGTCCCCTTGGGTCTGCAAACGCCGCAGAAAATCGATAAGCATGACAATCCTGTGTGTGCACCGTACCTTGACGATCCACTCACCTGCTTGAAAATGTGGTGAAGCAGGGCATCGAAAGCGTCATAGTCCACCGTGGCACAAGATATAACCGGGGTGCGCTGAAGGGGCATGTCGGAGCACTGTTTCCAGTGAGGAGATAACTCTGTGCGGCGTCGCCAGTTATTCGCCGCTAGGTTTTATAACGCGGAATGTTCTGACAATCGTAACACCAGATCACAATCTGCGCTGTGGTAGAATAGAAGCCTGACACAGGCCAAAATCGGCTTCTCCGGCACGCGCAGATACCTGGAATCGACAGGTGAATCCAAAGACCTGGCTTCGTCCATGCCTCTGGAGGACCATGACAGCGATGGTCGTGAGGTGGTAATATCCGTAGCATGTCTGGCCGCAGCTCCGCTGAAATGCCTTCAAACGGATGCTGTGGTTACAGATTGTACTGTCAAAGCTCACTTATGTGAATGGGGGATGCGTATGTGGCGTTCAGCACGGTGACGAAGCGGACCACTGCCGCCGGGATATGGCATCTTGTAACCTAACTATCGTCCTTATGAGCATATGTGTTTTATGTCAACAAATAGTGGAACTGCTCACTATCACCGGCCTTGCCATCGTCCCGAGTGCGCTCTTCGTCTGTTCGGCATCTTGATCAGAAATAACTTTCGCTCAACGTCGAGAATCCAAGAAAGCCAACCTCGTGACGCATGAAGGATCCCGCGTAAACCCACGCAGCGCATCGATGCACGGCACCTCGTCTTCCGCCTGACGTCAACAGCGATACGGGGCGTAACTTCGTACGAGCGCATTTCGAAGGCGTCAACCAACAAGCCTAGGCGTCATTAGAGCGGTGAACTTGGCAAGAAACGGGGCATATTGCATTCGAGGGTTGATAAGGCGTAAGGCGCAAGTACGAGAACGTGCGGTTCGCTGAACGGTATGCAATAAGTTCGAAGCTTCTTGATAGCGATGATATCGATCTTGCGCTGCGCTGGCGAAAGAATCATGTTAACTCGAATAACCCTCCAAGACGATATCGGACTTCACGTACCGACATGGGAACCTAAGCCACTATGAGACTTTTCATCGCATAGTGGCGCAGTGATGACGCCAAACGCAGCTCGGAAGGCTATAGACAGAGAGTACTTACTTTTGAACTGAGTATATTGCACAAACCAGAATTTGGTCCAGACTGAGACTGACCTGTGTTTAGCGCCGAATCTTATCTTCCGCCCACTTGATTATCTGCCGACCCAAGCCGATGTTTGTTGGAGTTCGTGGTCCTCTTGTCATCCTTAAACCTGCATGCATGGTCCTGCCAGCTTCAGCGCAACCTCCCTTTTCTCGTCATGAAAGATCCTGCTGGATTGATGTCACTGCCATGAGAAAAACCCTCAAGTAAACGTGAGCCCCGTTGTTCCTCTTTTCCATTCACACCGACCTCACTCCTAGCCAACTTCACCTCGAACCAGTATCTTTGCCCAATCTACCCTGTGACGAGGGAGGCGGCCCGCTGTTGCCTAGCAACCACCAGCGGTGACCCGTCCAGTCGTCTCGTCCAAGGCGTCGAGCTACTTATCTTCCTGCTACCATTCCTCCTCCCGGGAATGAACACCCAATGCCTTACTTTCTTGTGAGCTGTTCCCAAGCATAGAAGGAAGTCGGAATGTTCAGCGACTTTCATGTCGTCATGATGCCCGTCCAGCCTGTACCTATGCATATTCTGCACCGTTTCCCTCCCCGCGCCCTAGTTGGGTGACACGAGAGGAGCCAGTCCCAGGCAAGGGCAAGTCTTCCTCAGCCCCGCTTCTCCCCCGCCATCCTCATGCTGACATACCACATTCTCATAGCATCGCGTTTTGTTTTGTTTTTCCTTTCGGACCAACACGCCGATTCAATACGCCCCAGACTCTCGTCTTCTCACCGTCCAATGTTTTCCGCCTTGGCACAAGCGACAAAATATGGTAACCAAGGACCGGCAACTCCGTGAGTTCTACCCTCCCCCCCTCTCCGCGAAGCCCTACCTAATCCTCATTTTGAAATTGAAATATCTAAAAAGGCATATGATAAACTTTCGCATTCGTCGCAGAAAGGACTGTGTTCCCTCAAAGGAAACCAATTCCGTATCCGGATCTTTCTTCCTTATCAAGTCTTGGAAATGTTTTTTTTTCGTGTCATGGAAAAACCGGAGCCGGTGATGTTCTTTTTGGTTTCGATCAGCTGGCTGGGTGCTTATGTTTTCGCCTCGGGACGTCATCCTTCCGTGTCTTTTTAGACTTGCGTCCATGGGAAACTTTGAAGGTGAGGTCGGGAGGCTTAAATGTGTTATGATCACCGGGCTCTGACGAGTGTCAAATAGTCAAGTGGCGCGTGAGTATCGATCGGATGGGTATATTCAAGCAAGCTGCCTATTTCTCAGCTCTATGAGCTTGTTTGACGGTGAGTTGAACAAGCATCCTTCACGTGGGGTTCACGCTGACCCAACGAACAGGTTCAACATAGATGTATGACATTAAATAAACGGCGGCGAGTGACCAACAACGGTCCAACAAATTAGTCGAGTCAAGGTAAAAAAAGAAAAAAAGAAGCCAGCAGCATCGAGAAAATCCCAAGAAAGTAAAAAAAAACGTCGACTAATATCCCGAAGAAAGGGGGTGAAAGAAAACCAACGAAAAAAGCAAAGTGGTTACAAGCAGCGGATTACAGTAAGTGAATAGCCAAATTCCCGGATCTCACATCATGACTTGAGACTAGGTCCCGTTACTACCCTATCCCAGGGAGAACTACCCGGTAACCTACTTGCTGAAGTGGTCGCAGCGGGCGGACACGGGACAGTTGCCTTGACGGATGTTGGTGAGCGACCCGTTCTGAAAAAAAACAAACAAAGAAGTCAACCAATTTTGATCAGGAGAAAAAGAGAGAAAGTGAGACGTACGTCGTCCCAAGTGCAGGCACCGTTGGGGTAGGCGCATTGGTAGCCGGTGAAGAGGTTGATCATGACACCGACGTCGCCGTTGTTGTCGTTGGGGCACGTGCACCCGGTGCTGGGGCACGGAGCCGAGGACGGGCAGTTGTCTTGGGCGATGTTGAAGAGCGATCCGTCCTAACAACGAAGCATCATCGCCGTCAGCCAAAAAGCTCAACATGTCTGTCACCGTCCAGGAGGGGTGGGGGACGTACTCTGTCATTCCAGGCACAAGCACCGTGAGGGTAGGCGCACTGGTACCCGGGGAAGACGTTGATGAGGACACCAGAGTCTCCGAAGTTGTCGATGGGGCATGGGCAGCCTCCGGCACCTCCGGGGTAGCATCCGATCAGGACGCCTTGGGGAGCGTCGCGCTTGGCGAGAGTGGACAAGTCGCGGGCGGGGGTGATGGCGGACGCAAGGGTGCCGGTGGTAGCGAAGAGGGCGACAGAGACGGCGACGGCGACGACAGAGGAGAACGTGAAGGAAACCATTGTGTGTTGTGACGGGAAAATGTATGTGAAAAAGGGGAGAAGAAGAAAACAAAGGACTACTATGAGAGGAGGTAAAGGTCTGGAAAGAGGAATTTTAGAAGTTGGTGTTCGATGCTGATAGTTCATCCAGGACTTTTCCCTAGGTCTTTTTATACGCTTCAGGAGCAGGGGAAGATGGGGGAGGTCAGTGACGCCACGACTCCGGACCCGGGATATTAGCGACGTTCTGGACAATAGACCATGCCATCGTGAGGGGTGTCGGCGAAAGCACAGCACCCAAATGCCAATTGAATCAACCCCCCAACCCTCCTCCCAACTCGTTTCACTTGTCCTTGTTGAAACTTCGGTCGCTTACCCAAGGAGAATCGCCGGACTTGCAAACGGATTGGCTGGTGAAGACAGCCCAGCTGATTGCCAACACCGGTCCCGGGGACACAGGATTCCTGCCCTTCTGGAGAGGACAGGACACGCTGTGTGTGTGTTCGCGGAATCCGGAACAGGGCAATTACGGATGCGACGCCATATCCGCCATCCCCACCTGACGTTAATAGGTCCCTGATTCATGCCACAATTGCCCACCCGGGTTTGAACGTGAAACCCTTCCTGGGTCGCAAGTAGATCCCGAGGTTTCCTCTAGGTCAGCCTCCCCCCTCCGTCGTTCGTCCGTGCGTGGCGTTGTCTCTGTTTGTTGTTAGAATGGACTCTGTGACGTTCCTAGTTCCTGAAATTCTGAAATGGCCCGACTAATGCACATAGAATGTGGAATATCCAACGCGCGGCACACGGTTCTCTGTTAGGCTTTTTGTTCATCACTAGGTTTCACTTGCCATGTCCGCACATCGACTACTAGAGGAGGATGCCCGCATCTTCCTACGGACATCGAAGCTACGACAATTATGTGGGTGCAATTCATGGCAGGACACCGCTTCACAGAGCTATATCTGATGCGAATGTCATTCAATACTATGGAGCTGGGACGGGGCTGATCGTCTTATTTTAGCCCTTTCACCCTCCCCCCTCACACTTCCGAGGCAGTGCTTTGGGAGAGTGAAGGACGACGAGGGACGAACGGTCAAAGACGGACACCTGCATTCTGCAAAAGATATCCTCCTGTCTGAGGGTGCGAACGAACGATCCTCCCGTTGGTTTCACTTGCTTTGTTGAACATGATAAAGTGTGAAGAGGGACCCCAAACGCAACACCATCACGCGTCGTTTTTGTTTCTTGCTCTTCTCGTGTCCGTACCGGTGCGGGTTTGGAAAGACCTCTGAGGTGTGTGCCTTGAGTGGATGATGTATGCGGGAAGTCGTGCCTTTTTTTGTTTCCAGGCAGGGGATTTCTGGCCCGATGACAGGTTGTACAGGTGGCCCCATGTAAAGAGGCCTTGGTGGTTTACGCGACGCGATAAGAGAGGAAGTGTTCCAGACGGTCCATGCAAGCTTCAAGTTTGACTCGTACGGCGCGAGCAGTGCCTGTGGGTGTGTGCCACATAGCGCGTTCTGGACAGAACAGAGTAATGATGGAAAGGGCGCGTCAGACGGTTCTGTTCACTTCAAACCAGAAGCTCTAGATTGTAGGGTAAATATAATTATCCTTTCCTACACGGCTAAGGGCGGTTTCGGACGTTGTTGGGTTAAACTAAAGAACCCAGCTCGAAAGATTACCAAAAGGAAAAGAAATCGGAAAAGGAAGGTGTAGTGGTTGCGCACGTGATACGTTCCCTTTTTGAGTCGAACACCTTTGTGGCGCGCTGCCAAGCGAAAGCTGCGACTTCACTCCCTCCACGACGAGGAGGATGGCGAGATGTGAACGCCCCATGGCGAGGGAAGGGGGGGTCCTGCACGCAAGAAGGACTCGCCATCATGACAGTCAGCATGGGATCTGCGGAACAGTTGTGCGGTGACACCAGTGAGTTTCAGACGCCGAGACAGGACGGATGGACTCTCACGTCGAGAGCATGTACCAGATAAGGGACGAGAGTATCGAGGGTGTGGATGCGGTGTCTGCCCGGAATGGGACATCGATGAACGGTGACAGTGGCAGATCGAAGCGTCTGGGTCTGGCGGTGGACTTTGCGGGGAGGAGGTTCCTGGGATGCGGCGACTCCGACGAGCACGGCGGTGTCTGCGAGAGAAGCAGCCCCAGGCACTCTGTCAGGGAAACTTCCAGACCGAGCACTGGCAACTGCATGGAATGGGCCGCAAAGTACTAATACCACTCGACAACCACTCAGTATGCCCTCCTCACCGTCCACAATGCCCTCCCCGCCCTCCACCGCGTCCTCCACCTCCTCCTCCTCCAGTCTCGGCGTGCCCCCCGCGCAGACAGGCTCCAGACGCGACCCTCCACTCAACCCTCCCAAACCACTCTTTTTTATCGACAGAAAACCGTCCTCCTCAGACGTCGCCGAGGAATCCCGCCCAGATCCATTCAGGACCCCCGACGGCTCTGCCCCTACAACCCCTCGCAGCGGGAGCATCATCAGCAACCCGTTTTCCCCGCCCGCAAGCGTCGTAAACCTCCACTCCGACCACCATGTCACCATCGCCGAGCCGTCCCATGCCAGGGGCTCCTCCAGTCACGTCTCCGTGCACTCCAGCCTCCGCAACTCCTCCACAGACCTCAACATCAGAGAGGTGCGCTCCCGGCTCAGCAGTCGCGTCAACTCCCAGATCAGAGACTCCTTCATGTCCCCGCCCATGCTCGCAAAACGCGCCACCGTCAGCGACATGGGTGCCGCCTCTCGCATCTCCATCTCCGGCCCCCGCTCCAAGCGCAACAAGTCGACCATGTTGACCGGGCCCATCTCCAAACCTTGGATCGGAGAGAAAGACATCTACGGTCGTCTCGCCTACTGGACTACCTACGGCGTCGCCCTCATTGGCCTCGTTGGCTCCGTTCTCCTCTGCTACTTTGGATGGAAGAACGTGCCGAGGGTCGGAAACCTCTGTCTCATCATGGAAGACAACTTTGAAAAATTCGACACCGACTACACCTGGTCGCACGAAGTGGACATGAGTGGCTTCGGGTGCGTTTTGAATCCCTCCACTATCCAAAATGAAAACTCGAGTTTGACTTCGTTTGTGTGTCCTAGCAATGGCGAATTTGAAATGACGACGAATTCTCCCAACAACTCCTTCGTCAAGGACGGCCATCTCTACATCCTTCCCACCCTCACATCAGATATCATCGGCTCCGACGCGATCTTCAACGGCCATACCTTCAACATCACCGGATGCACCAACACCAATCGTGAGTTCTGAACCTTACCATTATCCCTCCGATGACACTCAAAATTTGACACGCGCATCCACAGTCACGGCCTGTGGTGCTGTGTCTAATTTCACTACTGGCACCGTGATCCCGCCGGTCATGAGCGCCCGGGTCACCACACGCAGGAGCCATCACGTTCAATTCGGCAAGGTAGAGGTTCGCGCGAGACTCCCTCGGGGAGACTGGCTCTGGCCCTCTATCTTCATGATGCCTGTCGAGAACGCGTACGGTGCTTGGCCTTTGTCCGGCGAGATTGACCTCTTGCAAGCTCGTGGGAATGGTCCCGAATACAAGGCACAGTGAGTGTCCTTCCCCTTTCTCTTACGACCCCCCATTCCCTTCCCATGTCACTCCACGAAAAAAAAAACACGCTGACGAAACATTTTCCTCAAAAGGGGCATCGACTACGTTCGCGGCGCGCTCCAATGGGGCCCCTTCGCCTGGCTAAACGGCGTCTCCAAAACCTACGGCTTCTGGACCGACCGACGCAAGACCTACAACACCGGCTTCCACACGTTCGCGATGGAATGGACGCCGAAGTTCATCCGGATCTACGTCGACTCGCGCTTGCACAAACTCGTCGACCTGCGGTTCAACCAACCGTTCTTCGAGCGGGGCGATTTCCCGCAGACGGTCGCGAACGGGTCGCAGTGGATCGTGACGCCGAACCCGTGGAAGGACGGGACGATGGCGGCGCCGTTCGACAAGGCGTTCTATTTGGCGATGCATGTTGCTGTTGGGGGCACGAATGGGTGGTTCCCCGATGGTGTGGGCGATAAGCCGTGGCTCGATGGGTCTCTTAGTGAGTTCTTGTTTTGGTTTTTGGTTTTTTTTTTTGTTCTGCGCAGGTCAGGGGGTGCTCATACAACCTCCCCTCTCTCTCTCCTTTCCTCCAGCTGCGATGCGCGATTTCGCAAAACAGCAAGACACGTGGTCCAAGACGTGGGCCCAAAACATCGAAGAACGCGCGATGGTCATCGACTCGGTGAAGATGTGGCAATCGTGCTAATAACCCCCCTCCTCCCTCTCGTCCGTCCCGTCGTATATTATGGACGTTCATAACCGGACAGAAACCTCCCTTGCTCTTGTTTCTTTCTTGTATAAGACGCCCTCTCTCTCGCTCGCTCTCTCTTCCGCTCCTTCCTGTTGCATCTTCCCTAGACACCACCCGTGCTCAACCGTCTTTTACTATTGGATCTCACCGCCTCCAACACTTTCGCTCCTTTTCGTTGTCGTTGCTGTACATAAAAAATATCACTTTTCGCAGGGTCTTTTAGGCTACACTCTATGGGATAATTTTGGATGAAGGGTTTTCGCTTTCAACTTGTTCGTTCCCTTATGTATCATACGTTACGTACCTGTGATAACACGATTGCACACATCGTATTTGTTTTTTTTTTGCGCTGTTAAGTGCTCGCAGGGGTTAGTCGACCATCCGTTTGGGTTTTGTTCTTGCTCATGTTATCGTCCTTTCGCTTTTCGTTTTCTTCGACCAATTTCGCCCCCGAAGGCAAAGGTGCAACATTAACTTAAAAAATATGCTCTCAAAGAACCAATGAATCAACCGGATTTACACACCGTTGGGAAATGGAATTATGAAACACATGTGTGAACTACAAAGGTTTCTTGTCGTCGTCGTAGGATAACACGGAATCTCTGGCGTCAGCTAGATTCTGAGAGGGGATGCGTGGCGTTAGGGCCGCTAGGGGTTCGGTTGCATGAATCAAAGTCATCTCGTTATTGATACATACTTCAATACTACGTCCCGAGTTGAATAAGAGTCCGGAGCGTCAGATAGCAGCGAACTACTAGACGACGACGAAAAAGAAGAAAAAAATAATGAAGTTTGAAAGTCTGGGTCAAGGATGCCTCCGAGGGAAGACAGAAGACCACCATCGCGCAAGGTTTAAAACGTCGACTGACCTGGGTCCTGACAGTGATAAGAAGGACCGGTGATTTGTATTCTTATTCCGAGTCGTATTCGTATTTGAATTTGAATTGGTATCTGGATAGAATCTGTGCGATGGAATTTGTATATATGTAATCTGAAGGTGAGAGAGAGAGGGATCTGGAGATGTATTTGAATTACCTCGAAATAGCCACTGGGTTCGAGAAAGGCGTGTAAGTATAGGAGGGATGGGGGGTTTCACGGACTGGAGCGGAAGGGCGGACGTTGAAAACATTTTATGGTTGAGAGAGAGATATCGTCGGAGTCTTCTTGCCCTAGCCTCGATGTTAGGTCGCTGGGTGGGTAGTGACAAGCATCCGGAGACTTGCGAGGAATGGCCCCGAGAAGTCCATCCAAAGGCACTCAGGCTGCTGTTCCCCCAACTCGTCGTCGACCGACATAGACAGGGGACCAAGAGAAATCGGTCAGGCATATTCCAAGCCCAGCGCGCGTCCGATACGAAGAATTAAGGGGGGGAGGGAACGCGCCAGTGCAAGGGGTAACCCGCCCTGTTCCCAAGTTGAAATATCAACGCGGGAACCGTAAAGTCAGTTAGCTCGCAGATCGCTCGCTCTTATCGGTGATACGTGCGTCCGAGACCTGCTAATATCATCATCTTCTTCCTTAGGCCCTCCCTGTCAAGTACGTCACTGGTGCTGGGGGCCTCGTGTGTATCAACCCTCCCCGCCCTTTACATCCGCAGGATTGAACGATGTAATGGTTTTGGGTTGACACGTTACGGCGGAAGGCCCTTGGGGGTATTTGGCCTAGGCAAGTACGGGGACTATGTACGTACCCGCACAATATCGCTGTTGTACCTGGAGAAAAAACGAGAATTTGTTAGTTGGGACTCGAAAGGCAGAGAGGTTGAACTTGAATTTCACCCAAAACGGTGAATTCTTTGCTGCGCAAGCAAAGAAGACCGCCAGACGTCGCCCCACTTTGCCAACAAATGTTCAACCATCCACATCAGAATCCTCTCTGCAGGACGAGTAGTCTCGAATTTCGAGGAGCAGGCTGGCCCGACACTTTTTCGAACCTTTCAGATCACGTCGGCCCGCCAGCGAACCAAACATGGAAGCGCCGGTCGGGATCGGAGCGAGCGTCGGAGGCCCGGAGCCGCTCATCCGTCCGTGCTTTCCGAGTCGCCTCCCCAAAAGGGGACGTGGGATGTGATCAATACCTTTTGGTGTTTTGCACGCTCAAAAACGTATGTGATTGGCATGTAACACCGCATTGGATGACAAGCTGGCGGAATTAACTGGACACGTCTGCTCTGTTCGCCGAGCGGCCGTTTGTTCGCTGGAAAACTCGGAATCTCTTCCCGGGCCTGTTCAAGTTCCTCTTCAAGCGATACATAGTATTGAGGACTGGATACTTACACACATCCGTCCTTGCCGTGGCGGCAGAACAGAAGTGAAGATCATGACATGCTTCATGAGCACATGCAACTAACGTATCCAGGCCAGGAACAAGTTCAGAACATAGCCTGGCAGGCAAACATAGAACCTTCAGATGAAGCAAGTCTGTGCAATCGCGTTTCGTGGACTTCACTCGGCCATAAACGTTGAACGTTAAGAAGGCATGTGCCGCGATGGACGTAAGGGTGCAGTAAATGCGCTGGTAGACAGCGATTCTGGCCAGGCACATGTCAATTGTCAAGAACCACATCCCATCCCCACTGCGGTGTCCGTGATTCAGATTCAGAACATGACATACACATCCTGATAATCCCACACGGCGATCTGGATATCCATCGTACATCAGCATCTCGCATCCAAATTAAAAAAGAGAAATCCCCATCGTACGGCACGTCGGGTTTGGTGACTGTATGTATCAACCATGTTCTGGAACTCTAACTCAACGAGATGGATGAGGTTCGAGCCTGAGTCTGTCCGGCCCCGGAGGTGTTGGCATCTTTGGACAAGTGATCGTGTTCCGAGGGGATACTGGGTCTCATGGCATTGGCAGTGTTCGGCAGAGAGACACCCAGAGAGAAAAAAAGTTGACACGCCCATGCCATTTCGCGCGTTTCGGGTGAGCGAAAGAACTTGAGTTTGGTTTGTTCGAGATGTTGGTCTGCGAGGGCCAGCCCCCTTCCTCCTTCCCTCATTAATCGAGAGAATATTTGATCATCTGTATCTGAGTCCGGACGGGTATTGCTTGGCTGGCAGTGGACATCAGACACAAGATGTGATGCAATGGGGGGGTTTATTGCATCCAGTTGGGTGACTTGATTCATGGAAAGGCGCTGTCCAAGGGCGGCATAATAGAAGGGAGTGTCAGGAGTTTGTTCTGCTGAGTATGGATGACGGGCGAAGATCAATATACATTCAAAGACGTATCGAGGTACGCGCACCTTGTGTCGTCTCTGTCCCAATATCTCCGAACGTACGCCAGCAGATGTGTTCACGAGGTGCACCCCTTCGCCAGTTTCAACAAGATCAAGTAGACCCAAAATGAGCGAACGTGTGCCATGTGCGGGCGCGAGTGTAAGCGAGAAGGATTGACTGCATGATCGCTCACTTCCTGTACAGACGGAGAATTCAGGTCCCCCTCCTCACAATGTCACGTTTCGCATCTGGCGGCGCATAAACCCACTGTTCTTGTCCAGATGGTCGGGTCCAAATTGCAAGGTTGTTGCCTTTTTTCGCAGCGTTCGAGCGTCGCCACTCGCTGGAAGGCCTGTGCTACTAAGCTTCTCCTGTCAAAAATGTGCGATTCCGTTTCATCTTCCTTCTCCTGTGCGGGGATTCGGAGACTGAGGGGGGCTCGCGGTGGAATCACCTCTCGGTCTGCGGGGGAGCGTCGGGGACTGGGTCAGGCGGGACGGCAACTGGACAAGCGAGGAAGAAAATTCTAGGGAAACGTGTGACATTCTCCGGGAGATGAACGGGGTATAAAAGCCCTTACGACAATGTGAGGAGAAAAAGTCAGTCAAGGCAGCAAGCAGCAATGACACGCATCCTCTCTACTGGTCTCGTCGCCCTCCTCTCTGCTGCGTTGCTCGTCAGCGGCGCGGCTTCCTCGTCGCCTCGTGAGGTCTCCACCCTCGAGAAACGCAACGACCCCGACGCGGCTCCTGTTCTTATTGGGTGCTACCCCGGTGGTGCCCAGGGATGCCCTTGCCCCAAAGACAAGAACGGGGATTCCGGTGTCTTGATCAACTTCTTCCCCGGGTACCAATGCGCCTATCCCGATGGTGCTTGCTCTTGGGATGATCAAGTATGAGTTCCTCGACCCCAATTCCGATGTATAGGTGTCACTGACGATGACGGATGTCGTGTCATTGTAGGATGGGTCTTTGTTGAACATCCAACAGACCAACTGCCCCTCGTCCGCACCGTGCCCCAGCACTGGCTGCCAGTGTATCCCGGACTTGAACAACAACACCGGCGTCCTCATCAACTACTTCACAGGCTACCAGTGTGCCTACCCCAACGGCGCCTGCACCTGGGACTCCGTAAGTCTTGACTTCAACCCTCCAACAACCTCAAACCGACACACTGACCTTTGAATGTAGAACGGGTCCTTGACCAACACCCGCCAGGGTAACTGTCCCGCCACCGCCGTATGCGACAAGATCAAGAACAAGCCTCCCCCTCCCAAGCACCACCCCCCTTCACCCTTCCCAGGTTTCCCCTTTGTCCCCGGATTCCCAGGAAAGCCTGGTCTCTTCGGTCTGCCTGGCTTCCCAGGCTTGTTCTTCTGGTACCCGTGGTGGTAGACGCGCTGCACGTTGCAGTGCCACCATCATCCCATCTATGATGCCCTCGTTCGGAAAAAGATAACTGTGTTATGTATGTGAGGCGGTTTGGTAGTTGTTTGGACTTTTGGTTTTCGATTTCATTGTCCGGCTCAGAGTTGACGGTGTTTTCTTTGGGGTGTTCTGATTGGTTGAACTTTTGGGTTTGGGCTGTGGTCATTGGGTTCGTATGGTTATTAGATCACCCTCCAGACGTGGGTTTGTAGTGACGTATATGCTCCTTTGCTCTGCAATGGTCATGCCGTGCTGTGAACTACTCTCGTTGTAGTTGGCTCAACTTGGATTGCCTGTGATATCGTCAATGCCGTTACCAAATGCTTGCGTGTTTACCCACACACCTCACGTTAAGTTATTATCGTCCTACCGCCGGAAGTAGATCCTGTTCCTCTGCGGAATACTCTTGTGCCGACCACTCAAACAGCACGTCGCGCGGGTCCTTGCTTTGTCCTTAGGCACAAGAAGCATGATTCTCCAGAGATAGGACAGAAAGGCGAGCAAAATTGAATTCAGGGACGTGAAAAGGTGTCGAGGGACAGGCAGTATGACCCTGAGTAAATACAGCAGCAGGAGCATGCTGCTACAGTTCCGAGTGAGAACAGAGAGAAGATCGAGGTACAGGCCGAGCGAACAAGGCACATCAGGTAAAGTGACTGGTTCTGCCAGTAAACATGGAAGTACCAGGGGGTAAGGAGGTCGATGAGCATTCTCCGTGAGGACGAGCAGTGTGAACATGCACGGAGAAGTCGACCGACTGCTCGTCATCGTTTGTACGAGTTTTCCGAGATGACCGACATCGTTTTGGTTCCGAAAGGGACGCCGACCATCGATGCGTCGATGCGAGCATGCATAAGTCCATTCGAATGCTGGAAGGTCGAGCACTGTGATGCCGAAAAAGGTGTGTGGCAATGAGCGTCTAATCAAATTATCAAAACCGTTGTGGCTGTGGGCGCTCCCTATCTGCCGTTCTGCCTGCATTGAATGTCGTGTCTAAAGTCCGCAATGTCGTCCGTTTTCTTACTTCTGCTTACTCTTCGTCTACCAGCTGGGAAAGCTGATCAAGACCGCGTCTTGTGTCTCTTCGGACGAGTGGCTGTACCATCCGAATCATCCGTCTTCCCCATCTGAATGTCACGAAAGAGGCACGACGTCCTCAATGCCGTTTTGCACCCGATATCTGGGTACAACAGATAATGAAACGGGCCCAGATTCTGGACTGAGGGGCCGTCGGAACGTGTGTTGCGGTGATGAGAGGTTCTTGTGCGACTGTCAATGTTCTGGGAGTGAACGTGTGGGTGAGAGAATT